>CM060695.1:146388370-146988370 GCA_030686995.1 Artemisia argyi | reverse complement strand
GAAAATCCTGCAAAACTTCATTATGACTCGATACAAGCATTTGACTCTAACAAATACGAATATACATGTTCACTTAATATTGTAGAGAATCATGATCGGTTTGTTTCTTAAAAACATATTTGGGGTTTCCCCTTACACTTATCTTTTGCAAAAATACCTTTAGGTGAAGTTAAGACTAAGCCAAAACAACAAAGTAAAGTATTTCCACTATTTAGTTTAGAAACATGATCTACAAACAATAAAAATAAAGCATGCATACGGAAGCAAATAACAAACAAACAAAATAAAAATCACACAAAATCATGGGTTGCGTCCCAAGAAGCGCTTTTCTTTATTTACGAGTCTTGTAGCTAGACTCAAGGTCATGGGTTACTATGTGACCTCATTGTTGGTTTCACTCGCTAAGTCGTCTTCTAAACCAGTTTCGCTTTCATAGAGTAAGTACTTCGGGTCTTCGAACTTGAAGACATCTTCTCGATACTTAGAACCAAGTTTACTAACATCTTTAAAGAACCCACATGATAGATCGGAGGTGTTCTTACATCCTCTCCGCACATCATCATCACACAAAATAAGTTGGGAACTTAGCCTATCAAGCCCGTCACAATCGATTTCCTTGAGGTCTTTTCTCTTGTACGGCGTTTGGGACGAAACCCTCCTAATTCCATCAGCGAAGGTCATGATTCCGTTCCGGTCATCAACTATCAGATTAGTGATTTCACAAAAGGGTGCTCCAAAAACAACTTGTGACAACCTTGGGTCGACATAATCTTCGATGTTGTCCATGATTGTAAATTCCATAGTGAATGCCATATTTCCTACGAACACCTGGATTTCATGATCTCTACCAACCACATTCTCTCCCTTGTAAATCATTCCCCATCTGCAGATATTGTTATAATGGAATAGGGACATGAAATTCTTAGGCAGGAATACGTTAATGTAGACATTATCGAAGTACTTGTGACCGATCATGCAGGGAATTTTGAGATTGTTCGGATCACGTCGCCTTATTCTCTCTGATCCTCCATCCCTTGATTCTATTAGGTTCCCTTCAAGGGAGGGACGGTACTCGTATACCTCCTCATTACCCCAACAAAAAATTACCTTCTTAACACCATTGATGAACAATGCACTACCATCCTTCTCATCAAGGATTACTCCCGATTCATTGATAAATGGTTTTCCAAGAACAAGGTGGGTTAATGTTTGATTGGTGAGAGGGTCCACGTCATCAACCACGGTGAGGTCAGTATTGTAATCAAGTTCTCCAATCATAATTGATAAACCTTTTATTACCCTTGCATTATTAACTCTCTCGCACACTATGCGTTATGGGAAGGCTTCGTGGTATAGGGAAAAGGGGATTATGTTAACTGGGAGGCTAGGATCTATATGACTATTGGTTAAGAGCTTTTCCTTAATGGTGCAGGAGATCTTGAAAACTTTAGGGTTACTTTTCTCAGTCCTATCACTACTCCCACTCGTAACATCCTCCATTTTTCTATCGGATTCCCCTATAATAGGTCTACCCAAAATGGCAGGATTTCTCATATGCACTTCCGATCTCTCTTCATCCGATTTGTTAGAATCTTGCGTTGCGGACTACTCGAATGAGTTGGTAGGGCTTTTGGCCAAATCGTGGCCCACCCTTGAGGTCTCATCTTTAGCGGTATGACCAATATTTTCAGTTTGTTGTTGGTTCAGGTTAGGTGTAGAAGCGGATATTGTGGTGATGGTATTTACGAAATGGATTGGTCCTAGGGGGTTGACAGGTTCTTTTACTTTTGGTGATAGATGTTTGAATAACTTACTAGGACTTTTTATTTTCACAGGAGAGGTTGGCGGGCTCATGATGTTAACAGATTTGACCTCATCAACATGTATTGGTTTATTAACAGCGTGCTCTTTGATAGCAGTTAACAGATTACAAATCTTGTTATTCATATCGGCCTGCTGTTGCCTAAATTTAGCCTCGAGTGTAGAGAGCTGCAATTCTTGAGATAGAATAAATTTTCGCAAGGCATCTTCACAACTTTGCCTAGGAGTGCTCTGTGAGGGAAAATGCTCGGACCAATTGAGTGGTGAGGAGTCATTGAAGGATACGCTCCGCGTTTGGTACCTTCTGAAATTAGGTTTATCCTTCCATGCCTCATAGGCCTCATCAGAGTTTCGAGGGCCTCGACCAACATGTGACGATGTGAATTTGTTATAAGCACGTTTTGGAAGCTCCATGCGGTTATGCGTCTCGTGAGGGCCATTACACAATTTACATGTAGAAGCGATTCTGCTTACTTGGCTTGAAGGCTTTTGAGTTTCGTAAGATTTCATAAGAGACTTGACTCGACCTTCAAGTTCCATGATCCTATGGTCGGAAGTTCTAGAGTTGTTCGAAGGCAAAGATATTGCCTTGACCGTTTTGTTCAAATCACGGGGATCATTCCAATTTTCGTTGTCATAGAGAGCAAGATCTTCTATGAGTTCCCATGATTGTTCCGCACTTAGATCACGTAGCTTACCACCGGCCGATTGGTCAATGGCTCGCCTCGTGGAGAGATCTATATGGTCATAGAAGATTTGGACTTGGAGCCAAAGATCTATGCCATGATGAGGGACTTTTTGGAGTAAGTCCTTGAAACGAGTCCATGCTTCATAAAGAGATTCATTTTGACGTTGTTGGAACATCAAGATGTCATTTCTAAGCATGGTAGTTCTCCCCGGTGGGAAAAATTGAGCAAGGAAACGAGTGGTGAGATCATCCCATGTGGTGATGGATCCCGCGGGTAAACGCTCAAGCCATTGACTAGCTTGATCACGTAGAGAGAATTGGAATAGGCGTAATCGGGTTGTCTCTCTAGTTGCAACATCTAAGTCCATGGAATCTACGATTTTAAGGAAGTCCTTAAGATGTTGGTTTGGATCTTCGGAATGAAGTCCATGGAATGCACATCCGCTTTGCACCAACCGGATGGTGTCGGATCGCAAGGGGGTCACATTGGCTCCGGTGAGCTCAATGGTGTTTCGGTAGCCTTGGTGGATAGGTCGGGAATACTCTCCTAAGGTTCGGGGCCTAAGAGGTTCTAGTGGTGGGTTTTGTTGTGGTGGGATGACGGGTTCAAAGATGTTCCCATCGTCCATGATGTCGGGTGGTGAAGAGTTACGAACAAAAACACAAAGAAATAAGATAGACTAAAGAGAACCTAAAAATAAAAATAAAATCTTCCTAGAACGGAATCTAGCAAGTAGACCTAATAAAAAGAGATTCTAACCTAGACAATAACTATTCCCCGGGCTGCGGCGCCAAAAACTTGATGCGTGGGGTTTGCACCAGGCTTTACCTCTCAAGGGATCTTGAGAAGCTTACAACCCCCACCAGGCAGTGTACCTGATCGATGTAGTATAGTATAATGACAAGTACCGGGGGATTGATCGTTCAGCTAGGAATAGTGTCGCTAGGATTATAAAACCTAAAGATTAAGTCTAGAGATGATGGATGATTCTTTTTGTATTTTTATATTTTTAAGAAAGCAAATTAAAATCTCGGGTTTTAAGGATTTGGGCGGAATTAGTTGCTAGTCAACTAACCCAATACTAAGATGCAATCAAAATAAAATACTAAAATGAAAATAAACTAATTATACTAAGGTTGTGAGCAATATGTGGAGAAATGTGTTTACTTAGATTTCACTACTCCCTAGATATCTTTTACACGTTAATTACTTGTTATAGTTACGTGGATGACGGATTGTATTCCTTAATACCATTCATGGGGTGGTGTACTTAACTCCCCAATCCTATGAGTGCCTACTTCACTCCTATGTCGATCCGGCTAAGAAGCTCCTAACATGGGATCATTAGACTTTACTCATGCATTAAATACAACCAATAAAACATAGTACACATCGGTTCAGGTTTCCTAAGACGTTCAAGCATGTTACCAATTGGAGATCTGCCAGTTTTCTTAAGCCTAACATTGAAATCATTCATCCAATACAACCATAAACAAGTAATCAACAAATAATTAACATCTAGGTTTCATTAGATCTAAGAAAACACAAGATAGATCTAGCCTAACATGGTGGAATCAAGACAAGCACAAGATATAGACAACCAACACATAGACATATTGATGGAATTAAGAGAATACTTATCTCAATAGCACATGTAAGGGTTCAAGGGCTGAAAGCCCTTAAAAAAGCTATAAAATACGTATATGGTTCGGCCTTAGGGTTTCTCCAAACTTGTTCCTCTTAATGAATGAAAATTAGAAAACTATATATAGATTTTAGAGGCTGACGGCGTCAAGAACAAAGGTGTGACGCCGTCATCTCGCCGCCAAATAATTCCTCGGACTACCTTGATCTACATCTGACGCCGTCATGTAGTCCTCTTTTGCAGGCCGTCACGCATTTAACTCTTGACTCTCTACTTGTGACGCCTTCATGTTTGTACTGGGTCGTCATGGTTTTTACTCTTGACGCCGTCAGAAATGTCTTCTTGACGCCGTCACATACTGTTCCCAGCATGGAAAATTAAGTCTTTGGCGTTTTCTTCACTTTTATGCTCCAAAAACGTCCGAATTGCTTCCTTTTCCAGATTTCACTCCCAAAATACCTAAAATCACAAAAGGAACAATTTAGGGCAATATTTGATCAAATAAATTCAATTCCGGGCTTAAATGACCCCCTAAAAGTGGTTCATTTTTCGCCTCATCACATTCATTCCACAAGCATTATATCTTACATTGTTTTCTAGGATTTGTTAGTATATATAGATTGCCGCCGATTTTACGTGAGGTTGCCTTGTTTGTTTTCCCAGGTTTAACTGGTTATGTATGACAAGAAGATGATTTATATTTCTGGAAGGGAAGCTTTGATGGTTCATTTTCTTGGAGGAAGATCTAACCTTGTTACCGCACTATCCACACCGAACGAATCAGGGGAGTATTTGATTTCATTCTTTTACCTGTTTTACTTTTACATTCTTTAATTGAACATTGGGGACAATGTTCATCTTAAGTGTAAGGGGAGGGTAAATGATGGTACCTTATAGTATACACTTTCACTTGAGTTTGTTTGTTTGATGGTAGGTGTGTAATAAAACTATGAGAAATACTTGTTAGTGTAATTTTAGCGCCAAATTTAAAATTTTTTACAACATTTAGGAGTGAAACTTTAGCCTTAGCAAGCGTCTCATGGATAGGAGATCGTATGACTAGCACAAAACCGTACTATTCAGAAAAATTTTCCACCCAAATACGTGAGGTTCGCCTTTAGATTTGATAGGAAAAGCATTCATTATTAGTGCTTATGAGTGTACCGGTAGCATTTAGATTCTAGAACTTGCGTTAGTGATGCATCCCGAGACCGCTAGTGAGACTACATTCGTGTAGTAGGATTTACTACATGATAAGAGGCATTAGGATCACCCTTGTGTTAAACACGTATCATAATTACTTGACCATTTAAGTTATATTACTTGGCTAGTTAAGTCAACTAATTTTTCCCACACCTTAGCGTTGTACTCATTTTTAGTACACGAAACCACTAGTACACCCCTCCGAGCCTATCTTTTCGTTTCTACCTTTAAGCATCTTACTTAAAGGAAGAATTTGTTACACCCCACTTAAATGTACACCCAAATCGCCTTAGCCTTCCGTGTATGCACTCATCTTTAGTTCATTATTGTTATTTGTTTAAACCCTTAGTTAATTGTCTAATCGATTACATGGTTGCTAAGTCGAGTCATATCCTTGTACATATTGTTTTGGGACGATTGAGACTCATGGGTAAAGTACTAATGTTATGGAGTAATGGGGAAGAACATCATATTATTACCCCCATATGTGCATCAATCTTAAAAGTACTCCAAGTGTTTTGATTATCTTGATTCGAGTCATTAGACTAGTTTATTGTAAAGTATGTAAAATTCAAGTGTAAGGGGAATGTTCATTCCCTATGATGTATTATTTTGGATGGTAGGGTAAGAGTGTATTCAATTAAAAAAAATCAAGAAAAAGAAAAAAAAAATAGAAAAAAAAAAGAAAAAAAAAAGAAAAAAGAAAAATAGAAAAAAAAACATACGGACTACCATCCCGTTTCATTCTATGTTTGTTTTATGTTTTTGTTATTTTTGATTTATTAGCTTAAGTCGAGTCTAGTCTTGGCTTAGCAACGCCATATTGTACATGTAATTAATCAAGATGATTAACTCGCCATCAGTAAAGATTGCCTTTATCCAACAAAACCGTGTATTCCATATCCCTACACCTAACGTTATAACCCTTTGAAAGACCTCTTTGATAGTTTATCCTAGGTGCTTACGCCATGTGGTGGAGGTTTGATCCTTTCCCAAGCCTATGGTAATCTATTTTACTATGACAGGTAGTGAGAGATATTTTCCATTTCCATATTGTGATATATACTTTATTACACCCGAGAGATGTGAGTATCTAAACACTATTTGTGAGGTGCTAGTATATGACCTTCGTGCTTGTCTTTGGTCTTTATTGGAACGATTATTTGTTGTAATTACTTTTATATTAGTGTTAAATGACCCCTAACTTGTATTTTGATTAGAATAAAAGGGCATTTGCTTGAGGACAAGCAAATCTCAAGTGTAAGGGTATATGATGAGGCGAAAAATGATCCATTTTTAGAGGGTCATTTAAGCCCGGAATTGAATTTATTTGATCAAATATTGCCCTAAATCGTTCTTTTGTGATTTTAGGTACTTTTGGAGTGAATTCTGGAAAAATAAGCATTTTGGATGTTTTTGGAGCATAAAAGTGAAGAAAACGGCAAAGTGTTAATTTTTCTTGCTGGGAACAGTACCTGACGGCGTCACCAATTTCTACATGACGTTGTCAAGAGGAAAAACAAGAGGTGAAGAGGGTGGAGTCAATGACGATCCATAATGTTTTTGCACTAGGGCATGACGGCGTCACGCTAGGCCGTCATGATCCCTTTATACGTGACGGCCCAGAGGAAAACTACTCTTGACGGCGTCAGATCTGGATCTAGGCAATCCGAGAATATTATGGGAGGCGAGTCGACGGCGTCAGAATTTTCTTCTTGACGCCGTCACGATGGAAAATCTATATATAGTTTTGTAATTTTCATTCATTAAAAGAGAGGACAATTTTAGGGATGACTTGAAGAAACCCTAGCACGAATTTAACAATATTTTCAAGGGTTTTCACCCCTTGAAACCTTTCATGTTCAATTAAGATAAGTATCATTTCAATTCATTCAATATGTCTATGTGTTGTTTGAATATATCTTACGCTTGTCTTGATTTTAACATGCTAGGCTAGATCTCTTGTGTGTTTGCTTAGATGTAGTGAAACCTAGATGTTGATTATGGGTTGATTGCTTGTTTATAGTTGTTACGGATGAATGATTTCGATGTTAGGCTTAAGAAAACTGGCAGACTTCCATAGGGTAACTTGCTTGAACGTCTTAAGAAACATGAAGCAATGCGTACTAGGTTTTTATGGTTGTATTTAATGCATGAGCGAATTCTAATGATCCCATGTTAGGAGCTTCTTGCAGGCTCGACATAGGAGTGAAGTAGGAGCTTATAGAATTGGGGAAGTATGTACGCAACCCCACGATTGGTATTAAGGAATATAACCCATCATCCACGCAACTGTAACAAACTATCAACCTGTAAAAGATATCTAGGGAGTAATGAAATCTAAGTAAACACAATTTTCCCATTTATTGTTCACACCACTAGTTTAATTAGCTTTATTTACATTTCTGTTATTTTATTTTGATTGCATCTTAGTTATTGGGTTAGTTGATTAGCAACTAATTTCGCCTACTCTTCCAATACCCGAGATTTTTACTTGCTTTTCATAAAATATAAAATTACAAAAAGAATCATCCCTCACCTCTAGACCTAGTTCTTAGGCTTTCTAATCCTAGCGACACTATTCCTGAGTTGAACGATCAATCCCCCGGTACTTGTTACTATACTATACTACAACGATCAGGTATACTGCCTGGTGGGGGTTGTAAGCTTCTCGAGATCCCTCGAGAGGTAAAGCCTGGTGCAATTCCCAAGCATCAAGTTTCTGGCGCCGCTGCCGGGGAAATAGTTATTGTCTAGGTTAGGAATATATTGTTTTTTTGAATTATTTCGTAATGTATTTTTTTTTATTACGTATTTTTTTTAATTTAGGAGTATATTGTTTTTTTTAATTTCGTAATGTATTGTTTTTTTTTTAAATTTCGTAACGTAATATATTTTAAGAATTAATGTTATGGTTTTTAAAAAATGAAGTATTAGTTTTAGTTTAGGGTTGAAATTGAAAATATATGAAAAGTTGAGTTAAAGTGAGTTAAGGGTGAGTTATTGTTGTGGGTGTTTTTTTTAGTTAAGGTTAAAGTGGTAAAGCTGATTTGGCGCTGACGTGACGCTGAGTTAAGATGTAACTTGTGTTACTGATGTGCATGCTCTAATCTACGAAGATTAATTAAGATTAAAGATTGGTCAATTAGAACACAAAAACAACAAGAGGCAGTAAGATGGGTCAAGTAAAATTATGGGACATAACAAGTGACTTTGGTACAGGTCGGGTCAAACTATTTCTGCCTAAAATAGTTTATCACGTTATATACATCAATTACATTTGGGGTGGGTGGAAATTAGTTAACTGGTCAATATGATAACGGCCTAACGTGTTGATATAAAATAGGTTATCACATAAGACACAACCTAAGTCAACCCATCTATTAGTACAACGGGTCAATATAACCAAGCAAAAATATCAAAACATGGAAAGCACAAACCTTATGTATATCAATGCAAGGTTAAAACTTTAAAGGGTGTTAGGGGCTGATTCCAAACATCAATTTTAAAGGGGAGATTGAGTTTTAGGGTGTTTGGATTTGCTTAAAAACTGCATTTTAATGGTTGTTTAAGTCACCCGCAATGTTGCAAAATTGCAGCTGTATAAGGATTTTTGGGTATGCCCGCTTAAGTCTTAAGTTTTATAGGGATTTTTGATTTTGCATCTCATTTATTCAACGACAATTGCAAATGCAACACATTTTACACATGTGTGACATTTTGTTACATCGTTAGTCTGCCGTGATTTGAAAACAATCTATTATTGTTATCTTAGATGTTCCGGTATAACATTTATCAATTCCTTGGGTTTTTTTGTCAACTTTACTTATTTTAAACATAGTTATTTTAGATATCCGGCAAATTGATTAATTTTGTAAGCTATAATAGTATATGCTGATAATGGTGATGCAATATCAGTTCAAATATATACAAAAAGAAATGTTTGCTTTGTGTTAACATAATACATGTTTGACAAATTGATACATGCATTATTGAGTAATCCCTATGTATTACTGTTTGGGTCATTATAAGAACTAACCATTGTGCAACTAAGAATGCACTTAAGGTATAGTGATCTTTTATGAGTCATAATATGTATGAGCTTAATGAGGGGTTGATGAAGAAAGTGTTAGGCATGTATGTTATTGTGAATATGAGGTGCTGTAAATGCACTCAAGATCTACATTTTAGACTATCACAAATCTATACGAACTGAACTATGCAAGAGCTTGATAACTATGACAAGAATGACAAGCGTGGTTAAAAGAAACCCCTTAAGCTCATTAATGTTGTGTGATTTTTATGGGTATGTGACAAACTTAAATGTGCATATTAACATTGCACATATATGAGGTGTAATGAAGTTAAATACACATTACGGAGATTATTTGTTGATCAGTTTTTATGAATTCCAACATGCATGTGATGATTTGGGTCAAATTATTGTGGAATTAAACTAACCACGATGAAGAAATGGATGAAAAGTTTTGAGTAATACGTTTATGTATTCATTGTATGTATCATTGAATTTTGTTGTTTTTACATTGTCGTTTAGATACGTAGTTTGACGATTCAGAATGGATATTGGAGACCGAATGAACTCATCGTCTTGGTTTAAAATTGGTCAGTTTTATAAAGATGAGGGTCCCATGTGTATAACGGGAGCGGTGGACTGTTTTGAGGCTGCAAGTATACTTATGGAAACGGATCCAGTTGAGCCATTTAGATGACTGGAATAAACACTTGATGTGCAAGTATATATATAATAACGTTGTAACCAATTGTTACATACAAATCAGTTACTAGTTGTAGAATATTATTCTCGTCCAAAGTTGTTTTTCAGGCTTTTGTTCAACCTGCGTTGCAGCTATTGAGTTGATAGGTTCAATGAAGCTATTGAGTTCATTGATTGGTCTTTAAATTTGTTATATGAAATAATAAACCAACTTTGACTGCAAATTGTGTTGTTTTTGGAACTTTGGTTTTGGTGGAATTCTATATTTGCCCATTACCCCCACCTGAACTTCATAAATGGCATATTTTTCTTATGTAGCTGGAAGTATTTTCTTTCTATTGGAAAAGAAAGTGTCATGAATGATGAGTTGAATGCTATTGACTATCGGGTGTTTACGGAAAGAACATTGGCTACTAACTTGATTAGTGCTCTCAGACGTCGTTTGCTATTAAAGACCATCAAAATTGAAGACAACAACTCATGAACGTTTATTATTTTAATTGTTACAAACTCAATTGATTATCTAATTCACGTACTATCTCATTATTTCTTTCATGTATTAATGAAACATGTTTACATTTGTTGTTTTCTTATTATCTCATTTTCATATTTCTTTAAAACCTCGTGATTTCACAGGTCTATATATATATATATATATATATATATATATATATATATATATATATATATATATATACTCCAACTTCTTTTAAGTTGCATAAATTGTCTCTATATACTTTCAGGTGAATTTCATGAAATAATAACCAAGTTTTATAATATTGTTCCACTAAAGTCACTTTGTTTTGGTTACAAAAGCCACTTAAGTTTTATTATTATCTTTCTAAAGTTACTCAAATTTTATTTTCACTAAATAAATCATTCAAGTTTTAATACTGTTCTAAGATTGTGAAATTTGAATTGAGAGAGAAAAGGAGAAGTAGCCGTTTTGTTTATAATTACGAATTCGACCGTTATGCAGATTAGTATAGCAAGGAAAGGAACCATATGACTTTGTTTGTTTTGTTTGAATTTTTTAACTTTCGGATGGGCTCTTAGTGGTGTGGGTTTAAATGGGCTTTAGATTTAGCCCAATTTATAGTATTCAAAAGTAATTTGTATAGTTGCAGACTTGCAGCTGTAGCCTCGTGTTGCATTTTTATTTTTACGTCAAATCAGAGTTGTGCACCGATACGTACACAAGTCATTTTGACATCAAATTAGACAACAACCTTTGAAACCCATTTAAGCGTGGCCATCGTTCTTTTCCTATCACATTTACTCTAGGCATGTTTGGTAGAGGGAATTAGAGGAGGAAAAATGGAATTAATGTCATTTCCACTGTTTGGTTGGTGAAGGAAAAAAAAAAGCGGAAAATTTGAATTCCTTAGGGAGTTGGGCCCTTTGTATTTTTCATTTCTTCATTTCCTTCGTGATTGGTGTTGAAATGGTTTCTTACTTGCGTTAATTCATTTGGGCCACAAAACAAAAAAAAAACTTTATTTACCTATTGAGTGCATATTATTAAATATGTATGACCAGTTCATTGCCTTTTTTTATTTTTTTTAATCTTGTTTTGCCTTATCATCTTTCCCATATATACCTTTTTTTTTTTTTTTTTTTTTTTTTTTTTTTTTTTAAAGTTATTTGTATTTTATGTGAATCATGGGTCGTTGATAACAAATGGTTTTTATTGTAAATTACATTTTTATTAAAATCTTAAATTTTTTTAACAATGTTAGAATCTCTAGTTAAATTATTTGTTGCTACAAAACAGTGGAATTTATCAGATTTCTCAATCAATTTCATTTCTTTACATTTTTATTCCTGCCTCATTTCATTTCTCTAAATTTCTCTCTACCAAACATGCCCTTTGAGCATTGGTATAGTTTGGTACCGTCATGTAGTGCCGTGAAAAAAGTATTGTCATGTGTCCACACATAACTAAATACAACACAAAAAAACAAAGCAAAAAAATGCTCACAGCTGTGAGCCGCTGATGATGGCGCGAGGTGCGAAAACGCCACCCTCGGTATGGTTCATGGCGGCATCGTATTGGCTTGTGAAAAAACATGAACCCCACCAGCTACCGTGTCCCATGCTCTTAGTGGCCAAAATTTACATATATTCCCTTTGATCTATGCTCGGGCAGAACATTTTGAGTTCAGAGAGTTCTTCTGTCCTGAGCATAGAGCATAGATCTTGAGCATAAACATAGATCTTAAGCTTTATGCTCACATCCGAAATTTTGTCATTTATAAGTTTTATGGTTCGTTTTGACATTTTTTTGCTTTCAGTTTGTTATGTGCAAATAAATAAATAAATAAAAATAATAAATTCTCGAGTTTGGTTTGAGGCATTTTAACTTGTTATCAAAATAACTGTTCCCATTTCTATTTTGATTCGTCTCAAAGTAAGAGTGGATTTCAGATTTCAATCGATCAATAAAGACTTAATCGGTTAGAATTGATATTTTGTTGGTAGATAGTTGGATATTTTTAAAAGTTTGTACATTCTCAAATTTGAACAATTCTTATAAGATTTACACGTAAACCTACTGCCCCAACATACGCACATAACTTTTCATTTTTCATTTGATGGTATGCATTACCAAATTCTTTCTTTCTGTCGCTTTATGCGTAGGTACCTTCATCATGTGTCTGGGAAGGGTGATGTTATAAGAACCCTCCCTATGGAGGTAGAGTGTTATTTTTGTCCCCTTGTCCCCCCTTTGTCCCGCATTATTTACAGTGCAGTACAGTTTTTTTCAGTTTCTGTTTCGTATTTCTGACAGTTTTAAACATTTGACATATTAAACTTTATATTTTCTGTTCCGCACTTTCAAGTTTATAGTTTTTTGACATAAACAAAATTATAAAAAAAAAAAAAATAATAATAATAATAATAATAATAATAATAATAATAATAATAGGAGGGGTTGGAATAAAAAAACCCAACCCGTCTGGGAAACTTTACTGTCATCCTAAACATTCATACTTCTAAGTTGATCTATTCTTTTGAACACTTTTAACCTTGGGAAGTATAATCGCATCTTGTTGCCCATTTTCTACAACTACACATAATATAGCATATAAGATTTTGACACTCTTATTGTCAAGTATGACACGCCACATAGTAGTACACTTGACAATGCCTAACCAAAAGGTAGGATCTGAATTTAGGATCTTTAAAGTTTAAACTTGGACCAAAACGTTAAGAAACAATGATTTGCATCATTGCTTGATTCTCTTTAATACATTTTGAAAAAAGAATAAGGATACCATTTTCTGTCACTCGAAACTACTTAATAGTTCGTCAAACTTAGAACTATAAACCGATAATTGAAAGGGGAAATTTCGCCATTGGGGTTGAGCCATGTATATGTGGAGCCTATATAGTTATGTTTCAAGATCATTTGGTTTTACGTGATCATGTGAACATACCATGATGGCACACGTGCACAAGATTAAGTGCCCATAAAATAAGTTTCCGGGGACTATATATATGCATATATGGGACCATTTCTTTTGTGTAATGTCAACCGAAAGTGAAACAAACACTCCTGAAAATGCTTATCACCACAACCCTTAACTCATAATGGAGTGTCTGTCCATCACCCTCATCACTCAATCTTGAGCTATTAGTCCCACATTCAAATTTTTATCCATATTAAAGATGGTATTGGTATCACACAAACTCAAAATGTATGAAAAAGGATAAGGGGGCTCTAGGTTAAAGAGAGCAAATATAGCTAAAGAGATAGAATGTCGATCCTATTCAGATTTTCTCACCGTAAACAAATTGTTTTTTTGACCCTAACGGACTTGAACCTATAACCAGAAGGTTGTGAAACTCACTAATTACATCTAGTTAACCGCTAAGCCAAAGGTCTAGGTGTAACCCTTAAAAAATTGGATACATGCTCTTACTCAATGATGTATTCATAGTTCGCTATGACCCGATATCTGAACATTTGAGATCCTCTTTTAAGACATGGGTCTAGTCAACATTACTCATGGCCAATAATCATTTGACTACAAGAATCAACTCATGGCCATATATGTTTGACTAAAACACCAAAGGATTACACTTTTCATCACGTGAATGATTCAACTTTTAATTTGTGTTTGAGAGGTTTTAGTTTTGCCTCAAGAACACTTCGTGTAATGAATGATGGCATCATTGCAATAATGTCATGAACAAAAATAAATACTATAAGTTGAACTAGTTTGGTAGTAAGAAGGGTGGCAGTGGCAGCGGCATCACCCACCGGCAAGGTGATGCCGGCGGTGAACACCGCCGCCACCCCACCGGCATCATCAACGGCAAGGGCTGAACGGCAAATATTGCCTCTGAAGCATGGTTCTTTCAAAATCAAAATATGACCGTTGCCATAAATGCATGTATTATTAGGACACTGGCAGTCATGATTCCGAAATCGTCCATACCCCCGAAATCTACCAATAATATCATTCCACCTCATTTCACCTCATTCATACTTTTTCCATACCTCTCAACCCCATTTTAGTGGCAACCATGCCTTTTTCATACCTCCCAATTTTTTTTTTCTTTAATAATACATGCATTTATGGCAACGGTCATATTTTGATTTTGAAAGAACCATGCTTCGGAGGCAATATTTGCCGTTCAGCCCTTGCCGTTGATGATGCCGGTGGGGTGGCAGCGGTGTTCACCGCCGGCATCACCTTGTCGGTGGGTGATGCCGCTGCCACTGCCACCCTTCTTAAAGAAAAAAAAAAATTAGGAGGTATGAAAAAGGCATGGTTGCCACTAAAATGGGGTTGGGAGGTATGGAAAAAGTATGAATGAGGTGGAATGATATTATTGGTGAATTTCGGAGGTATGAACGATTTTGGAATCATGACTGCTAGTGTCCTAAGTGGTAGTAATATATGATAATTAACTTTGACTTTGCAAAAAAAGTTATGATTTGATATCACTACTTGTCCATCAATTGGTCCACTATGACAGGTTAAGCCGCAATTGTGCTAAATCTCAAAGTTAACATGTTTATTTTACACTCGGCTCAGAGAGTCGTGCCAGAAAAATGTTGACAAGAATTCTATCTAAGATGAGTTGTTCAAAACGTTCTTGTTGACTTAATATCACATGGCAAGATACGGCACCCCAAAATAACATGACAAAAGGATGTTTTGATACGGTTTGTCAACCACATTTTCAGTCATTCGGATGTGTAGATAACGTGTTTCCATCGACTTAATACCAATACCGCGAAATACACACTTCTTGAAGAGATAAAATCGCTTTAACATTCCTGGAATAGCAATAGAAATAGGATATCGTTTCATAACCGGATCGTCTCAAGTAGTAGTGATTCATTACTTTGTTGTAACATCCCAACTTACATGTTGTGTAGCATCCCATATATTGTACCCGGTAAAAATGTACATAAGCTATATGTTATATGTAATTTTTTAGAAAAAAGTAACTCGAATTTTCCTAGTAGTCTAGCTATTTTCGAACTAAACTAATGAGGTTTTGTCCGTACAATAGCTGTCTACTTTCCTAAATGTACTGATATGCTACGTGTACTATTTTCCGTGCCAATATGGTATGTCTACTTTCGGTCTTGTTTTAATATGGCCACTTTTTGACCGGATACCGGGTGCACCAGCTAGCAATGTCCCAACTTGTGACGTGGGTTTTATTTTGTCTGTACAATAGCTGTCTACTTTCTCAAATGTCCCGATATGGTATGTGTACTATTTTTCGTCACTTGTGATTTGTTTCTTTTGCAAAATAGGTCCTTTCTGATTTTGTTTCAAAAATGGTCCCTTGTGATTTGTTTCTTTTGCAAAATAGGTCCTTTGCGATTTTTTTCAATCGTCCGTTTTAATCCATTTTTGTACGTTTTCGTTCGTTTTCATCCGTTTTTATTCATTTTTGTTTGTTTTCATCCGTTTTCATTCGTTTTCGTCCGTTTTCAAACGTTTGCAATCGTTTTCGTCTATTTTTATCCATTTTTATCCGTTTTTGTATGTTTTATACGTTTTTATTTGTTTTCATTCGTTTTTATCCGTTTTCATCCGTTTTCAATTGTTTTCATCCGTTTTTATCTGTTTTTGTATGTTTTCATCCGTTTTTATATGTTTTCGTTCGTTTTCATCCGTTTTTATTCGTCTTTATTCGTTTTCATCTGTTTTCATCTGTTTTTATTCGTTTTCTTCCGTTTTCAATCGTTTTCGTCCGTTTTTATCTGTTTTATCCGTTTTTGTATGTTTTCATTCATTTTCATCCGTTTTTATCCGTTTTTATTCGTTTTCATCCGTTTTCACTCGTTTTCATCTGTTTTAATACATTTTCATTCGTTTTCAATTACAAATGAAAATGAATAAAACGGATGAAGACAAATGAGAACGAATAAAAATAGATGAAAACTGTCACAACTCGTAATTTTCGGTCATTTTCCAAAACCTCGACAATTTACTATTCACAAGTTACTATTCATCATTTACTATTCATCGATCACTATTCATCGTTTTTTAGGTCAATTTGACATTTCGAGGAACATTCAGAAATTTTACTATTCACTTGACACTATTCATTTCCGGAAGAAAACCACTATTCACGTGCATTACTCATGTCGTCGTAAATTTAGTTTACGAGTATTCAAATTCGCGTAACCGTATTGGTTCAGGAGCGAATTCATGCATTATCATTCGGGACACTTCATACGGACTAGAAATAGTCTGCATATCATCATTAGGGCACTTGCATACTATTCCACTCGTAGGATAATTAAATTAATACTTTTGGTACGATTAACGATTTACGTACGTTTATTTTAAATAAACGCTAATACGCGAACTATAAAAGTGTCTAACATGTCCGACACTCCCGACTATGATCCCAATACATTTTTATACCCATTTTTACAATATAAAAACTATAATATTGATTTACCCGGTATTTTGGAAATTTAACTATTACGTATCGTACGTTTAACTAAATAACGACGGTTTTTCACCAAAATTGAACGATAATCACCCTAACTCTCCGTACTTGTACCCGACTTATTTTTACAATTTTTATAACTTTATTATGACCCGGATAACTTCAACAAAACTTATTTTTAACAAACCCGGTACCCGATTAAACCTTAAACCTAAACCTAACCTAACTACACTTAACTACTAATACTAATTTTACTAATTAATCACCAAACATTTTTCCCCTTTTTACTCCCCTAGAACCGGCCACCCCCCCCCCCCCCCTAAAGGTCTTCAAACATTAAAAACTTCACCAAACAAATTAATTACTTACCAAACTTTTGTCTACATATATATATTTAGCTTTTTCACTTATTTATCACACAAATCACTTTTTACTTGCAACAAGCAAAAGTTTTCTCTCTTCTCTCTTGTGTGTGGATCGACCTAGGCAAGGAAGGAAGCAAAAATCATAAATTTTACAAGATCATATTGTAAACTTGTTCATTTAGTAGTCCTTGTTGGAGTTTTGAAATAAAAACTCAAGGATTAGTAGGCTTTTTATCATCTAAACTCTCTAAGCCATCAAGTAAGTAAACAAACTCATTTTCATAATTTTTACAAAGTTATTACTATGTTTATACATGTTTCTTGCAAGATCTCATACATGCATTAACTTATACCACTTTATTTTTGTAAACTTTTGATCATACAAGCCCTAGAGTGATTTTTGGTTAGATCTTTGTTAGATCCACTTGGTTATGATGTTTAGGAACCCATGACACCCTAAGAAGGTGTATGGTAGGATTAGACTAGTTTTGTGGTGATTGAAAGTGGTTTGGTTGAAGTAGAAACTAGATTGAAACCTTGAAAATGGTTTTTGAACAAGTAAAAATACATGCTGTTCCATTTTGGCTTATCCAGAAAAATACGAATTTACACAGTAACCTTTGACAATTTTTCTAGAAAATACTTTCAAAAACGAAGCCGTAGGCGAAAGAACGGATTAAAACGAGTTTATAACGAAGGAGTTATGATTTTCCGAAGTTAACGACGAAAACTATTTTTCTGAAAAACCTTGCTGATGAACAGTGGTCACGACAGTTTCGAGGCGTAAACTAAATCTAGCCATCCCGACTTATCAAAAATATGCTAGTATTTTATCTCACGATTCCGTGGATATAAAGAACGAGTAAAACGGACTTACGACGACAAAGATATTCACGTTTCAGTAACGGCAAAATAAATATTGTTTTGACAGCTTTTGTACAAAAATAATATACCACTACGTAGTAACTTATATTTCTAGAAATAATACCCAAGTATCCAAATTCATAACTAATAAGGTATTAGTGATTTCAAGTATATTTTCATGGTTTTAAGACGTTATGTGAAAGATTTCAAATCGAGGATTTAAATACTAATACTTATATATATACGATATATATATAGATTTCGGCTAGTTTATTTTCTAAATTGCCATATTTTCCCAAGGTTTGGAAAATGAATATTTTGATAACAACAAGTATTTCTACAAGTTACGAGTGGTATAGGCATCATGTGCACGTGCATTCATTTCATTATGTCATGATCTAAGGTAGATCGTTATTACTCATATTAGGTTGCGGTTAGAGATCGTGCCTCATTTCAGTGTATCCATTCTTGTCATCGTAGCTATCGCTCCAGGTGAGTCATAGCCCCTACTATTTTAATTGTTTTGCAAACTCTTTGGGGGAGAATACATGCTCGTTTTCTTAAAACGCATTACTTGTTTTACCTGATTGATTTCTCAAATATTTCCAATGTTACCTAAATATATGTTTGATCACCTGCATTCATTGGTATGTTTGATTTTCCTGTACTTCATGGGATTGATTATCCTTGTTTATATGACCGCATTATCACCAATTGACCTATATGCTCATTGTAATACTGTGGTATTCCCCACTTGGCTGTGATGTCAAACGTAATACTGTGGTATTCCCCACTTGGCTGTGATGTCAAACGTATTGTGGTATTCCCCACTTGGCTGTGATGTCAAACGTAGTATTGTGGTATTCCCCACTTGGCTGTGATGTCAAACGTAGTATTGCTGTTTCCCTACTTGATTGATCTATATGTTCATTGTAATATTGTGGTATTCCCCACTTGGCTGTGATGTCAAACGTATTGTGGTATTCCCCACTTGGCTGTGATGTCAAACGTAATATTACTGTTTCATTTCTTGGCTGAATAGCGATGTCTTTGCATCAACCTTATTACGGGTTTTCCCGCTTGACTGATTTATCATATGGCCACATTGTCTGAATTATTTTATATAGCCATTTTGCTATACTTATCTGGGAATTTGGATACTATTATTACTTTTGTTCACATAGACTTTAACACTTTTGGCAGTGGGTTGTAAACACACAGGTTACAAGTCTCTTATGGCGGGACCTGTAACTGAGTGGATTTACGATGCCTTTGCTGGGCGATCTTTTCTCTATAGGCATTATTTGTTAAACAACTCTATGAACTCACCAACCTCGTGTTGACACTTTAGCATGTATTTTCAGGTTTTAACCTATGGCACGCTACTGGAGGTTTTGGCAGGGCATGGCATGGTCATAGAAGACTCTGATTATTTATATGGGGACCGTTTTAAACCATTTTTAAGGGCCTACTTCCGCACTACTTTTAACGATGTAAATGCAACATTTTTGATTAAACGATTTTATTATAAATGATTGAAGTGAAAACCATTTTTGAACTTGTGTTGTAATACCAATTGAGTTACACCCCAGCTACACGTATGCTTCCGCTGGACCCGATTTTGGGGGTGTGACAGATTGGTATCAGAGCTTTGGCTATAGCGAACTAAGTGTTTTTTTTAAAACCTAGACTATAGCTACTTTTACGAAAAAACTTAACCCTATGACCGTCACGTGCCTGCCTGCCAAGATGATGCCTCACTTGTGGTTTGTTGCTGACTTAGGTGATGAGATTTGTGTCTCATTATCTGGTATACTATGTTCATTTATCATGGTTGATTTCTATCATTGTCTTTCATATAAGCATGCTCATGTATCGTATATGTCACCGCGTTATGTTCTTCTTTGCATAGTTTCATCATTTGACCTCGAGTTTGGTCACTTGCTTTTGTCTTTCTGTACGTCTTGGTAGTATAACTGAGCTGAGTATTTCGAAATTCATGGAACCTCGGTGGAATATAGACTAGTCACCTATATTCAACCCGGGATAGTGGGACATAGGCTGACTACCTATATCCGACTCAGAAATGAATTTTGAAGCACTAAGAATGGTTATAATAAAATTTTGTCTGGAATAAAATTCTCAACTCATTTTCCAAATGTTTTATTCACGTGTGCGTACTTACTTTCATCACAATCTCATTATGTCGCGGATGTCACAGTCTTTTCCCCTCTCACTATCATTATTATTTCCCTTCACCATCCCCATATATATAAGGAATTAGGTGATACTCTATAGATTCCTATGTCATTTATCACTCATTACTCCCAATATTGATAAGTGGATATTATCAATGACCTCCCTAGGAAAGACTTTCCATACCATATATAAGGAGGATCCCTAGGTACATTATGACCATTTAAAAATCAACGAAAATCTCAGGATATCACAAAACCACTCGAGCCACATCAACTCGTCATATCGCAACATCAACTTTTCATTCTACGATAAACCACTCTCGAACATCTACTACTAGGAAACGTCTTAATTATGTCTCACCCTTCTTTTCTCGTTTTGAAGAGCTATGCCGCCAAGGAAAGTTAAAGCTACTCCAACTATGACACCTGCTGCTATTCGGAAATTGGTTAAGGATAGTATCGCCGAAGCTCTAGAGATCGAGAGAGCTGAGATAGCTGCAAGGGCTGCTGAGGACGCTTTACAGACAGGGACAGATGGACAATCCGATAATAGGCGTGAATGTACTTGGAAAAATTTTAAGATTAGTGATCCCACCAAGTTTAAGGGCACTGAAGGAGCGGTTGCTTTGATTCGCTGGTTCGAAAAGACTGAGAATGTGTTCCTCATGTGCAACTGTCCTGATGTCAGCAAGGTAAAATTCGCTACTGGCATGCTTTTGGATGAAGCTATGTCATGGTGGAATTCTTATGCTCAACCGATGGGTATGGAAAATGCCTACAAGCTCACCTGGGAGCAATTCAAGAAATTGATGACTGATAAGTTTTGCCCTCGTACTGAGGTGCAGAAGTTGGAAACAGAGTTCTATGGGCTGGTGACTAAAGGTGATGACATCGAGACCTACTTCAGGAAGTTTCAAGAGTTGGCTGCACTATGCCCAACTATGGTTTCAGATAATGAAAAGCTGCTAGAAAAATTCATCGGTGGACTACCGCGCAACATCAGTGGGAACGTAATTGCTTCTAAATCAGACACGCTGGAGGAAGCTATCAGAATATCTCAAAAGCTTATGGCTCAAGTGATGAAGCAAGAAACTACTGTCAACAACAACAACGAAAACAAAAGGAAAAGGGATGACAACCAAGGAAACGATCAAGTATGGCAGCCAAACAAAGGACAAGAATTGTTTAGAGCTTATGCTGCAGGACCACGCACAAGGAAAAGATATACTGGAAATTTACCTTATTGCAACATGTGTAGTCTGCATCACTTATATCATTGCAGTGGACTGTGTGGAATGTGCAAGAAGCGGGGTCATCTAACTAAGGACTGTACGAAACCCACAAATCAAAGGATTCCAGGAAGTTGCTTCAAATGTGGAAACTTAGGGCATCTCAGGAAGGACTGCTCGGAGCTAAGGAACAAGAAGACTAAAGCCTAAACTCTCTTGTGTTGTATTTCTTTTGTGTTTAATTCTACGTTCTATCGTGTAAGTTTCATGTACTATTAACGAATTCCGATCTAATGAATATTCTATCTTTTATCACCGCAAACTCCTAGCGATTTCATTAAGATTTCTTTGGAACCACACCATCTATCATCTGTAGACCAATGGTCAAAAATTAGAGAACGATTCAAACATAGGGAGATATGCTTAGAGCATGAGTGATTGACTCTAGAAATGGTTGGACTGACCATTTGCCAAAAATCAGATTCCTTTATAACCATGGTTACCACACGAGCCTAGAGACTATACCATTTGAAGCACTTTATGGTCGGAGTGCCCCTATCCATTGACAAACCGAAATTTAAAAATCCTAACTCACTAGTCTAGTAGGCATTCATGAAATAACCAGAAATTTCCAACAAGTCAAGAATCAATTACAAATTCTATAAGTTGTAAACCATTAAAACTTCAAATTGGTAGTCAGATCATGTTTGAAGTTCTACCTAGGAAAGGCATGATATTATTCGGAAAAGTTGGAAAGATAAACCCGATATACACTGGACCACTTAATATTTCGGACAGAGTAGGCCTAGTGGCCATCAGACTCGAGCCTTGTTAGAAAACAGCCGGATTACACAACTATGGTTCATCTATTCAAATGACTTCCAAATTAGTCACTTATGATTCCATTGGAAGGAATCCAACCCAATGATAAACCTAAACTTTGTAAGAGGACCACTAGAAATCATGGACTGTTAGGTCGAACGGTTAAAGCAGAATCGATTTCCTATCGTGGAAGTTCGCTAAAATTCTCAACTATCACCATCTTTTCACCAATACCATTCTAGAGACTTACACAAACTGAACTTCGGGACGAAGTTCCGATTAGAAGGGAAGACTGTCACAACTCGTAATTTTCGGTCATTTTCCAAAACCTCGACAATTTACTATTCACAAGTTACTATTCATCATTTACTATTCATCGATCACTATTCATCGTTTTTGAGGTCAATTTGACATTTCGAGGAACATTCAGAAATTTTACTATTCACTTGACACTATTCATTTCCGGAAGAAAACCACTATTCACGTGCATTACTCATGTCGTCGTAAATTTAGTTTACGAGTATTCAAATTCGCGTAACCGTATTGGTTCAGGAGCGAATTCATGCATTATCATTCGGGACACTTCATACGGACTAGAAATAGTCTGCATATCATCATTAGGGCACTTGCATACTATTCCACTCGTAGGATAATTAAATTAATACTTTTGGTACGATTAACGATTTACGTACGTTTATTTTAAATAAACGCTAATACGCGAACTATAAAAGTGTCTAACATGTCCGACACTCCCGACTATGATCCCAATACATTTTTATACCCATTTTTACAATATAAAAACTATAATATTGATTTACCCGGTATTTTGGAAATTTAACTATTACGTATCGTACGTTTAACTAAATAACGACGGTTTTTCACCAAAATTGAACGATAATCACCCTAACTCTCCGTACTTGTACCCGACTTATTTTTACAATTTTTATAACTTTATTATGACCCGGATAACTTCAACAAAACTTATTTTTAACAAACCCGGTACCCGATTAAACCTTAAACCTAAACCTAACCTAACTACACTTAACTACTAATACTAATTTTACTAATTAATCACCAAACATTTTTCCCCTTTTTACTCCCCTAGAACCGGCCACCCCCCCCCCCCCCCTAAAGGTCTTCAAACATTAAAAACTTCACCAAACAAATTAATTACTTACCAAACTTTTGTCTACATATATATATTTAGCTTTTTCACTTATTTATCACACAAATCACTTTTTACTTGCAACAAGCAAAAGTTTTCTCTCTTCTCTCTTGTGTGTGGATCGACCTAGGCAAGGAAGGAAGCAAAAATCATAAATTTTACAAGATCATATTGTAAACTTGTTCATTTAGTAGTCCTTGTTGGAGTTTTGAAATAAAAACTCAAGGATTAGTAGGCTTTTTATCATCTAAACTCTCTAAGCCATCAAGTAAGTAAACAAACTCATTTTCATAATTTTTACAAAGTTATTACTATGTTTATACATGTTTCTTGCAAGATCTCATACATGCATTAACTTATACCACTTTATTTTTGTAAACTTTTGATCATACAAGCCCTAGAGTGATTTTTGGTTAGATCTTTGTTAGATCCACTTGGTTATGATGTTTAGGAACCCATGACACCCTAAGAAGGTGTATGGTAGGATTAGACTAGTTTTGTGGTGATTGAAAGTGGTTTGGTTGAAGTAGAAACTAGATTGAAACCTTGAAAATGGTTTTTGAACAAGTAAAAATACATGCTGTTCCATTTTGGCTTATCCAGAAAAATACGAATTTACACAGTAACCTTTGACAATTTTTCTAGAAAATACTTTCAAAAACGAAGCCGTAGGCGAAAGAACGGATTAAAACGAGTTTATAACGAAGGAGTTATGATTTTCCGAAGTTAACGACGAAAACTATTTTTCTGAAAAACCTTGCTGATGAACAGTGGTCACGACAGTTTCGAGGCGTAAACTAAATCTAGCCATCCCGACTTATCAAAAATATGCTAGTATTTTATCTCACGATTCCGTGGATATAAAGAACGAGTAAAACGGACTTACGACGACAAAGATATTCACGTTTCAGTAACGGCAAAATAAATATTGTTTTGACAGCTTTTGTACAAAAATAATATACCACTACGTAGTAATTATATTTCTAGAAATAATACCCAAGTATCCAAATTCATAACTAATAAGGTATTAGTGATTTCAAGTATATTTTCATGGTTTTAAGACGTTATGTGAAAGATTTCAAATCGAGGATTTAAATACTAATACTTATATATATACGATATATATATAGATTTCGGCTAGTTTATTTTCTAAATTGCCATATTTTCCCAAGGTTTGGAAAATGAATATTTTGATAACAACAAGTATTTCTACAAGTTACGAGTGGTATAGGCATCATGTGCACGTGCATTCATTTCATTATGTCATGATCTAAGGTAGATCGTTATTACTCATATTAGGTTGCGGTTAGAGATCGTGCCTCATTTCAGTGTATCCATTCTTGTCATCGTAGCTATCGCTCCAGGTGAGTCATAGCCCCTACTATTTTAATTGTTTTGCAAACTCTTTGGGGGAGAATACATGCTCGTTTTCTTAAAACGCATTACTTGTTTTACCTGATTGATTTCTCAAATATTTCCAATGTTACCTAAATATATGTTTGATCACCTGCATTCATTGGTATGTTTGATTTTCCTGTACTTCATGGGATTGATTATCCTTGTTTATATGACCGCATTATCACCAATTGACCTATATGCTCATTGTAATACTGTGGTATTCCCCACTTGGCTGTGATGTCAAACGTAATACTGTGGTATTCCCCACTTGGCTGTGATGTCAAACGTATTGTGGTATTCCCCACTTGGCTGTGATGTCAAACGTAGTATTGTGGTATTCCCCACTTGGCTGTGATGTCAAACGTAGTATTGCTGTTTCCCTACTTGATTGATCTATATGTTCATTGTAATATTGTGGTATTCCCCACTTGGCTGTGATGTCAAACGTATTGTGGTATTCCCCACTTGGCTGTGATGTCAAACGTAATATTACTGTTTCATTTCTTGGCTGAATAGCGATGTCTTTGCATCAACCTTATTACGGGTTTTCCCGCTTGACTGATTTATCATATGGCCACATTGTCTGAATTATTTTATATAGCCATTTTGCTATACTTATCTGGGAATTTGGATACTATTATTACTTTTGTTCACATAGACTTTAACACTTTTGGCAGTGGGTTGTAAACACACAGGTTACAAGTCTCTTATGGCGGGACCTGTAACTGAGTGGATTTACGATGCCTTTGCTGGGCGATCTTTTCTCTATAGGCATTATTTGTTAAACAACTCTATGAACTCACCAACCTCGTGTTGACACTTTAGCATGTATTTTCAGGTTTTAACCTATGGCACGCTACTGGAGGTTTTGGCAGGGCATGGCATGGTCATAGAAGACTCTGATTATTTATATGGGGACCGTTTTAAACCATTTTTAAGGGCCTACTTCCGCACTACTTTTAACGATGTAAATGCAACATTTTTGATTAAACGATTTTATTATAAATGATTGAAGTGAAAACCATTTTTGAACTTGTGTTGTAATACCAATTGAGTTACACCCCAGCTACACGTATGCTTCCGCTGGACCCGATTTTGGGGGTGTGACAAAAACGAATGATAACGGATGAAAACGAATAAAAACGGATAAAAACGGATGAAAACGAATGAAAACGTATAAAAACGAATGAAAACGGATGAAAACAGATGAAAACGGATATAATCGGATAAAAATGGACAAAAACGAATGAAAATGTACGAAAACGTATAGAAATGGATGAAAAATAATGAAAACGGACAAAAAAATACACGTACCATATCGGGACATTTGAGAAAGTAGGTGTCTATTGTACGGACAAAACCCACGGTAATACGCTGACTGGCATGGGCATGTCACATCAGCAAAAACATTAGTAACAAGTAAAAAATTGAAAAAGTGGCCATATTAACACGAAACCGAAAGTAAACGTACCATATTAGCACGAAAAATAGTACGTACACGTACCATATCGGAATATTTTAAAAAGTAGACAGCTATTTTAGAAACAAAACCCTAAATTAATGACTCGACCCAGTACTGGATCGCCTCCCACGGATTTGGACTTTCGACTTTTATTCCTATAAGGTTCGACCTAATTGTATTCATATGATTTTAGGGGTATAAATTTTTGTAGTATCGCCCACAATTATAACACTTTGTATCAATACGTTAGATGGATCACTTTCTGTCTTTCGTTTATTGCGTGTCGCCTAACATGCGTAATTATCTTTATGACCCAAGATTTATATACACTAATAGTATGTGAACATGCTTCATTCCATTACTAAAAGAAGGATATATATTATTCATTTATTCTTTGCATTATCTTAAATAATCAGTAAGTTGACACTCATTCACTCTTGCATGTGGCTTTCTTTTCTTCTTTCTAAGACACCCCACGAGCTTCATTCTTCATTCCTCATATTCATTTCTTTTGCTTTTTAATCTTTATATCCATTTCTGTATCTTCAACTCTTTGATCCATAATTTCATAGTTCAATATCTAAAAAAAGAATAACTTAATATGGTTCTTGAATCATTTCTAATCAAAGTCAAGAAAACCATATCACATACCAAAAATTATGGTCATGCTAATCCACCACCAAAAAGTTGCATAGTCAAGCGATCAAGAATCGGTGTTTTGGCTTTCGAGATCGCAGGAATCATGCCGAAGATCACCCACATGTGGCGGTTTCTTTCTGATGAAAATATAAATCATTTTCGCAAGGACTTAATGAGCCTAGAAGGAGTTTTTAAAATTGTGTCAAAGAAGGAAGGTTTGCTTCTTGGCTTAGCATGTGCTGAATTGGTCGAAAATGTTAGAATTTTGGCGAAAACGGTGGCTAGGCTGAGTAGAAGGTGTGAAGACTCGAGTTTTGGGTGCTTTGAGACTGTGTTTGATGTGTTTGCAAACACGGGCCATGACCCTTATGGTTGGGTTTTAAGCTTGAAAGATATGGAGGTTAAGATTAAGAAAATGGAGCGATATGTTATGGATACCGCCGCTCTTTATAGAGAAATAGATGAGTTAACTATCATACAAAATAGTTTGAAGAAAAGATCAGATAATCACTTTCAAAACTCGATGTCAGATAGTGCAAAGCAACAAAAGATTATACATCTTCAACAAAAGCTTATTTGGCAAAAGCAACAAGTTAAGTATGCGAAAGATAAGTCTTTATGGAATAAAAGTTATGATTCAATAACTTCATTGTTAGCTACATCAATCTTCACAACTCTTTCAAGAATTAAACTCATTTTTGGAATCAACAATGAGTACCCTACCTCCATCCCTCGCAGCCTCTCGGCCTCAGCTATGGTCTACCCATCTAATCAAACCACAATTAATCCTAGGAAAATCGTATCAAAAAGCGCAAAACATCTAGATAAAAATGATATCTCACATGGGTTTTTGGAGACAAACTCAAAGATACTAACACCTTCATCCAACACTTTAGGATATGCCGGTTTATCTTTGCATTATGCTAATTTGATCATTGTGATTGAAAAGATGATAAGATCACCTCAATTAGTTGGTCTTGATGCAAGAGATGATCTTTACTCATTGTTGCCTAATAGCATAAGATCATCATTAAGGGGACGATTGAAAGGTATTGGGTTTAGAGCGAGTGATCCGGCTCTTGCAGGAGAATGGAGAGAAGCTCTAGGGAAGATATTGGGTTGGTTGTCACCATTAGCACATAATATGATCAAATGGCAAAGTGAAAGAAGCTTTGAACATCAAAATCGAGTTGCAAAAACGAATGTTCTTCTTGTCCAAACATTATTTTTCGCTAAACAGGAGAAAACCGAAGCTGCAATTTCTGAGCTCTTGGTTGGTTTAAATTATATTTGGAGGTTTGAAAGAGAGATGAATGCTAAAGCTTTCAAGTTATTCAAAAATGTGGATGATCATACAGTTAATTAAGTAAATTGATTTCTTGCCACTTTTCTTTCCTTTTTTAGTTTAGTATTCTTATGTAGATTAGTGAAGATCGGCTTGTTTAAGATCTGCAAAGATTTTATGTTAGCTCCCTAAAATGATCTGTAAAGTGTAATACTTAATGTTTCCAAATGATTTGATTGAGTGAATATTTCAGAAAATAGTTCATCTGTTTACAGCAAACATTTTCTTATTTGAATCATTGAATGTAAACAAGGTTCCATAAGGTGAGAATGTCAACTTAGCATATGATATTACTTTATTTATTTTTCTGTGTGTACAAATCAAAATTTTGTTTTATACAAAACAATTACCTTTTTTTTGCATGAGTTTTGTATGTTATTGATGCATATATAGATATATGCATCTCCATAAACCATCAATATTATTTTCGTATAATTATATTATAAAGCATTTGAGACCTGCTAAATAAGGAAGTTTTAAAATTTTCAGGTCTACATTTTTTTTGCATGAGTTTTGTATGTTATTGATGCATAGACATATGCATCTCTATACTTCGTGTAATTTTGTGAATGGAGGCGTAGGTGAAGCCGGCCATGCTAGAAATGCACAACGCGCAATATGTTTGTTGTTTTATGCATGAATTGTATGCGCACATAAATGTAAACAAGTAAGCCAAATGAAGTAATTCCACTTACATAAGTTTTGAAATATAGCCACAAAACTAAGGTGACCACTTTCTTTTTGTTATTTACATACAGACGTTACATTCAAAAGTCTTGATAGAAACGTGTGACCTTTCTATCGTCGGTGAGGTATTTCATTAGATACGTAAAAGTTTGTGTAGTAGTTTACATGATTATATGTTAAGGTCATGTAAACATGATTATAGGGAATCTAATCATTTTTTTTTTTTTTTTTTTTTTTTTTTTTTTTTTGTAGTAGTTTACCAACTGCCATCAAAATTTAGTTGTTTTGCTAATGTACTTGATCGATGTATATTTGGCTTTAGCTGGATTATATAATTGTTTACACATTCATAGGGTAGATTTTATTCTTATATGCAAGGAAAAGTATTAAAGTGGAATTTTGGCCTCTTTAAATAGTTTAGCACGTAGGGCATGATCTAGTAATCATTATTATTAACGTTAAAGAATGTAGAAGAAACCATTTTTTTTTCTCTAATTGACCGCTCCATCGTTCTAAAAAGAATATCTAAACATTTTTCCTTTATATTAAAGTGTTTAGAACATGTATTACTTTTTTCTTCTTTTTTTTTAAAAAAAAGGAGAAATATATTGACATAATAGAAACAATACAAAAGCCAAACACCATGGTAACCATAAACATGCTCATGAAGCATATCCGGCTAAAAAGTACAAATACAAGATACAAAACTCTTACAAAGCATACAAATGGCAAGAACGTACAAAAACAATAACGAGACCATAAAAACAAGGATGAATCCTTATATCTCCCATCAAAATAATATTAGACATCCATACTTAATTTTCCAAGCAATACCTTTCGGCCATTAAGAGAGGTATTTCAAATGCAAAACTCCCAAAGATACTACCTCCTTAAAAAAAACATTTACAAGTAAAGCCCATTGGGAAAAACTTTGGATAAGAAAAAAGAGTGTAACTCTCTTAAGGAGTGCATACATTGGTGAAAACCAAACCAAAATCCTATATTTCCATGACATGCTCCTAGGTTGAAGGTCAAACCATGTATAGAAGGTCACAGCACCACACAATAGGAAACAACATAGGAGAAGAATATAATTCCATAACCTCCTATATCATCTTATCTTAAGCTTAGAAGGCAACATTTTTCAGCACTCTCTAGTTAAGATATGTCTCATAGAAGCAAGAAAGATATCCTAAACTTATTGCCATCTATTCAAATCCAACATACATAAAAATCTACCCATCCAAGTGTCAATGTAACATGTCCAGTTCAATCATAACATCGACAAATCACTTACAACAAGTGATTATTTATAGATTCCCAATCCAAACAGGCACTAACACCTTCAAACATCCTCCTCATCAAGACCAAAAAACTTCATTTTGTAGCTTACACGCTAAAAAAAAAATTGGAGAAACTTCAGAAAATAGAAACTGCCCGTCCAGACCCATTCCTATAACTAAAGCCCCCATATATTTAAGCTATCCACTATAAGGTATAAGCCATCTGATCTACAACCAACCATATCATCAAATATCCAAAACCTGTATTACAAGCTAAAAAACATACCAAGTATAGCTACTATTTTCCATGACATGCATTAGTAGCAATAAACATCTTTGTGATCAGATAAATTAGAGCTAAACCAAATTCTGGTCACAGTCACTCAAGACATGATGCTTCTGAACTCAGGAAACCTTACTTTTTTGATATACTAACCCAAACACAAGACACAGAAAATCTAATTAGCTGCCTCATCAGACCCACCAAAAAAGAAAACTATGTCAAGCATGAGGCTTTCTCTCACAAGGTACAAGGCCATCTGAATTAACCTCAAAATGCTATTGCCTTAAACCAAACACCCCAATAAGCCCCATCTAAATCAAAACACTCATTTCTAGTTTCAATTAATATCACACAGCTTTGCCACATTGTTGACAATTTTGAATTCTTTACTTTTAGATAGCTTAATTTCATGTTGACTTCTCCTTTTATAGCACAATATACCTTATCCCAATCACTACTAATGTTCTGAAACAATATTTTCTTCCTTTCCACCCAGATATTGTAGACAAATGCAGCTAGACAGAGTCTTCTCACAATACTCCATATATTATTACCATGTGGTAAATCTGCCATGTAATTAACAATGTTCTTCCAGCTGGTATTGTTAACATAAATTTTTGCATCCTTTTTAATGGCATCCCAAATCTTTTTAGAAAACTCACAATTAAAAAATAAATGATCATGTGAGTCCATTTCAACTTTACACAAAGGACATAACATAATCTTCCCTGGGTACCATGCCAACAATCTGTCTTGAGTAGATAATCTTTCATGGAGTATGTTTAGGTATACATTGTGAGTACCATATAATCTTTTCCCATGTCTTTTTAGTATCAGTAGTTCTAAAATCCTTCCAAACTCTATTAATAGCAAACTTTCCTTCTCAATTTTTCATGTCAACCTATGAAAACTAGAAGGGGGTGAATAGTTTTACCGTTTTTAATGTCTTATCACTCATAAATAACAAATTGTTCTACCCCCAACTTTCCTTAGGGTCTGGAACCACATTCCATATACTTCTGCCTTTATGCCTTTCCTTATTAATCCACCATGACAATATAGACTTTTTACCAACAGCTAAGTTCCATAAAGCCTAACAAGTAACACTTCATTCCACTCAACTACAGATTTTAGAACAAGACCCCCTTGAGACTTAGGTAAACATAATTTTTTCATGAAATCTTAGCTTTACCATTACTCATATCACCTTGGCATCATAAAAAGCATTTAAGATTTTTTTTTTTTTCAATATAATTTATAATGCTTTCTGGCAGTAGGAAGACAGAAGCCTAGTACAACTACATAGATGATAAAATAGATGCCACCAATTAAAGTCTACCAGCATAGGATATAAATCTAATTTTAATCCTTTGCTTCACTTTATCTACCATACATTTACAATCCTTAACATTAAGCTTCCTTTTAACTAGTGAGACCCCAAGATATCTCACATGCAAACTTCCTTCTCCAAATGGAAGAATTCTAGCAATATCCCTCTTAACTACCATCTTAATAATACTACAAAACATAGTACTCTTTTTCAAGTTGGGAAATAGACAAGAACTTACTAAAATGATCTAATGCCTCTCTTATAACTTTCACAGAATTGGAATCTCCATTACATAGCACAAGGAGATCATCGCCAAAACACATGTGTGTAAGCTTCATCTCCCTACACTCTGCATGATATTTAAACCTTCCATTCTTCTGTATTTTCTACTTGAGAACAATATTAAAAACTTCCAAAATCATTGTAAATAGATAGGGGGACATAGGAGCCCCTTTGTCTCAACCCCTGCCTACTTAAAAAATAATAATAATAATAATAATAATAATAATAATAATAATAATAATAATAATAATAAATTAAAAAATAAAAAAAATGTTCTTTCACCATTGTAAATAGATAAAGTAGGAGAAGTTACACACACCGTAATGTATTACTTTCTTTAATTAGCTTTTAAACGAGAAGTTGCTTGTTGTGTTTTATAAATCATAGAAAAGGGATATAAATGTGCAGGACAAGGAGAAGATTCTCAAAATGATATGTGTTTGGAAAATATTTTAATCCAATTATGCCTCTTTTTACTATTTCATCGCAAGTTTTCTTTCAATCGATATGGTCATCTCTTGAAATTATTATGTATTTATTTCAACCATGTCTCTTAAATAAGAAGATTAGCATATTCTCCATCCGTCTAAAACAATTGCATCTTCTTACTTGATACATGATTTTGATTCAAAACTGAGCAAGACAAATAAACTATATGGAAATATGGATTATTACACATGGTACATCTAGACCCAAAGTAGACTATAAATAAATGAAGATATGCAAAAAAGACATGTAATGATGTAAATGTTGCATGTTTTTATTACAGAAGAAGCAACGTTCTTAAGAGGACTCTTTATAAGTCATGCCTAAAGAATAGTTAAAGGCTCTTTATAAGTCATGCCTACAAGAGTAGTTAAAAGGACTCTTTATAAGTCATGCCTAAAAGAATAGTTATCTATCATGAACCATTTATCTCATCATGTCAAGTTTTACATTTTTAAGTGGTTTTATGAAACTCGACAAGATAATGTCATGCAATCCTTATCAAGTAATGTTAAAGTATCTAAAAGAATTTTCGTGTGAACTTGGCTCTTTTTCATGAGTGTTGGCTCCCCTCTCTTATTCATGGTGTGGTGTGGGTGGGGGCATCACCATTCACCAATGGTCTAGAACCGAAGTGATTGTCATCATCTATCTCTATCTACTTTCATTTTAATTCATCTACTTTCATACCATTTTGTGTGTTTAGGCTATATACACATAGTAACCAGTATGTGAAGATATTTTTTTATAAGACAAAGATAATTTCATTAAGAAATTAGCTAAAAGCTGCGGTAACAAACTACCAAATAAAAAAACCGAAATTAAAAAAACCTATTCTCGGAACAAGAAAACTCCAACGGAAACAAAACTAAACATCACCTTATAGAAAATACCAAATACAAGCTCGACACCTTGACAAACACCAAAAACTAGCACGACATCTAAACGAACACCATAGAATCAAAGTGACAACATCACTTCAAGTAACAACATATGTTTACAGAAAAACTATATTCCCTCTTGAATTCCAGTAAGATCTAATGGTGATGGACTCATACTCGGTAACAATAAATAGTCCTCATCATAAAAGCCGTAACTTTACGGCTTTTCTAAAGAATCCTATCATGTTTTTAGGTTAATTTTCTTTTGACATGATGTTTCCTTTTTGTTTTAAACGACACTTATATTTTCATTCATGTTAAGTGATTAATTTTCATCATTGTTTAGAAGAAAGCAATGTTATCCAAAGTGATACGGAGTAATTGGTTTAAAGTTTAATTTGCTGTGACTATGTGCATTTAACCATTCCATTAAAGGCAACTTATCCTTTCATGAAGATATATAAAAAGGTTTGTACATGTTATGGTTTTCTGCAATTACATCTTCGTATACGTCAATAGGAATTATTTATTACTCATATATTTTTCCTTATCTATATAAGAATGATAATTGACTAAGAAATTTTTTGCATGATTTGGAAATGAGATCACACTAGTTTGTTGCTGATTTTCTTCAACTTTCACCCACTCTAGTAGCATTTCTTGGTTCTCACATAACATGGTCATACCCCCCACAACCCCACCAACCCACCCACAACCAAGAAGCATTTGAACAATCAAGTATGGTAGTGTCATTTTATCTTTATTTTGTTCCTATATCAACACCCAATGATGAAGATTTATAATAACCTCTAGTTTAATATGATAAAGTTAGTAGAAAACAACTAACAAAGTTGGATGGACAATCATGTACAAAAGTATCCAAAATAGGAGTGACCTTATAAAAGAAAAACTAACTTACTCATTTAATTTTGTCAAGTGTCATGATCACATATTCAAAAGGCTAATAAACACGGGCTAGGCTGCCCACAATGGTCAGTCGACCACATGGGTCGCTGTGGATCTTCGAAGGTCATCACCATTGCAGGCTGAGGGTCGCTGGGGTCGGTCAGCTCCAAAACTCACGAAGGGTTCGTGGTGTCGACTGATTATTTGTGTTGTGTTGTGTGTGTGTTTTATTAATTAAAATGTATTTTTATGAAATATGTTTTTTATAGTGTAGGTCGACTTACTCACTTATTGTACCTAAAAGGTCGACTTACCTCTTTGTGTGATTAGTAATTAGGAACCTTAACACGGATAACTATGCGGAAATGTCCATTTTTTGGTGCATCCAACTTACAAAAGTTACAAGAATCTGAATAAAATGTCGATTACTTATAATTATGGAAACAAAATCCAAGTTCCTTTACCTACTTTCGAATTTTTGTAGAGAGAGCTAAGACATATTTACCCTCGTAATTTGATATGAAAGATGGAAATATTTGTTTGCATTCTAAGTACCTTTGTATAAATGAGGTAAACATGTAAACGAACGAGGTTTTTTCTTTTTTCTCGAGATGATGAGTCTTTGAATCAGATACATGCAACCCAACCGGAGAATTTTCGTGACTGTTTCAGACTCTTCTCCCGCAACTTTCAAAATATGTATATTAGTGAGGTTCAAATATGAGATCTTTTGCGAGGATATCAATATTTCTGACTATCAAGTCACTTTGATGATAGTTTTGTATAGTGTACGTGGAGTATTCTTTTAAATGACTAAAGTTATTTCTTGCATGGCTAAAATACTTGGTGTAGATCACTCATCTTTAAATTTGATGTACCAAATAAATGATGTTCATTTCGCTTTTGTTCCGGCACTTGTGACTTTGCGAGCGTGTGTAAATTAAAGAAAAGAAAACAACACATAATAACAAATTTGGATTGTGCCTGTAATTATACGATTTGGTTAGAATATACAAATGATATTATCTTTATATAAAATTATAAAGTGAGATTGTTAGCCATAAAGAAATACTAACGTATTAGCAAAGTATCAAAGGAGTTGAGTCTTTGATGAATACGTTTAAAAGCAAGATTCTTTATTAACTATATATTCTCGACTATATTAACCTTAGCTAGTGCCTTCTCAAAAGAGTATCCGTTTTAAAATTTTGACTTTTTTAATCAAATTGTTAGATACATATAAGAGCCCTCTGTATCTTAACGCATGGGCTGCGTTATGACCTACGTGGCATGATGTCAACGTGAGTTATGCCCGAGTTATGACATTGTGCGTTTGAGTTTTTATCCAGCGTTGCCCTTTGAGTTACCATGGTAACGCTACGTTAGTAGCAATCTTAAATAAATAATTAAAAAAAAAATACAAAACAGGTCCTTCACCATTACATGTTCAAAATATATATATATATATATATATATATATATATATATATATATATATATATATATATATATATATATATATATATATATATATATATATATACACACACTTTTGGCCTCTATGTTTTTATAATGGCTAGTTCATGTAAAAAAAATTACACAATTGCCCCTTAACGGCTAGTTATATCTAAATTCAAAATCTTCTATAAATACAAACGTTTACATGTTAGATTCAAATATTTTCCATACACTATTGAAAAAAAAAAGAAAAAAAAACAAAAAACTTATGGCTTGTCGTCTCCCACATTTTGTCAAAGAAATGCAAGTGTTTATTGAAAAACAATGCGATAAAGAAGATGCTAGTCGTCAAAAAGCTATTATTGAAGTTATCAATCAGTTTTAGCTTGCAAAAGCAAAAAAAGAGCGTATGAGACAACGATACGCCAATTGCACAAACATTTCTGCCGAAAGAAAAGCTTCGATCGACCAATTTTTGAACAAGGAAGCCAAGAAAGACGAGGCCATTAGTGACACGCTGTGGGGTTGTGTTACACATGTACAAACCAAAATAAGCAGCAAAATCCAGTGGAGCAATGAGGAAAACAAAGATGTTGGTTCTGTTTCTCAACAACTGACTCAACTTGGGCTAGGTGCATCAAGTTCATCGAATGCGCCTACACTTATTGAGCACCAACAGTCTCCCCCATTTACGGCTATGCCGACGAGGCAGATAATCCTTTTGGCTTAACTGCAACACAACTGTATGAAATTAGCGTTGGCGAACAAACGTTCAGAGAATTTAGCTTCAACAAGAGTGGGAGGAGAAACTAAAAAAGGAAGAAGCAGAACGTAACGCGTTTGATGAGTGTGTAAATACTCATCATTTTTATCTCATCTGAAGTGCCAAAACATCCAAAAACACTCAAATATGCATCAAAATACTAAAAATATCCCAGGATTGTGTTTTATATGTTTCAAATGCAAAATGATTAAAAACAGATGAAAAATGAACAAAGTTTGCATAATCGGCAGTTTCAGTCCCTCAACTTTCAAAACTTGTCAAATCTAGTCCCTGAGCATTTATTTTGTAAGAAAAGTCACCAAAGGTCCTTTTGAAATCACAGGTTATCATAATTAGTCCTTTGGTGAAATGTTTCAAGAAATTACAAGTTTGGTCCCTGCACTTTACAAAGTTGTCAAAAATGGTCCCTGGGATTTAAAAACTTTGAAAAAAATCAATTTTGGTTCTTGTGCTATTCTTATATGGCAAATATGGTCCTTAGGTGTGAAGTTTGGAGAAATTACATAAATGGTCCCTAAAGTTTCACAAGTTGACAGATTTAGTCCCTGAGGTGTAAAAATGGAAATTATCATCCACAACCCTTGTACTATTCACACGTAGCAGGAATCACCCTTGTGACTGTAACAATTCGCATTTTTAGGATAATTACCATTCCCGGAAAATTTCACTATTCACTTTTACTATTCATTTTTCCCGAAACTTTCCCGAAAGTTGATTTTTATTTGATATTCTTGAGTGATAAATCATTTCCATGGCAAATTAAATGTTTGACATTCGTCAGATCATTTTCGTGAAAGTTATTAAGGAATTACACGTTTTAGGGTAAAACGTCATTCAGAAATTCTACGTACAACGAAACTCGACCGCGTTAAGTGACCCCGCATCAGAAAAATGTTTGACACACTCATGATTTATTTGAGAATTAATCGTGACTGAGAAAAACATGACCAAAGACTTCCCGGCAGGTCACCCAAGCCTGTACTACTCTCGCATGAGCACGCTTAACCGTATGGCCGATTAACCGTTCCACCACAAAACGTGTTTCTAAAAAGAATTGAGTTTTCAACTTATTAGAAAAAGTCAACATATTTTTCCCTCCTCCATTGACCAAAAATCATCCCTTGATGTTATAAGTCATTCCTTGATTTTTAGGCTTACGGTTTGATATCTAAAAGACATTTAATACCAACCGACACTAGACTGAGCCCAGTCTAGACATTATAAGTCATTTTAAATCATATTTATCACATTAGAAAAGTAACATTTTACTTTTCTCAATTTTACGCAATATTCGTACGTTTTACGTATTACGCGTTTTAGACCCGTGTTTCTAGTTTTTAGCAGGGTTTTACCACCCAAATGGAACCTACCACTCATTTTATATTTTATTATGGGACATATGGACATGTCTAACAATACTTTAAAGTTCCATAATTTTACGACACCCGGTTTTACGTTTTGAGGCCTAATCATTTACGGTTGTCATTTCCCGGAGTCAAAACTCTTCCTAATACTTAGGATAATACCAAGCAAAGTCCACACCTTGTCCCCCAAGTTTAGGAACCAACCTAGGGGGGGGAATTCAGCCTTGTGTGTCTTAATCTCATGCTAGGAGCCTTAAGATGTGAACATGTGTTCAACTTGGCCTCCAAGTGTTGACTAGTCAACAATGTAACCTCCTCATTTGCATATAAATGCCTCTCCTTCCCCTCCTTGGCCATTCCAACGACCCACACACATAAAAACACACCATCATCTCATCCTTAGCTCATTTACTTCAAGTTCCATCCAAGAAATCAAGTGCAATATCCATACATAAACCCTAGTTTAGTTTTGATTCATCAAAACTACTTCAAATCCTTAGAAACTTTGGTGATTTCTCTTGAATTTGAATCCACTCAAGTCACCTCAATTTTCATCATCTCTCTTTCAAGATTACAAGAGTAGAAAGATTGCATGAAGTGAAGTGGGTTGAAGCAAGTCTATCAAAGTCCTATCCTTACATGTTAACTTCCTTTCATCTTTGAAAGCCAAAAGTTGTGAGCCAAACCCTAACTTGATTCTTGTTAAATAATCATGTTCATGTTATTTACATGTTATTCTTGCTATATTATGTCTTGTAGTTATGTCCATGATGTATAAAAATGATTAAAACAAGTTATTGTTATTTATTGTTACAACAAGTTACTAAAACAAGTAAACTAGTGACTTTCTTGGTAAGACCTGATCAAAATGGTAAAAATATGATATTTGATCATTACATATTACAGTAGAGGACTTAACAAGGAAACCGTAGCAACTTGAACCACCCAAAACGAGTATACGAGTCAAAAGTTACGCCCATTTGAAGTTACCAAAACTTTGCGGCAAACTGCCAAATACCATTCTGATCAAATTTGGGTTTTGAAAGTCCCACTTCTGGTCTGATTCATCAAAAAGTTAAAACACGAAAGTTGTCCGGAACGCCGTTTTCGTTCAGGAACAAAGAAGCTCGAGATCTAAAAACACTTTCCGAGTGATAAAATTCTTCAAATTATAAACAGCCCATTTTTAGGCGAAAGTCACAAGATTATGGTTATACTTTGAAAGGAACAAGAGGTCTTATGACCTATAATCAAGACCACAACCATGGCTAGAGCCAAGGTTGTGTCTCATGACCTTGAAACAAGGACCAAAGGTCATGGCTAGGCCATGACGAAATGACCATACCAACTTACATAGGCGTAAACATGAAACAAAGAGTTGACGAGAACTTGAACAAGCAATTTGAATCTACTTCACTTAAAAAGGAACCATGAGATATTACAAAGAGAAAATGGTCATACAAGACTTATGAAACTACCCCTAATAACAATCTTCATGTACAAATAAACTTTCCTAAGTTTATTCAAGTATCGGACATGTAACTTTTCGGATCAAAACTTATATCTATATATTTCATCAACTACTACAATAGTAGGGAGCCTCATGTGAGGAGTTCATTATGTAAGCCGTCGAGTTGAGTTGTGGATTTACGAGTTAAAGTGTCCTGGCTCCTCGAACGCTTACTAACATGACTTCTGAATTATGTCGGCCCGAACGGTAGTAAACGATATACAAGACATACATGTTTCATGAATCATTTCTTTCAACGACTTACATTATACATCATACCACATAAGTGCAAGACATACATATATTGGCATGTTTATGTTTCCTTAGACATTATTCCAAACCTAAGTTGCAACAATTATTCTAGGTTGCTCGTAGAAGTTCTTACGGCATATCCATCATTCTCATTATACATCATCCAACTCAAGGTGAGTTCATAGCCCCACTTTACATTACTTCAATGTTTTACAAACCCTTGGGGGGAATACATGCTATTATTTTTCTACTCGAACACAATGCTTTCTATTGTATGCTATTCGACTATGTTTTATTATCACTAAGTAACATCCTTGCCAAACCAAGATCCCTTATTATGAACCATTTAATCACTTGCGAGGGTTACTTGCAAGTGAGCGCGAATATTGTGAATAGGCCTATTGGGATTGACGAATCCCATTTGTTTTGACTAAGTTCAAACAAATGCATTAATATTTGAGACATTAGGTATGACGGCAAAGTACCTACCGGGATAAATCTGCCGATCGATATTGGTACACGTTAACGTTTTGGTGTCATAAGCTTAGTGAATTAATAACCTTTCCGGGCATATAACAACGTAGCCTACATGTTTTGTTTTCCAAACTATGAGTGTGAGTCTATAGCTCACACTACGATTATTGTGTTCAAACGATTTAACTACAAACACTACGATTATTGTGTTCAAACGATTTAACTACAAACACTACGATTATTGTGTTCAACGATTTACTACCAACACATTGTGTTCAAACATTAAACAAACTCTATGAATATCACTCAACCTTTGTGTTGACCTCTCAAGCATGTATTTCAGGTTCATGACGATCAAGGATGGCACGGAAGGGCACGGATACTCAAGAGGGCTATAAATTTTTATTATCATTCAAAACTCATTTATTATACATTGTAAACATGGAACCAATTGGGACCTCATTTTGTAATCTCTGATATTTATATAATTTGAATGATAAATCTTTTAAAACGACTCAATTGGAGTTCGTTTTTCTATTATTGTGACTATTGTGCCGTCCAGTAACACCCAGTTCGAATTCCGCTGCATCCATGAATTGGGGGTGTTACAGTGACTACTTTGGTAAAGTTACATGTTCAGCCCTTGGATTTTCAGCTTATTACATTTTTAGTCCTTGTGGTATTACTAGTACTAAACCAAACGGATCCTTATTAATCCCAAAACCCAACACAGCCTGATCCAACACCCCAAGCCCAACTCCTCAAGCCCAAAACCAAGCCACGCCCTTTTAATACCAATCCAGGGTCAAACTTTGACCCTGGTCAAACACAGTCAAACAAACTCCCCTTCTCCATTTCCCTCTCCTCTCCCAACTTGCAGCAACCATCCCATCACCTTCCCCCACCATCACAATCCCATCACACCGCCCAAACCCACTACCCACCTAACAAGGACAACCATAATTAATGCTCACCCCCCCCCCCCCCCCAATTGGTATAAAAACAGTCCAATTGCTCTGTTTTCTTTTTTGGCGCCAAAATGATCCAAGGGTAAAGATCACTCAGAAGTCATCCAACAGCTCAGATTTCAAGTGGGAAATGCTCAGAGAGGGGTCCCAAACCCTAATCCTCAGCTATAAAAGGAAAGAGAAGCAAGGAAGGAAGCCATCTAGTTTTAATATAGTTTTTAGTGTAGTTTAATTAGTATAATCAATCCTAGTGTAATTTTCATCTTTTAAGTGTTGTATTAAGCTGTTTCAGTGTACTCTAAGTCTTTTCCAATAATAAAATTTAAGTTTCAGTTTAAATCTCAGTTTATGCAATTTACTTTTATTTCAAAAATTCTCAATAAGCTTAGTTGTTGTTTGTAGCTGGTATCATGGACAAGTAAGCTCATGTAATCTCCTAGAAAGCTCATTCAAGCTTTTAAAAACCATAAAAATCAGTTTAGTATCAAAAAAGCAAAAATATAAAAAAAAAAATCAGAAAAATAAAATTTTGAAGAGTTCATGATCAAGAAGCTGGAGCATTGTGAATAAGGGATGGAAATGGGTTAGTGAAACTGTGGAGGTTCTATAGGAAGTGACTTTGGTTCTTGGTTCTTGGTTCTTGGCTCACAGCTTGGAAGGCATTTGTAAGCCCAGTTCTTTTGATTCTAGCTCTTTTTAGTGTAACAGTGTTCTTTGTTGCTTATTTGTGTTTATTTTGCTTGCTCATAGCTTATTAGGGTAATACTAATCAGTAGATTGAGCTTTGGCATCTTTTTGTTCATATTTCATTATAATATGTTTCTAAAAGATGTGTTTGGATCAGTGGATTTCACCACTGTTTCCTATGTTCCAGTTGTTGTTTGTGGTTTATGCATGTTTCATTAGATCTAAATAGAACATCAGAAGCATAAAAAACCAGTGTTGTTAATTAAAAATTCAAAATCACCAAAAGTTGGCCTCAAATATTGTCTGTGTTGGATATAGAGAGGCACAAGCCTCATTTCAAGTCATAAGTTGGTAACTTTACTTATTTTGGTCTCATTACAACTTAACTAATCAATATCAGTCATAAAATCAAGATCCAAGTTCACTTTAGTCAACTGAAAGCAAAAATAAAAAAGGCAAAATTCTTAGAGCTTGCAGAAAACCAAAACTTCAAGGATTTCTTAAGAATTTTGTATTCACTTTTAGACCTTAAGCTTTTCACAAATCATAGTCTATCAGCTTATCTTTCAAAATCCATCACTGGCTTATTTTTGTGATTTTTTGTGAAGCTTGTGCAATAGCTTATTTAAAGCTGCAGGGCAAGTACATGCCCTGTGCACCAGGATATTGACCAAACTTCCAAGGCCTCCCCTGTGTTCACCTGTGGGCCCCACCATAAGCTCCTTGGCTTTTTGGAAAGCCAATAAGCTGATCTTTAAGGATCATATCTTGTTTTTCACTTTGTAGCTTATTAGGTAGGGCTGCTCATAGCTTTTTGTTTGACCAATTTGATTGTGCATACTCAGCACTCAGTATACATAGCCTTTTTCATAAGCTCCCCAAGGGCTTATTACTGGACCCCACCCCTGGCTCTTTGACTTTTTAGAGAGCTTATCAGCCCATCTTTTCAAACCTAGGCTTAGTTTGGACTTTAGCTTATTGGACTTGGCTTATTTGACCTTCCTTGTGACCTGTCTCAGAACCAAAAACTGAGCACTCAATTTTTGTGCAAAAGTCCCAAGAACCACCCAAGGTTCATTAAAAAGCCATAAGCCTAGCTTATTGGCTTATTTCAAAGTTGACCAGGTCAACTTTGAAGGTCAAGTTTCAATTTGGACCCCCTTTCACTTCTGTGGACCCCACAGAGGTCCAAAGGTCCTTGTTTAAGGCCTGCATTAGTCTTGTGTTTTGACTAGTGCTTATTTGGTCACATCAGCTTATTCTTGTGCTTATTTTGGATTCTTTTGCTCATATCAAGTTTGTATAATCTGTCTTAGCTTATTTGATCATATGGTAGCTTAGATATAGCTTTTTTAATAATCATAAAGTCCTAATAAGCTAAATCCACCAACTGTTAAGCATTTGTGATTGTACACAGCTTATTAATAAGCTACAACCAAAGTTCCTTCACAAAAGTTTGTTGTTTTCAGTGTTTAAGTAGTTTTGTAAAAGAAAAACCAAATTTAAAATTAGTGATAGCTTCTATTTAATATGATTTATCTATTTAATTTTTCTTTTCAGCTTATTATTAAGCACTTTTTCATTTTTATATTTTTTTTAAATTTCTTTTATATTAAAGTATTTTTAGTAATTTTTCTAGATTTTTCTCTTTTCAGTTAATATTTATTATAATTAATATTAGTTTAATTAATAATTAAGTAATATTAGCATATTAAATAGTTTTATTAATTTTTATTTAACAACAGCACCTTTTTATATTTTTATTTAGGTTTTATAAATTAGTAAGTATTTTTAGAAAATAGTTTCTTAATTACTACTGTTCATTTTCTATTTTTCTTAATTAATTTAGTGAATTAGTTTTTAAATTGCTAAATAAGTAAATAATTAGTAAAATAGTTTAAAAATAATTTTTATAAACTTTTTATAATTTTTTTTAGGATTCCTGTGATGGTTAATTAGTTTTATAAATTTTCTCATAATTTTCTAAGTCATTTTAGTTTTATTAGTAATTTAAATTAGTTTAATTAATATAATTAGTAATTAATTATTATTAAACCCACAAAAAGACAAAAATATATATTTTTAGTTTCTAAATTTATTTTAAGTCATTTTAGAATTTTAAAAATTAAATTTGCAATTTCCTAGCTTAATTTTGTATGATAAAGCTTTTTATTATAAGTTAATTAGTTTTAATTAAATAAGTTTTTATTTAAATAATTAATATTAAATAATAAAATAATCAAAAAAATAATTTTCTCTTTAATTTAATCTTCTTTTAATATTTAGTTTGTAAAATTTTCATTTTTACCCCCTATAGTTGTAATTTGTGCAAATCTCACCTTTTCTTCTATCTGTAAACGTTTTGATTATTAATTTTTTTACGTTTAATTATATAAGTGATTCTGTAATTGTTAATATTGTTTTATTATCTTAATACCAAGCAATCAGTAGTGTAATCAAATCCAAATCTTTATCTGATTACTGTCCTCAGTATCACTCATTCCCCTAAACGTTTCAAAACACCATTTCAATCTCATCGGGACATAACGACCCGGGGAAACTCTATACTATCTACGGAGATTGGATCTAAGTTGTAGTACTATATTGACCACTTCTTTAGTTGACCGTTCAGGCTCAATCAGCGTTCATTGAAGAATTTCCTGTGTTTGATTTTGCATGTGGGGAGCACTCAGATTAAGAAGCAGTGTCGTAGTGTATTTTAGTTCGTATATTTTTATTTCCATACCGTATTTCATTGCGTATTTTGTAATATTTATGTAATGCTTTTATGATTATTAATAAAGTAATAGGTTGTTTATTAAATAAAGTATTAGTTTAGGGTTGAATTTGTAAATTTTATTATTTAAAAAAAAGTATGGCTCAAAATGTTGAGATATGGTTGAAGTATGATAAGGAGTGTTTTTTGTGAGTTAATGTTAAAATGATAAAGTTGATTTGGCGCTGATGTGACGCTGAGTTATAAGTTAAAGCTGATATGATGTGACATCAGCGCCACAGCAGCTTTAAACTTTTCACCTTAACTCAAAAAAAAAATAAAAAAAAAAATTATCATAATCCACCTTAACTCAACATTTTTTGCCTCACTTTTATCATTTTTTCCAATTATTTAAACAAAATACAAATTAAAGCAAATTACATTTTTATTTAAACAAATAACTAAAAATAAAAATGTTATTTACTAATAAAAAAACCCACAAGGACTAAACTGTAAATACATAAAATCATAAGGACTAAAAGAAGAAAAATAAATAAGCACACATCAAACCCTTTCTTCTACCTCTCGACACACACTGAAAAACACACACACACAAACCAAAACACTCACTGAAAACACACACACGCACACACCAAAACCCATTAAAAAAAACCATTAACCCAGCGTTAAGCTTTCACCTTAACGCGAGACAGCGGTGTGGTAACGTGGGTTTAACGCACGTTAAATACACTCCACGTCACCTTTAACGCAACTCTTGTGTTACCACACCCATTGCTCTAATAGTCAATAAATTTCTATATGCAATGATTGCCTTAAAAAAATATCTATCTCATTAAGAAACTCTAGAAAATCATGACAAACCTTATCATTATATTAGTCAAAGAGTGATTAAATATGTTTTAAGGGTGCGTTTGGTTTGTAAATGGGTTTAGAATGGATTTAAATTTGGATTGATTTTAAAAGAGGAGCTAGAAAATGATTGATTGAATTAAATAATATTTGTTTTAAGATTCAAAGTATATATATTAAAATTGAAATTATTAATTTTTAATTATAAAATAAATATATAATAATGAGTTGTGATCAACAAAAAAGAGTATAAAAATAAAAAATAAAAAATAGAAAGAAAATAACATTGTACATCATTTACAATAAGAAAATAACGAAAGTCACCCTCCTTAGGTGGAATGACGGTAAGGGTTTCAAATAACTTTTGATTCCATCGTAGTAAGACCATTATCAACCAAACGTTATTATACAAGATTCATTCAATTACTTTTACTCTCAACACCCTTCAAAGAAACGGGGCCTAAGTTTTTAATGTCAAATATAAGTCATGTGCATCACCAAAGGGCTAGTATCTTAATGGTACATTTTCTTGTATGAAAAGCTCCTAACCAAATAGTTGTAAGTTCAAGACTTGTTTATAATATGTGAGATGGTTGTGGTTATAAATTATGAGATGTTAGTTGTCGTTTTGAAAAAAATAAGAAAAATAAAAAATAAAATACATATACACCAGACTCATAATCTTCTTTATTTCAAAAAATGTAGCCTTAAACGTATTGACAACAATAATCTAGTCTTCGAATTATCTTTTTTTTTTTTTTAACAAACTTGAATTATCTAGTGAACACAACTTTTTATAAGTAAATAAAAACCAACAAATATTTCCACACTAATTATATACAGTAATTACTAGACATGCGCCGGATGCATAACGACGGGATCATATAGCAGTGAATAGTGATAGTGATATTATGGCTAAGTGTTTTTTGTAACGTATAACAATTGACGTTCTATCTCAATTTTTTTCCTTTTTTCTTTTTATTGTCTGAATGTTTCTATGGGGCGTAGGCCTCCCAAAAGGTAACGGAGGCGTGCAAAGGTTTCCTCGGGCCGGACAGAGATTGGCCCTCGAGTGACAAATCTTCATCATTATCCAAGGTGATAACATCTTATTAGTTTCATTTTAACAAATTGGGATTGAAATATGGACCGCTAACTTTTATTAGGGAGTAATATGTAAAGATGAAAAAAAATGGTAAAAATTAGGTAATTTTAAGAACAACATTAATTTTAAAAACAATATTATAGGATAACGATTGTGGCAAGACATAAGGCATAATCCTAAACATTTCTCATTGTGAGAGTTTTTTTTATCTTTATAGTGGAGATGTGTGAAATGAATTTTGGAGCCTTTAGAATTTGAGGGTCAGACTAGTTCATCTCGCCACTCTTAAAGACAGCACTAACGTATTCATTAATTCTCGAAATCGTTAACTATCTGTTTTACTTAGATAATAAACTTCAATTTCTTTATTTTTGGAGACATTAAATTTATAAATCTTTCAACTTTTCTAAGAGAAGAAAGTTATTTAGATTCATACGAAATAGATTTAACACATATGAAAAGAATGTAAAAAGAAAAAGTCGTCCATTAGCAAAAGCTAGTTTAGTTAAAAGCTCCCTAAGCACGTAAGCATGACCTAGATAACACATGATACGATCCTATTTCATCATATGTAAAAAGGGTCATTAATTTATGTTATATCTTGACAAGAGATCGATAATGTGGAGTAATGCCGACTAGTTTGTCACATAGATACCCCACTCTATTATCATTGAAAGAATAAGGAAAACGACAACGATTTGACACAAGATATCTAAAGGGGTTAATTCGAAGTTATCAAGAAAATGATTATTCATAAAGGTTTTCACACTAAAAATATCTATTAATTGCTTACCGTAAATGGATGCGGTTTTTCCTACTCATGTTACTTGAGTAACTTGACCTTTCTCAAACCACCCAAGTGCTCCTCTAATGAGCCCAGTAATGTTGATATACCATTAGCCTACTACAAGATTGGCAACAGTCGTCGCGTTGCAGGCGTACCTGTTTATTTTGTCAAATGCTTTTTTAATGGTTGGCTTTTTTTTTTTTTTTTTTTTTTTTTTTTTTTTTTTTTTTTGTTTTGTTTTTTGTATAGGCAATAGCTATACACTTGATAAACATATAAAACCGAAGTCGATAGCATGCAATAAATGTAGGCGCAACACAACATTCAAAATTAGGGCTGTAAACGAACCGGACGAACACGAACGGAGCCCTGTTCATGTTCGTTCATTTAATTTTAACCGAACAAATAAACGGACACGGACGCTTAAACGGACGAATTTTCTTGTTCATGTTTGTTTATTAAGAAAATGAATTGTTCATGTTCGTTTATGTTCGTTCATTAAGACACTAAACGAACATAAACGATCGAACATAAATGAAAATAGACAAACAAACATAAACTTTATTGAATTCTTCACAATATATTATTTTATAAGTGTTGCTTTGTTTAAACAAATCAAATTTTAAAATTATAAAATTAAAAGATATGATATATGAACATAAATAGATAAATAAACATAAACGAACATTAATGAACGCCTAATCAGACGTTCACGAACATAAATGAACGAACGAGATTTTTGTTCATGTTCGTTCATTTAACTAAACGAACGTAAAATATTGTTCATGTTCGTTCATTTAATAAACGAACGAACATAAACGAACTTTTTACCGAACGGTTCATGAAATGTTCGCTGAACGTTCAGTTCGTTTACAGCCCTATTCAAAATACATAACTAATTGGGTTGTGCGTTGCATTATTGTATTAATGTGGTTTTACACTAAAATCGAACGTCAAAAAAGTAATTAGCATAAGCATAGATAAGATCGCATACCTTTATTGATAGGATCCTAAATCTGTGACAACAAATCATTGTTTCTCCATATCCGTGACAACGACAATTTGCAAAAACTTAGTAGACCTTAAAATAGATCCTAAACTATTTGGCTGCAAAATTGTATACTACTATTAATGTGTACCAAATATACCTGTATGTTGATTTTTCGTTTTTACAGTTAATGCCATTTTGTCTTCTACCTACTTGTTAGCATTATTTCAATAGTATTTTTTTCCTTTTTTTTGTTAACGAAGACGATAAATTCCTGTAAATCATCCCAAAAAAAAAACAGCAAACGTACATCATGTGCCGTTTGCTTCCCTGGGAAAAAAATCTACCTGTTATGCCTTTTTTTTTCTTGCGCAAAATGGAAATTCCCAGCCACTGTATGAACATGTAAGAAATAAAATGAGCTTTAGCTGAGGGACAAGGGCAAAAAACAGTCACAAATTGACTTGACGGTGTCACGTCAATAGTGTCAAGTCAATAGTGCAATTTTTTTGTGATGACAATGTCAAGTCAATAATGCAATTTGTGATGAAAAGGGGCGTGCCTTCGAAGACACTAAAGCCTAAAATATTATGTTTTTAAATGTATCTTTAGCATTTCGACTGCATTATCTGGATTGGATTTGGTATTTTTAAAAGGCCACACCACCTATCTTCCACCACTGTTTTTATAAGATGGCAAGCACGCAACCCTTCAACGGCAGCAAACCGTTGAAATCCACTATCCTTTACACCACCGAATGGGAGAAACTGCAATCAGATATCCATATATTAAACGTATTTTCAGAGATACATTTACCAATTTCAACTTATGTGTACCCATATAAGATACTATGTATATGATGCCAACAACCAATTTCCTTCGCCATTACAAAGTAAAAGCTGGGTGGTTCAGGTAGCGGGTCAAAATGGGTCTAAGGGCAAAGTCAGCCATTTATGAAAACAGGTGAGGTAATCCCGAAGTCATTTATGAAAATGGGTCGGATGGGTTCGGGTCAGCCCATTATTTTTCTCCTGATTCTTTTTTACATGCTTAATTAACAAAAAATACATCACACCTAACTATAAAAACTAATATACATGATTCATTGGCATGACCTTAAGAAGTCGTGTAGTTCAAAGCTCAACGTAAGTAATAAAAAGAAAATCATTTTTGCAGTACTAAATGTGTCAAGGTAGCCCACAATACCTACGTCAGCCATAGGTCAGAAACATTCAGTATAACTGAAAAAGCCAACTATATTTTCTGTATAGTAATCTGGAAATGTAAAAATATACCAGCACATGTACCTTCAAGAACGGAACACCTGCAGCGTCTATTTGCAGAATTGCAGGTTCAGGAACTGTAACACCGATGCTGCTTCTAGTTTCTGGGACCATAACCACTGCTGACTTTTTATTTCATGTGTTACGCTTGAAAATTTCTTTCCATGCTAATTTTTTGAGTCGCTCGATCTGAGCATCTGCATTTTTCGTGTTCTGATATATGATGTCGGTTCCTTATCTTCAAACCTGATAAATGGAAACGTAAGCAAGCATACTAAAACATAAAAACATGTGCTTATATAGTGAAATGATACGGCCTATCTCTCTCTCTTTTAGTACTGTAACCATAGATACAAAACAACTCTATATACATATTAGCTTATATAGTGGTAATCGCAAAAACAGTTATATCTGAATTCACCTTGAGCCAGAGTTTAGACGGTGAATGTTTTCATTGGAATTGCAACTGCTTTGTTGTCGGTTCTCATGAAAGACCACTAACCTTGATTGTTCAGGTCATTCGATTGGTTGTTGACAACAACTGCTTTCAAAACTGCTTTGTTGTGGTATTAATAGTTATTTTAATTTTATTCGCTTCACACATTGCATATGAGTAAAATGCAGACGATGATAATAGAATGTGAGAACTATAATTTTTAACTAACCCATTGAGTGACCAAACATATGAGCTTTCCTCCGACCCAAATGGTCCATTACCGCTACTGCATCTTTAGATGTGATCGCAAGTTTGCATCCACAAAATAGATTGCATCACCATTTGTTTACAAATTTTAAGTTTAATTTCTATCATTTAGCTGAGATTTCCTATGGCCAAAAGTTTGTTCTCATTAACCTGAAAAAAGGCTAAAAAGCTAAATAAATCAAATAGGAAAAAGAGGTATACCATGTATGCGAGTTTCCAGGTTCTCAGGTCCTGATGAAAACCTGAACAGCAAGCTGTGTTTTAAGCTTGATTAGCACTATGTGTAAACGTGAAATAGAGTCATGATATCATTAGAATAAACTTATGATGATTTGTTCATCAGAAGTGGTGGAGTGCGCTTACGTGGAATAAACTCTTTCTATATACTCGCAACTCATTTTAAACTGCTGCGAGCCATTTCACATAAACAAAGCGAATATGACCAATTAAAATTCAATAAGCTAATATAAACCCACTATAACATCGAAATCCTTTTACACCCATTATGACATGTTTTAGATTTGTTTCCTTGGTTTTTTACTTTTAGGCGATGGTTAAAAAAAGCGACTAATGAATAGCAACAACAATACTAAATGCATAAGGTTAAATAATGGAAGAAAATACCATACTTGCAGTAAGCAACCTTATTTTGGTACATCGTTCCTGCATCTTTCGATCAAGCTCTTTCATTCGCCCCTTATTTTGGTACATCGTTGCGGGCATGCCTGTTTATTTTCTCCATAGTTTTTTTAGTTGCTTTTCGTTTCGTTTCTTTTCGGGTTTTTTTTTTTTTTTTTTTTTTTTTTTTTTTTTTTTTTTTTTTTTTTGCATAAGTAAAGTACAATGTTTAACCGAGAGTTGTTTCGTTTGTCGTTAATTATTTTTTTATGTCGCAAAGTGTTTTTTTTTTTACAGTATTCTTTTATTTATAATAATGCGTTATAATTCTAGGATAACAATGATTACATATATTTGGATTATTTTATTGTTATTAACCAATATTTTTGTTTCCATTTTACAGTGCATCATTTCACAGCTTAGATCACCACAGGTGTGTTATTTCAACATAGTGTTCTCCTTATGAATTAAATTCTAAATATAACTCAGTAAATGTTATTAACTGAAAATAAAGCATCAAACCTTGTCTAACACATGTTTGTCTATGATTTCTGGTATGTGTAGACGGTTCGTTTGTCGTTGGAGAACATGCCCGACCTGTAATATGGATGCATACACCAAAGAATATGCATGGCCCATTAGTTTCGTGGCTAAATATTGACAGGTAGTTCTGTGGGAAGCGGTTGAGTACTCAAGAGCGGCTGTGCAGTATCCATGGTTGCTGACGGAGGGCAGATGGTAGCTGGAACAAATGAGATGGACGTCAGTAGGTAATAAAAAACGGAAACATGCAGATATTAATACAATCAGCGTTCTTCAATTGATAACGATATAAAGGCAATAAAAGTAGAAAACACTGACAAACCTTGTGGAATAGGCATTTGTTGATTGAGTCGTCCACTTGCACGTTGGCACTTAGGTGCTGAGGAAGATAGTTAATCTGTAAATGACACAGGTACAGTAACGAATATGTCTATGACAAATCTAATTGAACGTGTGCAATAGCATGTAAGACCACACATCATTTGCAATTTATAAATGCAGAGGAATGACAACGGTGACATGAGGAAACTTACCATAGGAACGTACATAGTGTTCATTAGAATCCCGTGTGTCATTGGATTCTATTTTGATCGGCTGTAAAAGGCAACATGAACAGAGCAGTTGAAGTTTTTTTTCCTTAAAATGGCGAATACAATGATAATTAAAGACAACATGTGTAACAAACATAAAAGATAAGGTGGTGTAACGTTGGTTGTTCCGTTACATGATCCTAAGGAGTTTTTTGTTTTTGTGAAGTGTAGCTATTAGCCACATTGCATTCAAGGACTTTACGTTTTCCTTTATCCACTCTGTTTGGAGTTATGGGGCCACATGGGTTGACATGTTCTGAATCCGGTGCGCATATATATTGGACTTCTGATTCTTTGGTATGGGCTGAATTAAGAATAGTTACAAGAAAGAACCGACATTTAACATTTGGAAATCAACGGTAAACATTAAAGTAGGATAAGTAAGTAAGGATCATTTTACGCACCTGATTTTTTTAGTGGCGAGGCAGGCAGGAAACCGCTAACATGGTTTTCACTGTAATTTCTTGGTTTTCCTTATGTCTTCTACATGCTTTCAACTCCCAAATGTCAAACACCAATCCAGATGCATCTCTAAAAAACACGCAGTCATCAAACATACCACTCTTCTTCATGTGATCCAAAACAAACTATACAATAAAAAGGAACCAAAGCATTTATAATAGCTTAGAAATTTATACCAGTGGCCTTATAATATGCACTTATCAGCCATACGCTCAGATGAAACAGCAACCGGGTATGAATCCTCAAGCCAGACTAATATAATCTAACCTTTTTTCATGTGTATCAAAATCTTCAAACCAATGTGCCTACAAACATTCACAAACAAATAAGCATCAGCCGATTATTCAAATGCATACTGAAACTGAGACTCAAACTCACTCAACAATGCTTAAAACATTTTAAAATTACCTTTCTGTGTGCATATTATGCAGTAATATTAATATCCGATTCTCCGACATCTTATTAAGGACATTAAGCTCTTTTTGCTGAGGTTAGAGATAGAAAGCTTTAGATTAAACCAACCCAACCCCTTTAGAAGAAGTTACCTGGTATAGTGCCTATAGTGCCTCGAGGCAGAATTTGTAATGTATCATGAAACGCCTTAATACCATATCACAAAAGGCCTGTTGGGAAATCAAAAATAAAGTTCAGTAACCTGTTAGGAAATCAGTTATGTATACATACACAACAACAGCTACCAGAAGGATGTGTCAAAGACACCAACGGAAGAGGTAACTTGCATAAACACTCACCATGGGTGTAATGTCGCATACCAAAACAAAGACCAGCGGAGAGCATATGTTGAAGTGCAATCAAGCTTTGTTGGTTGAATGAATGTCAGCTAGCTGACTGGATAATCCCAGGGCTGACATGCCATTCAATCAACAAAGATGGATTGCCACAAAAAAAAAAACGAATCCCAAACAAAGTTATCCCATAAGGCAAAAGCTAACATGTGAGGTGAGCTAGTGGAGTCTGTGCTATGTTATCTGAGGTAAATGGTGAAGGCATCGTTCAGCAGGTTCTTGTAATGGCAACTGCAAGCGTTAACAGGAAATGAATACATGTCGCTGAGAAAACCATAAAAAACAGTATGATCATACATAGAAACACAAATCATAGCAATATAAACATCGTAGATAACCTAGCAACCTCGTCAACTTTTGGATTCTGAATTAGGGAGTGTTTGTTTCTGTTTTTTAACGGCGACGGAGGCTTTGTTTTTCGCTTTATACTTCATAAGCTCGATAACGTTACTTAACTAATTATTTTTCAACTCGTAAAGGTATAACATAAAAAAAAAAAACAATAACGCCACCAACCAAAATAGTTTCCATCACATTAAAGCCTAACGACATACAATCAACATATCTTACAGAGGCTAATGTTATTTTGTTTTTCTTGTTTCTAACCAACAAATACCACATAAGCAACAAATTCAGAGAAGCATCCAACACTAATTGCCAAGACCAGATTCATAATCCAATAATCAAATACCACAGCTACTTTACAACCTCTTTTTCTTTTTTTCTTTTTTTTTACTCTTGAAATTCTTTATTTATTTTTTCATTAACGTCAAAGTAAGAACTTGTTGAAAAAAAAAGTTTAAATCTCAGCACTTACCTTTAATGCGGAACACAAACAGAAAAGCAATCCAACATCATGTTAGCCTGAAAAAAAAATAATAAAATAATAATAAAACAGGTAACACATATCAACAATCTTACAAACATATTAAGGAAATCAAGATTATTTTTTTTTTAATTATGAAACAATCTATAAGTATAAACATACAAATAAAACCATAGGTGGGTTATGAATCACAGTTTCTTGACACAATCGAAAAATTAAAAAGATTAAAACAGACCTGAATCAAAACCAATCAAGAATTGCAATAACTATTTATGAATAATCAAAACCTGATCCATCTCTTTTTTTGCATTAATCGTCTTTTTCATCTAAACCCTAACTATGGCGATGGATAAGAAGTGTGTGGAAGATAACGTAACTTATATACTTTTTTTTTTTTTTTTTTTTTTTTTTGACCGGGCAAGAGACAAGAGATGGATTAAAACAACCCAACAATTGGCCCGCAAATTTGGCAGGAAAATGGGAGGGTAAAGCGACGTCGTTTCCTTTGTAGTTTAATATAAACTATAATCCATAATTCTTAACAACTTGTTTAATTGGCCGCTCCTAAAGCTCAAGAAATATACATTGGGTGTTCATCGGTTTGGTTAAAAAATTTCTGGGTCAAACCAAAAACCGAACCGAACCAAATTCAAATTTGATTCAACCGAACGAAAACCGAACCCCTACAACCGAAAACCGAACCTACTAACCCGAATTACATAATTTTAGTTATTTTTTTATTTAATTATATATATTTTTTGAGCACAAATTTTTTTTTCAAGTTTAAATAGTGTTATATTTATACAAAGAAAGAGTTTTATTTTATTTTTTCATATAAATACATAGAAAATATATATTTATATGAATTCGGTTTTCGGTTCGGTTTTCGGTTTTCATTGCCAAAACCATATCCAAACCGATAACCGAATATTTAGTTCGGTTCGGTTTGGTTTTGACTAATTCGGTTCGGTTACAAACTCCATTCAGTTTTCTTTGGTTTGGTTCAGTTTCGATTTTCGGTTACTGTGGATATTACACGATTCGTGAACACCCCTGCATTACACCAAATAATACATCTAAAAAAGTTTAATAATATAAAGAACATGTCAAAAGTGACGACTATATTATCTAAGGGCAAACTGCAAAAAATATCCCTTAACTTTGTCAATTTTGCAAAAGTTGTCCTCTTACAAGAATTTTAGCAAAAAGTGACCCTGAGCAGGTTTCCTTAGGCCAAAAGTGTCCTTAAGGCTGACGTTTGTTTGCAAAAACGGTTTTTTGCCTAACGATTGAAGCCCGTTAGTCAGTCCTCACATGCGTTGCACGTGAGGGTATTTTCGTCATTTCACCTTTCCCGCCTGCATGACAAAACTCTTCCCACCCAGGCACGATAATCAACGAGAACATTATTTGCTAATCAAATGATTCGTGTAGAACAGTTTAAAATGACCAAGTCATACACACAAATGATTCAAACTCCCTTGTTTCAACACTCACCCACAAAACAATACCATGATAATGTTATCTCCAGTTTGGCAGATTCGAACTCCCTTATTTCCAGAATATGAGCTTCATTCTATTTACGGTAAGTTGTCATTTATTTTTATTATTTGAACATGCATTTATACTACATTGTATGATATGTCATGGTTTTCATACTTATAAGTTGTTATTTGTTTTCCTAATTAACCAGAGTTGAATGGTACACTGTTCACTCTAAAAATTCACCACAAAGGGCTCTTCACATATCCACCAAACCGAAAATATTTGTTTGGAGATATACCGTATGTTGACCTGATTGATGTTAACCATTTTCGCATTGAGAAGTATATTGGAATGTTAGAAGCACTAGGATTAGGTGATAGGTTGTTCTTACATTTTAGGAACCCTGAGAAATCGTTGGATAATAGGTTGGTCACATTGATAAGTGTGGAAGATGTCGTGCAACTGCTTAAGTACGTGCCTCGTTTTAAGGAAATAGAGGTTTATATTGAAGAAGGTATTTCATCAGTCGAGGAGTATTCGTTGTACATGAGGAATAGTCGTGGTAAGGGTGTTATGATTGAAGATATAGAGGATGGTGATGTAGTTAAGCAGGATGGTGAGTTGTTTTTGCTAGAGTGGTATGCTGCTACTAAAATAGGAAAGGAGGGGAAACATGGTGATACTTCAACTCATGCTTCATCTAGTAGGGCTGGAAGCAGGGATGATGAGAATTTTTTATCTCAGAACTGGATGATGATGAGCTTGTTATTCCAACCCCATGGTCTGATGAAAGGAAGAACAAAATAAGGGCAAGAAGGTTGAGTGGTGAGTACGAGTTCAGAAACCTCATGTTCGAATTGGATTTCTTTATAAACTATGATGAAATCAATGAGAAGCGAAGCAAAGAGACCGAGGCGAGTAAGAAAGAGGGTGTGGCAAATGTGAATCAAAGTGATGACAAAGAAAAAGAGAAAGTTAGTAAAGAGGGTGTTGGAAAGGGTATGGTTGAACCTGAATTTCAACATGTTTTTTAAGGTGAGGTGGAAGTGGATGGTGAGTTATACCATGTACAAATTGACAAGCGTGTTCTGGATGAAATTGAAAATCAAACCATGTTATGGACCTATTGAAGAGGCAGAAATTGATTCATTGATTCAAGAGGCAACAAATGATTTGTTGGAGATAGTCAAAGAGGATGATTTCGACCACAAAGAAATTGTAGTTGATTGGCTGGATGATCAACCAGCCTATGTACCTGATCTGGATCCAGATATTGATATGTTGTTTACTGAGTTAGATTTTGTTATTCAAAATGAAGTCAGAGATAAAGCTGTAGTAGTTGCTGATGAAGGTCCAACAGCAGAAGTTGAAGATAGTTTGGAAAGGGCAGACATGGACGCTCCAGGTACATTGTATTCACCTGCCAGTATGACCTCTGGTATACCAAAGAAGAGAAGAAAGTTGGATCCAGCTGACAAGGATGAGAAGCCAATAGAATCAGATGAGGAGGTTGATTCCAAGGGAGGAGGGAATGATCAAGGTCAGCACAAGGCAATGGTGAAGGTTGTTCTGTTTATTTTGTTTATCTTAAGCCTTGGGATGGATTGTTTTGGAACAATATAGTTTATGTAGGACGAATAACATTTTAATGTTGTGTCTAGTGGTAGTTTGTGCCACATGTATGTTTATGAACATGTTTATGTATTGTTGATCGATGGTATGTACTAGCAGCACTGATATTTCTTCTAGCAGCACAACACACAATTGAAGTTTAGGGTTTTACTTACATGCAAATTATGTCCCTTGACTTAAGTATCTAGTTTGAATAAAATGGGCCATATCATGTGCCAAAGATCCGTTATCTTAACATTTAGCTTATTCCCCAATTCAAACACTCATCCAAACACATACCTAATAAACAATAAAATAAGTCATTCATTCTAAATGGCTTCATCGTCATCTTCGGTTTGAAGTCTTCGTCCTCCACCACCTACCCATTGCAAGCATGAGAAACCCGTTATTGAACAAACATCACGAACCATCTATCATCCTTTAAGGCATTTTCTAGGCTGCATAAATTATTATAAGGTAAGTGATCTTTACTTTGTTTATCAATCGGGTATATGCTAATATGTCTAAACATGTAGGGTTCAAAATGCGGCACCTTTTACTGGCTTGATCCTGAATTACCTAGTGCCTACTACAAAAGAGAAGTCCACAAGTTGATTCAAGTGGAAAAACGATTGGAAATAGACAAATGTAGTTTGAATGAGAAAATAAGAGACTTGCAAAGGGAATTTGACTATCAGAAGTCTTATTTGCAAAACCAAGTCTTACATGCAAATGGAATTAAAAGAAAGCAAATCCGAGCTACTGGTTTATAGGAATGTGTTGTTGTAATGGCTCTTGTTGTTGCTTTTATGTTGTTTGCAGGAAAGTTGGTGTAGAAGTCAGGATGTAATCTTGTAATGTAGAAGTAGAATTGTGCAAGATGTAATGTAATTGACTTTTGTTATTGACTATTAGCTTTATGGATAGAGCTATGTATTCGCATTTCTAAGTTAATTAAGTTATGTAACAACCTTTTGTTATTGACTGTTAACTCTATGAATACAGTCACTCATTGACATGGATTCATCCTTACTTCATTGGAAAAATGTTTGACATACAAAAGTCAACCAATGTCAATTGGTTATTTTTATTGGTACAAGGTTGTTAAAATCTCAATTACTCGGTATCCTTATTGACATGGCTTCATCCTCACTTCATTGGACAAATGTTTGACATACAAAAGTCAAACAATGTCAATTGGTTATTTCTATTGTTACAAGGTTTGTTACAATCTCAATTAGTCAAACATGATCAATTAGATTAATGAAGAACGAAAAATAAGGATAATTAAGCTTAATCATTTTCCATTAAATGTTAAATGAAAAATAAAATGTACATGAAAGTTACACATTCTTAAGACCTAAACATCCAATTTTGGAGATTTCTCCGGATCAAAGGCCTTATGTGCAGCTTCGTAATCCAAGCCATCTAAGGCCACATCATCATACTCCTCTTCATCTGTAGGCATGCACACCTTGGTTCGACCATACTCCTTTTCATCTTTAGCAAGCTGAAGCAATGCTTGTTTGCTTGCTTTTTTTTCTGCAGTCCACCACTACAACCACACATTGACATCCCATTGCTCTTCTTTGGCTGCACATAATATACCATTATTAAAGTTTAAAAACTGACAATATGTATAACAGATTAGGCATTCAATGATTAAAGTATTTGCAGCAGTATCTCAAAGAAATGTATAAGTAATGTATAGATACCTTTACCTAAGTCTCCACGGCTTGAAGACTCTCCTTGAACAAGTTTTTTCCTGAAATGAAAGGCACATTAGATTACTAATATATACAATTTGGTGAAAGATATATTATTAAATCTTAACATCACTAATCTATGAACATACTTTGAGTTTTGGTTACTTGAAGCACCTCCAGATCTCTTTCTGTTTCCTAACATACTGTATGATACTTTGTTGCAGGTTTTTTTTAAGACTTTGGTAAGAAACGGTTTGTGATGTGTGTGATACATGGCAATGCGTATAAAAAAGGGATTTTGGAATTTAAAACGTCCAATTGCAGTTTCCAAGATGTAGGTGTGAACTGAAATCATAGGAAGGAACTTTGGAAGACTCATTAGCATTTAATGTGTTTTTTTCAAACTTTTTATGTTGAAGTTGATTATGTTTGTTACATCTTAATGAAGTGATTAATTATTTGTCACATGTGTTGATGTTGGTTATGTTTGTCACATCTTAATGAAGATAATATGTAAAGAAAACAGATATACATGGTGGTACTAAAAGGAAATTAATCCATGTACAATAATATGTTAAACACAAACTTCATTACACTAATCATATGCTCCATAATATACTAATTAATTGCATCACAAAATTTAAAACCATCAATAAATTGAAATACAACACAAATTCATCCAAAAATCCGTTTTAAAACTTATAGTTAAGAGGATAGATTGCATTAGCAACAAATTTAAATAGACATAGGACTACATAAACCATCATATATATGGCACTAAATAAACCATCCTATCAACCTACATCATTTACTACATAACATTGTCTACGGATAAACCCACATGGTTCATCCTACATCAGCTAATTGCATACCATTGTCTAGTGACAAACCCATTTGGTTTATCATACATCAGATACTTGCACAAAGTTTATCCAACTTACAAAAACTTTCAAACATTGTTTCAACCATCAACAAACATAAAACCATCAATAACCATCAACACACATCAAACCTTAAAACCCTTTGGGACCTGTTTGTGTCATCTGTTAAAAAGAAGCGGAGCCTTGCAGCTGCACCAAAGCCGGCTTCCTGCCTCAACTCCCTGAAACCAGAGCATGAAACAATTGACACCTTCCTCCTCACCTTCCCTCGACCAGCTACCACCACTGTTCTCTCATGAACTTCGAACACTTTATGTATCATTTGGTGCTTCACAACAGCAACAGAGTACCCATACAAGTTGTACTTGTGCACAATTTTTGCTGGTATAGTCTGTTACAAAATGTAAAAAACTTAGCATTAGTTTTATGGTGGTTATTCTAACACACATTACGATATATCAATCATCCTATCAGACACGCAATATATCAGACAAATGAAAATGAAAATGCTACAACTGTGTTACTGTTGCTGCATATTAAGCTTATTAAGGATAAGTCTGCTTATGAAATTCAGTGCTGCTAGTACTAAGTTACAACTGCTATAGTTTGATAGTTGTTTAGTTTGATGGTATAGTCTGTTACAAAATGTACAAACCTTAGCATTAGTTTTTTGGGGGTTATTCTAACACACATTATGATCTATTAATCATCCTATCAGACACACAATATCTCAGACAAATGAAAATGAAAATGCTACAAGTGTGTTACTGCTGCTGCATATTAAGCTTATTAAGGATAAGTTTGCTTATGGAATTCAGTGCTGCTAGTACTAAGTTACAACTGCTATAGTTTGATAGTTGTTTAGTTTGTAATCTCATTGAAATTGTAGCATAACAATTTGACAAATTATCAAAGTTTTCAAGACACTTACAAGTCGTCCATCTATCCAGAAGCATGAAGTCAGTGTTCTGTAGAATGCCCTATCTTCTTGGTCATAGACATTGTGAAACGATTGTCTGCACATCCAGTTCATCCGTCCGGGTTCAAAATCTGAATTTATTAATACAAAATGAGTAAGTTACAGATAATCCAAAATATTACACAAATATCATATACTTGATGTAGTTAAAGCTAATAAAGGAAAAGATACCATAGTCATGCGGTTGGTGACACAGGGCGTTCATGGCAATATTGGTGCTGTATGTCTCCACAGTTGTGATGGCCCCTCCATCAGGTTCAAACAACATCACATTATATTCCTGGCCCGGGACAACCTGAGTAAAAACCATCCACTGACCAGGGCTCATATTCAAGCCTCGAACCAGTGTCAACCAACCACAGCCATACAAGAAAGAGTGGACGTATCGATTATAGAGATGATCACTGGCCACCCTAACATTGTAGTCAGTCGTGTTAGCGGAAACCAAGACCGAATCAGTAGGGGTTGGACCATCCAGATATCTCAGAAATTCTTCCTGCAACGACTGCATAAGCAGAGATATGTTTGTCACATGCACTAAACATCTCCAAAATGGGGCACTCTCGGGTTCATAATTGTGAAACTCCAACACATCCTCACCATAGCAAGTTACATAAAACAGATCCTCACCCTCTTTAACAAAATGTATGTACTCAACATCAGAACAAGTTATGTTGTGAATGCCAAAATCATTCCACCTCGCTCCCTCAACAACACACTTTAATTTTGAGACTCTCCTTACACGAACTTTCCATCAACCCCCTCCCCCCCAACAGTTAACTAAGTAAACAAAACCATTGGCATGATAGGAACCTCCTAAAACATAATCATTATGCAGTTCCTGTGAATGAAAATTAATTTTTAACCATTGTGATTTAAATACTAATTAAACTAGTTTCTTAGAGAAATAACAGCTTGTCCAATAATGGTGTTAACTTACAAACTCATCCAAAACATGTTGAGGATTGTCCACAGCGCAAATAAATTGATTACCAAACATGGTTACTGCATTAACGATTAAGGTTACAAAAAAATGCAAATATCGTTTGAATGAAGTAAAAAACAGTAAATGTGGTTACCTGGTACGTGTGTTTTTTGAAGAATCACGACTGCTAAGCTCCGATTGTATTGTTTCAGATATTGGGTTGAAAGAAGATAGAACGTTTATGTGTGTTTGATTTTGTTAATGTTAATGTGTTAAACACGACTTAGTTTGGTTATTTGCAAAAAATGTCCTCGTCGTTTTTTGTGCAAGTGAGTAGCTGAAGTGTGTTAAAGGCGAGAATAGTGAAATGACGAAAATACCCTCATGTGCAACGCACGTGAGGACTGACTAACGGGCTTCGCTAACGATCGTTAGGCAAAAAACCATTTTTGCAAACAAACGTCAGCCTCAAGGACACTTTTTGCCTAAGAAAACCTGCTCATGGTCACTTTTTGCTAAAATTCTTGTAAGATGACAACTTTCACAAAATTGACAAAGTTAAGAGACATTTTTTGCAGTTTACCCATTGTCTAAAGTCTAAATTTACGAGTGCGGCTATTTTTCAAGTTTCCATCATCATGTTTATAGTTTGAAGCATCCGAGTAGACAAACTATTTAACGACTATATCTTGTCATTTTCTTACTTCTTGTTGATTTTTGTATACGTATATGTTTATACATACTAATTTAATCATCACTACTAGCATGTTAATTCGTAACATTACTTTTGAAATCCACTATAGATAAATCTATTAAAGGTTTATAAAGAGAAAATTCTAAAATTATACTCAAATTCAAATTTGTGTCCATTACTAAGTGAGGTTTTTTGCAAATTTCAATTTTGGTCATTTGCAATCGTGCTACTGTACGACTCTATTCATAATTGGACATGTGTCATGACAAAAGGTATCATTCTAATCATTTGGTAACACACTTATCACATTTTGATTGAGGTCGCACATTTACCTTGCTAGACCGGTGGATGTGCGACTGTGCGACCTATTCAAAAATATGACAAGTGTGTCACCAAATGATTAGAATGGTACTTTTGTCATGCCCCCGTGTCACATTTTTAGTTAGGAATGAGCACGATACCGATCACGTACCGAATTAGTGGTACCGATTTTTTTCGAGCATAAATTAGTGATACCGGTACCGTACCGAACGGGATTTGGATATCGGTACCGGTTCCGGTACCGGAAAATCGGGTTTTCCCGTTTTTTTTTCGGGAATTTTCAGATTTGGTACCGGTCCCGTACCGAATTAGTAGTCCCGACTTTTTTTTACCTTATTTCGTAGTCCCGGTACCGTACCGTATATCGGGAATTTGTACCATTTCGGTACGGTTCCGGTTTGGTTCTGGGATTCGGTTCGAAATGCTCATCCCTATTTTTAGTGGAGTCGCACAGTAGCACAGGTAGTACATGACCAAAATTGGAATTTGCAGTATTCATGACTTAGTAGTGGACACAAATTGGGTGTAATTTTGGCGTTTTCCCTTATAAAATTGCCACATCTTATAATGCTATTAATTATTAAAACTTTTTATGTTATGAACCTATTTCTAGTATGGATAAACCTTTTAAGATTTATAAAATATCTCCGACATTTAAATGTCATTTATTATTTAGTTAAAAACAAAAATAAAAAAAATATAATAAACACTTTTTGGACTTCTCCAAAATCCTAAACCTCTTCATGACATAAAATAATTCTTCAATCCTCATTATGGTATAACAATTTTTGGACCTCTTTATAAATGTTTAGACCTATTATTAAACTTCCATGGCAAATGCACTAATTTTGGTATAACTCGTCTTTTTGATACTCTCAAGTCTCAATTTCTTTCATATATAGGAAATATCTAATTGGCTCTTTTATTTAGTTATCGTACATATACTTCGTCATATTATTACTACTATCTTACAATCCCGGGCCAGCCTCTCTTAACTTATAATCCTAACTCCGTCTCTGCACCCAAGATATAACCCATGGATGTTTGAACCTAAGACCTATTAAAAGAATGTTGGGATCCATAACTACTAGGCCAACTTGGTGATAGTTATCCTTTTTGTTGCTTGATATTGCATAAAAGAGTAGTCATTACGTACTCTAACTATCTCGTCCAAACCAAACATTGTTTTTTTTAATCATTTAGAGACGTTAGCGTCAGGGGCGGAACTACTTATTGATTAGAGGGTGGCGGTGCCCTTCATGCTTTGTCAAAAAATATCAACTTTTAGTGTAAATTTTTTTTTTTTAAGACCCTTTTATTAAAGTGCACCTCACAACAAAATCGAATTGGCCCCTACCTTAAAGTCAAACAATATATAAAACCTTGGATCTTTATCTTAATATTAAAAAAAAAAAAAAAAAAAAAAAAAAAAAAATCAGTTTTTTAGTGTAAGAAAAAATATATATATATGACCTTTTTATTAAAGTGCATCACGAATTTTATTAAAAAAAAAAAAATTTGCCTCCGTCCTCTAAGATCCAGGGTCCGCCTAGCGTGATAAGATATAACTCGGTATGACATGATATAAAGACGTTTGTGTAATTATCGTTTTTAGTAACTTATTATATGAACTTTTGTATGTTCTTTTTCAGATTGATAAAGACTCACTTAGGTAAGGTTCCTTGAAGCTAGCTATTCATTTCTTAATCGACCAAAAAGTGTTTTTGACGTTTTACTTCACTAATTTACACGATTCCATGTTTGTATAATTGTATGCGTGTCTGCATGTAAAGTTCTCTATTATTGGATGGAATAGGAAAATCATCTTTCTGTACGGAATCAAATATAAGAACTTGATGAAAGTTTATTCTTATCGAAGAATAATTCGTTTTATAGTATAATCGAACAATCCTTTTTGTTCGAATAATTGTCTGAATAAGGCATTAAGGCGACATGACCCCTATCGGATAGAATATTTTCAAAGATCAGATTGAATAAATAAGACAAAAGGGAAAATCGCACAAAAATGTATCATACTTAAAGTGAATTAACTTTTTTTCCCTCAACTTAAAGTATCAATGTTATTTTTTTATGCAAATGTAAAGTTTTTTTTTTTACTTTTCGAAAACGATTATTGGTCATAATTTAAGCCTAAATGGCTTATAAATGCTTAGTTATAACGATACATCATATTAATTAACACACAGTGTAAATTTGAACTCGAGAACACACACTTTAATAGTGTGATTTGTTGCCTCATGAGGCTGAAATCTCACATTCATTGTACTTAACTGTTCTTTTGTTATATATTTACCCAGGTCCTTTACGATCTTTCTACCAAAAAAAGTAACACGATTAATATAAGTACAATTGCATAAGCATGAAAGAAACTTGTGGTAACTTCATTCTTTAATTCTTTAGGCTATTATGAGTATCATTTTGGCCCGAATCATATGGTGAGTCTGGACCAACCCAACATTCCCCATGCTTGGATTCATGGACCATTCATCTGGTTGAATAGCCTTCTTCAGCATATAAAAGCATAAAAATGTTCTATATCTATTATTGCATAGTTTTATAACACGGGTTGACTCGGCAGTTACAACTGGAAACCGGTTTGATTATTAGAAGCTGGTTTGGGGGAAAAACAGGTTAAGGCGGCAGTTGAACTCGCCGAACCAAAATGTCTATTCAATGTTTATAACTTAAATTGTTTTAACGGTCAATCCAATTTGGAAACTGAACTTGATGCCCATTCAAACAACACACAAGGTTACATGTACAGATGAGGACTTGCTATACATTTTTATTTTATTTGGGACTAATGATGCAAATCTTTTTCCATTATATGCTAACGTGGGTCTCAAGTGAGGGTGTTATATGCCCAGCTGTACGCGAAATGTTGTACGCGAAATGGTTGGCAGGAGTAAAAATATATACAAAATGTGTGCCACGTGTCAAACGTTGGTTGGGACACCTGTTCGTGTTTCGCATACCTCGTCTAGTGAGTGGGCTTTTTAAATAAACGCATATGCAAATGGGCTACAGGGAGTTTGTGACGCATAGGGCGCCACAAAACTAAATACTAACGAATAAGAAACAATATTACATATCATGTTGGGTCCGACTGGTTTTTATACCAAAAATCACCAACCTAACAAAACCAAACCAGGCCACGCAGTAGAAAATCATATAAACCAAAAAAAAATAATATAAAAAATTAAAAAAATATATATACAATTAAAAAAAACAAAAAAACAAACAAGACTTGTCCATCTGATTTAATTAACCAAACATAATCAAAGATTTAATTAATGGTAGAAACATGTTAAATTTGGAGCAAAAAATGAGTTACACTTAGTATTATGAAACCCAAGCTTCTATAAATTAACACTAACTACTTGTTATTCCCTTCATTTAAAACGGTGAAATTTCTACACATAAGAATGAACATCGAAATATTATCACACAAGAACCAAACCTAACAATCTTTTCAATATACCTAACCTTTCTGGACGAGCGAGAGCTTCAGAATCGTGAAGACACCCGCATCTGTGAAAGTGAGTGCGACTCGTTTTGGGTTCAGACTTCCATTTTGTACTGTGGTTATAGCCAGAGTTTACGAACCCATTATGCAAACATGACACCTTTCCTACAACCACTAACATCACAATTGCAATTTCGACCGCTCAAAATAACATTCTACTTTGAAGCATTTTCAAGAAGGGGATTTACAAGTTTCAACAACACTACGGATCCGTTCTATAACTACAGGGATATCTTCTTCATCTAATGTGGTGAAACAACATCTGAACCATCCAGGTTCAATACAATGGCAAGATGAGCCAGGGGTCATGTTAACCTTAGCTACATTCAAAAGCTTATCCCAAAGATCAAGTTCTCCTTTTTCATTATAAGAGCGAATTAGTCCACTCATATCAACCCAACAATACAAACCTCCACTGCTCTTTGTACAACCTATTCCTAACTGTTTAAGACCTTCTACAAATAACTCATACATACCCCTTAATCTTTCTCGGTTTCTTTCAGTATAATTCTTGATAAATGTCGTATCTGAAAGCATAGAAGTGACTAACCGTTGGGTTGGAGCTGAAACTGGAGAGAATCGTGTCATTTTTCTTGACACGGTCAAAACGCTTTCGTTGTAAGAATATATAACCCCGACCCGGAAACCAGGAAGAGACAAGTCTTTGGATAATCCATATACAATGTGAACCCGATCTTTATCAATATCTTCAGGGTCGATAATTTCTGCCATGCTTACAAATTCATCATCTCCGAAGGTTGAAGCAGCAAATAGCTCATCAGATATGATATGGATGTTTTTTTCTCGGGCAAAATCTAGAAGACTGAAGAGGGTTTCACGGGTCATTAGATTACCTACAGGGTTTGAAGGGTTTGATAATAGGATTCCTCTGACTTTTTGACCTCTTTTCCTTGCCTGATTAAAAGCTTGCTCAAGAGCGGATATGCTTAAGGAAAAGTTGTCAGAACTACGACAATGAACAGGTATTAGCTCCACTCCTGTTCGCCATTTCATATCCCTATCGAACCTGCAGATATGTTCTTGACTTGTAAGATTTATAATAAAGGGGGGTTCTAATGAATAAATAGCCGATTATGGATAGGTGAACACCCATTTACCCAAAAGAAAATGACCCATTTACTTGTGAATCTGTCCGACTTGGGAGGTCTTGTAAAATGGGTTGTAAATAGGATTAAATAAAATAACTATTTATATTAAATTCAAAAACTGGACAAAAGTGTTTGTGGATCAACCAAACCAGCCAGCACTGGTTTGAACCACAACAAAAGGATGGCTTATGAACCTATTTTGACCCATTACCCAGTCCGTCCATTTGCCTGTCTAACCAAATGCATTAAAATTACCCAGGATAGTATGGAGCAGGTATAAGAAACGCATTTCCTTGGTCTGCCAAGGCAAAACAAAGAATCTCAATAGCAGAAGTTGCACCAGATGTTAACACAATCTGTGATGGGTCAAATGACACTGTTCTCCCCACAAACTGTGACATGAATCCAGCCATGGCCTACCAAAAGCAAAAGAAAAACAATTGAAAATTCAGCCAATTATGATACACGGAGATCATAATCATTCAGAAGCAATACTAATAATGGCATCCGTAATATGATAACTGATAAGTAGGGTGTGTAATAACAGGAAGAAACTGCAGAACTAGGCCAAAAAATTTATAGGCGTGATGATAGAAACCTAACAGTGACTGTAAATTCCTAACCCCGCCTATACTTTATTGGATCTCTTGAACATCTTTCATAAATGTTTCACACAATCTGATAGAAACCTCTCAAACCTTTTCACTTATACAAAATTCAACTATCTAATGATCTTTCACTACAATAAAAATGGATAAAGGCTAATTGTAAATATCATCTAAGAGAATCCTAAATATGCATTATAACATAATATGATAGAAACGAAAGCAATTAAAGACAAGTATTCCTTCATGTGTTCTATGTGTTACATTACAATATCTAATACGTCTCTGTCTGCTTACGCTAGCGATAAAGAGGTGAGCAGTCTATAAATAGTCCAGGTTCAAGCAGAGCATCACCCAGTTAGGGGGAATCGTGATTAACTTTCGCATGTTGACCATAGAATCGGTTGGTGGAGGGGCGCACAGGTGGTGCCTAAATTTACTAACCATCGGTAAATATAACTCTTAAGAGCGGGTCATGGTGCCTAAAGACTAATTAAGCATAGAACTTTCGCTCAAGGGTATTGACATCTGAGCCTTAATATTGCCAATGTTCCCACCTCCCAATTAAACATATTAGATAGCTACACTTCTTTTTAGTTGTATATTAATGGCTTCCTTTCTACAACGTATGGCACATGTCGCAATCATCATGCCCAAAAAGATTGTAAAGGGTACAAACCCCACATGTAGACGGTGACTAGAGTACGTTCATGATTTAGCAACTTGTTACATCAATAAATAGTAACCTACCACATATTCTATGAACAATAAGTACACAATACCAACCAACCATTCCAATCTAAACCAAGATATAATTCCTGGGATACATGTTTTCACAATCTAATGTGAGGTCACAATCCAAATACCATCCCCACCCACATTTCACAATCAAGAGAAAAAAAAGCTAGTCACATGGTATGCTACCATATAAACCAAACTTCTCAGCATTGTAACTACTTGACAATATTACCATCCATCGGTCACCAACAAAATACAAATTCTAATGTGCATAAATAATTCTCGAAATCTAAACTGTTAATTATAAAGAAATTTACCACTTTTAACTCTGTCATTCCATCAAACGGTTGGTAGGTAGCAATGCCACTAATACTCAATCCCCCTCTACTATCAACCCCGCCAAGTATAGAATCATTCAAATTCTCGCTAATCCAATTTTCAATCAAATCCAATGACAACTGCAATCACCGGAAAACACATACACAATTACAATTCAAAAACCAAAATGCAACACACTTTTACCTTATTGTCATCGTGTACTTAACATACTTTGTTTTGTATCCATTGTATGCAACATACTTACATTTTGTTTTTACCAACTGTATGTAACGCAGTTACATACAATTGCATCAAAATGTAAGTATGTCACATACAATGGATAAAAAAATAAAGTGTGTTAAGTATACGATGACAATAAGGTGAAAGTATGTCACATCTCCGTGCAATTCACACTTTAACAAATACCAAATCTAATTCAACAAGTTAACCGCACCAAAAACATAATCACACTTTTACCGTACTGCAATCATGGACTAAGGGGGTGTTTGTTTAAGCTTATATATGGGCTTATGAGCTTATTTGTTTTTCGGTTTATATTACATAAGCTCCAATTTTCCGACGTATTTGGAGACTTGTGGGCTTCTATAAGTTTATTATGATATAATAAACTCCCACAAGTCTCCAAATAAACCGGAAAATTGAAGCTTATGAAATATAAGCCGAAATCAAATAAGCTCATAAGCCCATATATAAGCTTAAACAAACACCCCCTTAAGCCAAATAAGCACATTTACACTTTCGAGCAATCAACGCACAAAAAACGACACTACCGTACCCTATTTTCGGCCAAACCGAGCTGAATAACCCCAGACTTATTCCCATCCCTATCATAAGCATCCTCCCCAGCTCTATCCAACCCAATATAATAAGGCGAATCATTCGGTTTCGCAATCCCACACACCCTCCCAGAAACACTAGGCCTAGTCCCAAACGAGCCACGTGTCAGCAACAAATTAGACCTAGAAGCTGACCTAGACAACAACTCATTTTCCTCCTCGGGGTCTTTTTTCTCCGAACGACGTCGTTTGAGATAGAATTGTAGGAAGTAGTACATAGCACAAGGGATGACTGAGCCTAGAATTAATCCGCCTTTGCCTTGAACTATGCCTTGTAATGGTACTATTAGTCTCATACCTGTTGATGAGGAGGATGATGGTTGGGGTTGTTGGGAGTCTGTTAGGTTGTTACGGTGAGTTGTTGTTGTTGTTTGGGTCATTTGTGTGTTAGCGTGTGAGAGAGAAAGGTGTGTTTAGTGTGTGTGGAGAAATGGGTGGAGCTATCGGAAATCTCGAAGTTTTTTTTTTGTTGCTTGGTTGTGGAGAGAAGAACAGAGATGCTCTTTTTTTTATTTTTTATTTTTATTTTTATTTTATTTTTATGTTTACTGTGGTTTTGTGATTATTTGTATTTATTTTTATTTTTATTTTGGAATGAGAAATTGTATTTTTTGGGGGGATGAGAAATTGTGATATAAGTTAGGTTTTTCTTGTTGGATTTGTGTATCGTGTAGTAATGGTATTTCTTTTAGAAGTATGATATAGTCTTAAAATTTGCTAGTTTCATAAGAGTAGTCAGACATGACTAAATATGATCAGGTGTACATAAAAAATTGAACACTTATACTAGAAATATATTTCGATAGACTGGGTGCATTTAAGATGATTTTAAGAAGAATCGATGTTTTTCTTCAAAAATTAATACTACATTAAAAAAATCCATAAGGTGTTCGGGCACCCGCGAGAATCCCCTGGCTCCGTCCCTGAGAGTAGTAAGAGTTTGTGTGCAAGCATGCCACAAATATAGCAAAGGAGAGATTATTTTCACCCCTAAATTACAAGTGGCACTCCCCTTAACATTTTTTTTTTTATTTTTATAATTTTGTTTATATTTAAAAAAATAATAATAATAATAAAATCTGAAAGTACATAACAAAAAGTATAAATTTAATAAGTCAAAAACTTAAAACTGACAGAAAACATGAAACTGTGTTACATTATAAACTGACAAAAGTTTTTTTTTTTTTTTTTTTTTTTTTTTTTTTTTTTTTTTTTTTTTTTTTTTTTTTTTATCCTCTTATGTCATGTCCAAAGGGTATATATAACATAACTCTATCCGGAATAGATTTTTGGGTAAAAGATCAAAAGACCCGGTAAATATCTCTATCCGGAATAGATTAACCAGATTTGAATATGAATCTGAATCTGAATAAACTTGTTCACGTTAAGTTAGCACAAGTTAAAACCTATTCGGGTTTTTTGAATAAACTATTAATTGAACATGTTTCAGGTGAAAGTTTTGCTTTGATTAAAATGTGGGCTAATCTTAAAATATATATATATATATATATATATATATATATATATATATATATATATATATATATATATATATATATATATATATATATATATATTGATTTTATTTTAAGTTCGAGTTCATTCGCTTTTCTTATTTTCATATGTTACTTTTATTCAAGTGGACCTGAACTCGATGAACGCAAACTCAATTAACTCGAAAACCTGAGTAAACTAAATAACATCCCCATTACTGTCAATAAATTGATTAAAATATATGAAAACTACATTGAGTGTATATCGGAACTATGGCTTACGGTGTCTGTGGTCTAACGTCGTCGCACCTCTACAAGCAACGGACTATTTTGTTGAAAAGTTGAAGTTCTTTATTGAATCACAGATCTGATCATGTCATGTTATAACCATACGACATCAACTTTTTCTCTTACTTCCGCACGACATCTCAAAAGGCCGTCCCTACAAATTATCCGTTAGAGAAATATTCAAAGATTGTCTTTAGAGCAAGAATTTCATACCACTTCACGATAGACAGTTACCAAGTGGTGTTTTCTTTTCTAAACTTCATTCAAATGTGATATGTTGGATAAACCTCGACAACAAACCCAAAGTTCGATCGCGGAACGCTAGACGCGAGTTATACCGAGCATAAGTAGCAAACACGAGAGACGACAAAGAACCAACTAGAATATGCACACGATATACTCTCAACGAACCCTTTATTAAAAACAATAAAGCTTTTACAATTGAGAAAGAAGAATGAATTAACTAGCATCTATAGAGATGAGGGGGTAGAAACCTTAACTTGTCTTGCATTTCAAGCTACCCAATCCTAGTTTATGTCTAACACCTAATCTAATTACAAAGTACACTTAAGCCCCTAATCTATGTTTAAGTTTACTACTAATATATAACAATTTTCACCTTAGGAGTAACACTTAAACATAACCGATACTCAGCACCTTTTCCTCGTGCTGGAACCTCGGACCAGGGACCACCTTATCGACCAAGCATTGTACTTTAGTAATTTTCCAAGATTAGCTTATGTAGACTCCTTCACTTTCTTCTTTTCAGCAGCATTACCCTCTGCACCCTCTTGACCAGGTACTCCGGTTACCATAATGTCTGCCCCCACCTTTATACCAAGGTGTACTTTTTCCTGCTCATTTATCAAGCAACCTGTGTTTGTCTTTTCTTCAAGTTGCTTGTCCTTTAACTTTCTTTAAGCCATTGCAGCATCATCGTTACTAACCTAAACATCCTCAGCTTCACGATTCCCTTTAGCTCCCTGCAGTTCCACCTCAAACCAAACACGTTCATCAACCTGTACTCCATGGACTCCTGTTTTAACACCAGGACCAAGTTGTTTGAAGCCAACTTTTTTATGACCAAGTTGTTTGAATCCAACTTGTTTTGAACCTCCATGCTTTTGTACACCAAAATTCTTCACTTTTGCTTCCAGATTATACACACAGTTATTTCTCCTGATCCCAGTCATCATAACCCGACAACCTTGGATCACCTTGACTCTACCCATCTGCATCTTCACAGTATAACCCTCTTTTTCAAGAGTACCCAATGAAATCAAGCTTTTTCTTAACCCTGGAACATACCTGACATCTTCCAGTATAAAGCTTGAACCATCATGCAACTATATCTTCACTTTTCCTGTCCCTCTGCTAGTGCATGTTCTGTTATCACCTAACTGAATCGAACCACCATCAAAATCCTTGAAGTCATACAAGAAATCCCTCCTAGGTGTCATATGATAAGACCCACCTGAATCCATTACCAATTCAGTCATCTCACCATTCCCGACTACCATCAAGGCTTCTCCAAAGTAGGCGTTACCGTCGTCATCAGAAGAATCAGAATCCTCATCATGCTTACCCTTCCTGACGAACCCACTTGACTTCTTCTTTGGACAGTCTCTCTTCAGATGTCCCTCTGAATGACATATGAAGCACTTGAGTTTACCAGTTCCACCCCTTGACTTAAATCGCGAACTTCCACCAGAATGAGCTTTTCTTGAATGATCTGACCATCCCCTTACATATAACCCCTCACCAGTATCTTCCTTTATGCCTTCGGTTCTTTTCTTCAACTCCTTTGAATTCATAGTCACCAAAACATCCTCCATTGTCAAGGATTCCCTCCCATACAACAATGTCTCTACAAAGTTTTAGTAAGACGATGGCAACAACGTAAGTAACATAAGTGCTTGATCCTCATCCTCAATCTCGATATCAATGTTCGCCAAGTCAAGTATCAACTTATTAAACTCATCTATATGATCACCCAGTTTCGTACCTGGACTCATATAGTACATGTACAGCTTCTTCTTTAGATACAGTATGTTTGCTAAGGACTTAGTCATATACAGACTAGTCAACTTCGACCAAATTCCTGTAATAGTTATTTCCTTGGTAACTTCCCGTAAAACCCGGTCTCCCAAGTATAGAATCAAGGTATTGTATGCCTTCTTCATCAAAGCAGCCTTTTCACCTGCTTCCATGTCCGCGGGTAATGTCTCTAATGCAGCATCACATCCCAGATGTACCATTAAAGCACACATCTTTATTTCCCATAACCCAAAGTCATTCTTCCCATTGAATTTTTCGATGTCAAACCTAGTTATAGAACTAGCCATTCTTCTTTTACCTTGCTAAAAACCTTGTCAAGTTGTTTCTTAACCAACTTTACCGACAAGCCTCACAAGCCGTGCGCAATATTCCCCTTGTTGTTATAAACCTTTCTTGCAAATCGAATTAATTAGAATAACCCTAAACCCTCGATTTCGAACAAGCAAACCCAATCGTAAACTTGAAACCCAAGAAAACCACGACCGATACTTGAACCACAAGAAAATCCCACAACAAGAAACCTTCAATTTAATCATCTTTAAAAGAACCAATAAGAAGATATCGTGAATCGGTTTTAATATAAAAACCGAAAACCTTCGATCCAAAAAGAAACCTTTTTGTCCCTTTGTAGTATTCACACGTGGGAGATAAAACAAAAATACAAAGTAATAACCTGTATAGAATTTAATAGTATTCACCTTTGTTTTAAAAACCACCTCACGTTACCTTTTTTTCTTCTTCGTCAAGAACCTGCAACTCCGATAACCCGAACGTCGAACGAACTCGGCACCTCGGATTAACTCGAAACCACGAACTAGCACTCGAACTTCGATGACCACAGTAACCGTGGCTCTTGATACCACTTGTTGGATAAACCTCGACAACAAACCCAAAGTTCAATCGTGGAACACTAGACGTGAGTTATACCGAGCACAAGTAGCAAACACGAGAGACGACAAAGAACCGACTAGAATATGCACACGATATACTCTCAACGAACCCTTTATTAAAACCAATAAAGGTTTTACAATTGAGGAAGAATAATGAATTAACTAGCATCCCCCTCATCTCTATTTTTATAGAGATGAGGGGTAGAAACCTTAGCTCGCCTTGCACTCCAAGCTACCTAATCCTAGTTTATGTCTAACACCTAATCTAATTACAAAGTACACTTAAGCCCCTAATCTATGTTTAAGTTTTACTACTAATATATAACATGATAATCTTCAAGTGCTACATATTCAAACTTTTTTTCAAAATGCATACAATCTAACACAAAAAATATCAATCACACACACTAGCACCTGAAGCCACAACCTTCTAATTGAGGACTTAAACTTTTTTTTGGTAACCATGATTTCTGACCTTTTTAGCCGACTAATTCACGGGTTTGAACCCACCGCCATACAGACTCAAACCAGGTAAAACCCTCCATTTTCAGGGTTGGCGTGGCCACTTAAGGTTGTTTGCACCTAGCAGGAATTGAACTTGAAGGACTTAAACTTTTCACATATACTACTAAGCTAAAAGCCTCGTAGTTATATTTTACATATTAATTAACAAAAATAAAGGGCAAAATGCCAACAAAATCATAGTAAATATAGAGTAAATGAATCAGTAAATAATTATGAGTATGAGATGACATCTCATCACCAAAAATGTAATAAGGTAGGGTGTAATGGTCACATGACCACCACATCAGCTTTTCAGCATATCACATTCTTATTGGTCGAACTTCTCGCACTTTCTCTCCCTCTTCATTCACTACGTTGTTGATATTAAAACTACTTTGTGTTGTTCCGATGTGTTAAACAAGGTCGACTCCGACGTCTTTGACCATTTACTTGTATTTTTTGTGCGGTTTCTTTCAAATAAGTGTATTTTCACCTCTTATCATTTAAACTTGTTCATGTATGAAAAAGGTTAAAATGTGTTCCAGTGTTGTCATAAGCGTGCGCCACACGCGCCTAGGCAAGATGCAATTTTGATGCGGGCCCCCAACGCTCAAAACACTAGGCTCAGGCCCACAAACATTTAAAGCGACATATTCAGTTTTGAATTTAACCCTTCGGTTCCCTACAGCCTTTTAATGCATGTCAGACAAGATTTTTTGTACCAAAAACCCTAATAAATTAATATATATCATCAATATCTCTTCATCAAACTATATTCATCATTCAACTTCCAGGTAAATTTTCTTCTAAATATTCTTTATTTAACTGAAATTTTCTTCATCAATATATCATTTCTTTAACTGAAATTTTCTTCATTATCATTTGTTAGGAACAATGAATTTAGATGGTAATGTTTCTCTACGTCCTAAATCCAATGACCCTGGCTGGAAGTACAACATGTGGGCATTTAAAGACACCAAGAATGTTGTTCATTGCAATTATTGTGGATTTGTCAGCAAAGGAGGAGTTTGTAGGGCTAAACAACATCAGATAGGAGGTTACAGAAATGTAAGTTAATGTGAAAAGGTTTCGGATGATGCGAAGGCTGAACTAATTGAATATGTTGAAAGACAAAAAGCAAAGAAGAATAACGATGGCTTACATGAATTGACCATGGATTTTGAAGATGGTGGCTATGGTGATGATGAACCTGATGAGGACGGGGATGCAGAAAACATTAATACTCAAAACAAGAGGACCCGAGTGGAGAAACCAACGAGGTCTAATGTGAAGGGACCACTCGATCTTTTTGTCACAAAAGGTAACACTTTTACTGTTTATAACAGATTATATGTACTACAACATATTATAATCATTATATGCATCATATTATATGCCTTTGTTTATATGTTATCAAAAAAAGCTAAAGGAAAAAAGATTCAAACAAACATAAATGATGCATGTAACAAACAGTTGCGAGCCATAATGAATCAGAAGATTGTTGCCTTTTTCTACCAAGCTGGGATTGCATTCAATGTAGCCAAATTGGATTGCTTCAAAGAAATGATAGCTACTATAGGACAGTATGGGCCATATTTAAAGCTACCTTCCTACCATGAGCTGCGTATTCCATTATTAAAGAATGAAGTGGATAACGTGAATGAATGAGTTGAAGGGCATAAATTAGAGTGGACAAAACATGGGTGTTCAATAATGTCGGATGGATGGACGGATAAGAGACAAAGGACGTTGACCAATTTTTTAGTGAATAGTGCAAAGGGAAGAGTTTTCATGGATTCGGTCGATGCGTTTCTACAGGAAGACGGGTGAAAAGATTTTTGAGCTTTTTGACAACTTTACGGAAAAAGTTGGTGAAAAAAATATTGTGCAAGTATTAACCGACAATGGAAGTAACTTCAAGAGAGCTGGTTAGTTGTTTTTTACTAATTTTCTTCTTTAACTTAGTTATGTTACTTATATGCTTTTTACTTCAAGAAAGCTGGTTAATTACTGAAGTAACTTGTTGATTTTTGTAGGCCGAATGCTCATGGAAAAGAGGTCACACATATATTAGACACTTTGTGCTGCTCACTGTTTGGATCTTATGCTTGAAGACATTGGTAAGATTAAAAAATTGAAACTAACAATTGAGAAAGCTATTTTTCTTGTTAGTTATTTATAACCATCCTGGTGTTATAAGCATGATGAGGGACTTTACAGACAACAGTGACTTAGCTAGATGTGGAATAACTAGATTTGCAACAACTTATCTCACATTTAAAAGTTTGCATACTAATAAAAATGCTTTGAGAATGATGTTTGCTAATGACAAATGGACCAAAAGTAAATGGTGTAAAGAAATCAAGGGGAAATGAGCTAATGACATTGTTTTTACCCCTAGTTTTTGGACCAATATCCGGTTTACTATAAAAGTTATGGGCCCTATTGTCAAAGTGCTTTGCCTAGTTGATAACGAGAAGAAACCCGCAATGGGTTATATATACGAAGCAATGGAAAGGGCTAAGCTTGCAATTAAAAATGCTTTAAGCCAACAGCAAGACGAGTACAAGATTATCTCGGACATAGTAGACAACCGCTGGAACTCTCAACTTCACCATTTTTTACATGCAGTGGGTTATTACTTAAACCCGGAGTTCTATTGTTACAATGAAAATTTTGAAAATGACCTAGAAGTATCAACCGGTTTACACGATTGCATCAAGCGGCTAGTCCTGGATAAAACCGTTCAAGATTTGATCATGACAGAGATGATTCAGTAGGTAAACCAAGAAGGGTTCTTTCGATTAGATGTTGCAAATAGGGCACACGGGAAAATATCTCATGGTAAGATAACTTACTTGTATTTTTTTTCTTTTATTTTATGTGACAAATGACAATAGATTATCAGTCTAATTTTATGATTTATATAGCCGAGTGGTGGAAGCTATATGGGAAAGGGACACCAAATCTACAACAATTTGCAATTAAGGTGTTGAGTTTAACATGCAGTGCATCAGGATACGAAAGGAACTTGAGCACATTTGAGCACGTAAGTATTTCAAAATTTTAAAAGATTTTGTAATTTTTAGTGAGTCATAATATAAGTTTACTAATTTATAACTCGAAACAGATCCATTCAAAGAAAAGAAAGCGACTTGAATACATGAAGTTGCAAGAGTTGGTGTATGTCAAATACAATAACATGCTAAGGAATCGTCGTGACACAACCGTCGCATATGATCCAATATCACTAGAAGATATTGATGATAGCAACGAGTGGTTAACAGGAATCATGGAGGACGATCGTGTTCATAGTGCTGATGATTTAACTTGGACCACGGTTGGAGAGGAGAGTGGGGCAGGAGAACCCCCAAGAAGAACAAGATCTCATCCATTACCATCAAGACCTTCATCTTCAAGACCTACATCTTCAAGACCTACATCTTATGTGAGCCTAATTGATGAAGATACCGAGGAAGAAGAGGATGACATTTGACGATACCAAGATCTCATCCATCATCTTCAAGACCTCATCATCTTCAATACCTACATCTTCAAGACATACATCTTTAGTTGAATGCATTTTATATATTGAACTATTTAGTTAAATTCATTAATGTTTATTGTAATTTGAATGGCATTTAGTGGTTTTTTACTTAAGTGCTCTTTTTTTCGGGCCCGTGCTTTTTATGCGCCTCTCGCCTAGGCGAGGTTTTGGGTCTTTGCGCCTTGCAATCGCATTCGCTTTTGAAAACTATGATGTGTTCCATATTCAGCATTATATTCATCAATTGCCTTTTCGAGGACATGTCCACCTGGCTCCGCTCAAAGTAAGTTAATACCTTCGTTCAAAATCCATCTGCTTTCCTCGTATTCCCTTTTGGCGCTATCTTCAGATGTACAAACCCATCCTTGGCACAATGTAATTTCTTCGTCCGTGCTCCATGGAATGTCATGTACCTAGGCTTCTTTCTTTGACGTCTTTTTTATTGCTTCTTCTTTAGGGGAGGGACTTCTTCGACTGGAGAATCATCATCAATGATTTTAGTCAGAGAATAAGCTTGAGATCTAGAACTTAGAAAAGGGTAAAAGTCCTCAACATTGAATGGATGGGGAGAAATAGGTAGAGATTGGTACGGAGGTGGTGATGAAGAATCGTGGAACATTTGTGGTGGTGTAGGATCGTGGTACATTTATGGTTGGTACAAAGTTTGTTACGTTTGGTACATTTGTGGTTAATACATAGTTTGTTGTTGTTGTTGTTGTTGTTGTTGTTGTTGTTGTTGTTGTTGTTCTGGAGGTACGAATGATGAGTTGTGGTATTGTTGTTGTTGTTCTTGTGAATTTGTCAAGGGTCTTCTTTTCTATACCCTTTCTACTAGAATCAAGTCACTATGTTAGGTTAGGGCTTGGTTCAAAGAAATTTTTATTCATTCAATTGTTTGTAAGGAAAGTCTTGTGTCTTGGTGACCAAGCCTAGATCATCGGGGATCTAGTTGGGGTTTGTTACTTCCGGTGGGAAGTCTTGGTAGTGATCTTTGTGATCTTTAAGTGATGTCGAATTGCGAGATTCTTTTAGGTGGTTTCCGAGGGCGGAATATCGTTAGGGAGACTCCTTCTTTGTGAGCATCGATATTGGTGAATATCGGTGGAGTGAATTGTAACGGTTTGTAGTCCACCGAAAGGATTATACTAGTGAATAGTATCGGAGTCACGGATTCGCAACTGGACGTACGGATGGTATAAACCCCCCATCCCGAACCAGTATATATCGTTGTGCTCTTACTTGCTTTATATACTTTGGTTGTGTTAGTGGTTGTTAGATTATTGTACAACCACTTGGTGTTCACAATTTTTTTTAAACATCTAAAAAGTCAAAGAAACCGTATTCACCCCCCCCCCCCCTCTACGGTTCTACAATTGGTATCAGAGAGGTATACTCAATTTTTTGAGAGTTAAAGCCTTCCCAAGAAGTCGTTTTAAGTCAAAAACTTCTTTCCCAAAAGTCTAAAATCCTAACTAAGATTTTTGGTAAAGTAGAGTATAGATCCATGGCTCAAGATAACTATGTTGAGGGGTGTTCAATGCAAAGACCACCATTGCTAGAAACCGATGGGTTTTGTTTTTGGAAAACCTGATTTGAGACCTATGTTAGGTCCAAAGATCTTGATTTGTGAGAAATAATTCAAAATGACAACTTTGAGTTCATGGTGGAAGACTCGGAAACAAAGTTGTTGGTGAAAAAGCCACATTTAGATCTTAATGATTATGAAAGGAGAAAGCTTGGTAAGAACGATGAAGCCAAGATGTTGATCTATAATGCACTACCTCGAAGGGAGTTCGAGAGGGTTCATTTTTGCAAGACCGCCAAGGAAATTTGGCACTCTCTCATCATCACTCATCAATGCAACTCTCAAGTAAAGGATTGCAAGATCGATCTACTCATACAACAATATGAGAAATTCTCAATCTCGGATGAAGAAACCATTGATAATGGTTACACAAGGTTCAATGCTATTATCACTAGCCTCACGGCTCTAGATCCTAGCTTCTATAACAAGAACCATGTGAGGAAGTTTCTTCGAGCTCTTCCAATAAAGTGGAGGCCAAAGGTGATGGCCATAGAAGAAGCCAAGAATTTGGCGGAACTACCTTTTGACGAGCTCATTGGAAATCTCAAAGTCTATGAGATGATTCTTGAGAACGACAAGGCAAGTACCAAAGACAAGAAGGAGAAGGTTAAGTCTTTGGCTCTTAAGGCTAAAGTCACTAGTACTCAAGCTAGTGATGATAGTGATAGTCAAGATGATAGCAATGAAGATGAGGACATGAACGAAGAAGAATACAATCTCATGGCTAAGAACTTTCGGAGGTTCTTTAGGAAAGGTGGTAACTTTGGTAGAAGAAATCGGTTTGGAAACCGAGATAATGGTGGAAGGAACAACTTTGGGGGAAACCGAAGTAGTGACAAAAAGGTTGGTGAAAGCTCAAGACGCACCCAAGGATGCTACAATTGCGGCGAGAAGGGTCACTTCATTAATGAATGCCCTAAGCCTAGAGTAAACAAGGCATTCGTTGGAGGTGCGTGGAGTGATAGTGAAGATGAAGACCAACCAACAAACGAAGCTACGTGTCTTATGGCTCAAGAAAAATTTGAGGTATCCCCAAACTCTTCTTCTTCTAATAATTTAGATATTATCAATTTACAAAAGGAGAATGAGGAACTAGTTAAGTTTAATGATGATTTTAGAAAAACTTTTGAAAAAGTCATTGAAGAAAAACGTCTTCTTGAACAAGAACGCATTAAATCTAATGAAAGATTTTATGAACTTGAAAAGGAAATAAAGAAACTAAGGAATTGCAAAGAGGTGGTTGAACCATGTAAAAGATGTGAAAAACTCACACTTGAGGTTGACTCTTTGAATGACAAAGTTTCTAAACTTCAAAAGGAGTCGTTAAGTTTTTCAAAATATAAAAAGAGCACAAATGATTTAGAAGAAATAATAAGTCGTCAAAAGGTTTCTCAAGATAAGGGAGGTCTTGGATTTTTTAAACAAGGAACAACCACTCCCATAAGTCTAACAAAACCAATAACATTTGTAAAGGCTAAAGAAAACGAGGCCCAAAAAATCCCCGAGGCTGACGCGCTGGCTGAAGCGTCAATACGCCAGGCCTTTGAGGAAAATTGGATCTTCATCAAACAATGTCATTAAACCAATTACTCCTCAAGCTCCTCTTGAAAGTACTCGAGGTAATAAAGCTCCCATTGCAAGAAGAGAAAACCCAAAACAATTTTCTAACTCAAGCACTCGCAATGGACTTGGATACTCACAACCTCGAGTAAATCATATACCACTTTTACCTACACCCAATATGAGATCTTCTACCTCATACAACAAAAGACCATCTTTTCAAAATAACCAAAGAAGAAATTTCTCTAACTATGGTCAAAAGTCTTCTCAATACCAATACAACAATTTCCAAAGGAGAGACAACTCCTATTCAAACCAAAACTTCTTTAGACCTCAAGCATATCATAACTATAGAACAAGTTATCAAATTCAAAATGACTATCAAAACAATCCTTGGTCCGCTTTTTTTAAATTTGGTATTGAAAAATTATGTGTCTTACTCCAAGACCCAAGAATGTTTAACTTGGACACTTTAAATACTAACCAAAATGGACCTAAGATACAATGGGTACCAAAGGCATGAGTTGTACTTTTGTTGTAGGTTTGCCTCAAAAGTGATCTACAACTGGATGAGTGGGTAATGGATAGTGGTTGCACTAAACACATGACCGGGAATAGAAGATTGTTCACATCATACACGGCGTATAATGGTAATCAAGTCATTTTTGAAAGCAAACTTAACGGCAAAATTGTCGGCAAAGGTAATGTCCTTCATGACTCCATAGAAATCTCCATTGTTGAGCATGTTAGGGGTGTAAGTTTCAATTTGATTAGTGTGAGTCAATTAAGTGATGATGATTGTGAAGTTAAATTCACTAAGGTAGATTGCAGTATTAGTAAGAATGGTGTTGTGTTAGCAAAAGGTCATAGGAGAAATAACTTATATACATGCAAGCTGGGTGATAACTCTAAGTAACACATATGTCTTACGTCCATGGTGAACAACTCAACGCTTTGGCATAGGAGGTTAGGTCACGCCAATATGAGGTTAGTCCAAAACCTAGCTTCTAACGAGCTAGTACGGAATTTACCAAAGTTGAGTTTTGAAAGGCATTATTGTGACACATGTCTAGGGAGTCAAGGACAAACCAACAATAGGAATAAAAAGGAAGTGACAACTAGTAAGGTTTTAGAGTTGATCCATTTGGATTTGTATGGTCCATCTCCGATCCAAAGTTATGGAGGAAACTTCTACACTTTAATGATCATAGATGATTATTCAAATTACACTTGGATATTATTCTTGGAAAACAAGGATGGAGGCTTGAATAAATTTAACATTTTAAGAAAGAAACTTGAAAACCTACTTGATTGTTCAATTGTATCAATTAAAAAAAATCATAGTAGCGATTTTGATAAAATGCAATTTGGAACCTTTTGTGAACAACATGGAATATCTTATAACTTATCAGGCCCGTTCACTTCTCAATCGCATGAGATTGTTGAAAGAACACATCGTAAGTTAAGAAAGATGAGTCGAGCCATGCTTGATGAACAATCCATTCCACAAAAGTTTTGGTGTCATGCCCTAGATACCACTTGTTACATTTTTAATAGAGTCTACATAAGAAAGGTAATTAATAAAACACCTTATGAAATACTTAGGAATAGAAAACCATCCCTAGAGTATTTTAGAGTATTTGGTTGCAAAGTATTTATACTTAACACTAAAGAATATCTCACCAAATTTGACCCAAAGTCGTATGAAGGTGTGTTCCTATGATACTCTCAAACTAGTAAAGCATACATAGTGCTTAACAAGGAAACAATGAGGATTGAGGAATCTCTCAATGTGACCTTTGATGAGAGGATGCCCGAGCCTAAATCATCTCCTTCGGTAGAAGATGGTGTGATCAATGAACCTATAGTTCAAGATCAAGAAAGGTCGCCAACATTACAAGTTAATGTATCGGATGAAGGCAATCCTAAGGAAGTGAGAGAAGCAAGGGGTCATCCTATACAACAAGTCATTGGTGACTTGAATAAAAGGACACTTAGGTCACAAAACAAACAGGTCTAAGTTTTGGCATGACATTTTTCAAAAATCCAATTTGTTTTTGGGTAAGGTCTAGATGTTCATGGATAACATGCATCTTAGGAGAACAATCTTTAGGTGCTATTAGAGCTTATGTGCTTACATGATTAAGGCTTATATGGAGGCATGGATGGAAGACCAAATAAATGTCTTCCAAGAGTAAAGATATGTATCAACTCATTATTCAAACAATGATTGATAGTATCCAAGATTCTACATGTCTATACTATGTGTTTGAACAAGAAAACTTGACATAAATTATCTTGATTCATCTTGAAAATTTTGGCTATGTTAAGTTTCCAATATTAGATAAAATATCGAAACACAATTCACGCTTGTGTTAAAGATCTTGTATCTAATTCTTCTTGTTCACCTTATGTGATAAATACATGACTGCATGCTCAAATTAAATTGAATAATGTTATCTCCTAATAATTAATTGTTTGTAGTTTCATGCATAAGTTTGATGCATGCATGATAAATTATGTGAACTATCTTCTTATCTCTACCAACTACAACTAATAAAACTCATCTCTTCCTTTTATTCCTTACACTATCACATGCTTAATGACATATTGGTACATGATTTAGATAGCTTGACCATCTCTTCAAGCACCTTAGTAGTTGAACTCATCATGAACATGAAAGACTAGTTTCTTTACTCATACCTACCACCCTTCTTCCACCATATATAAATCACATTATTACTTGCATCTTCACATACCTCATCTTCTTCCTTCAAAACTTAAATCACTTAGAAAAATCTCCTCTCTAAAATGAGTAATGCATCAAACAATGACTACAAGGGTAAGTCCATTGTGGTAGATAAAGAACCAAATGATGAATGGGAAAATACATCATGTATTGATAATCAAATACTTAGGAATTATGTGATGAAATGTTTGTGGAGTGATCCCATATGGTACAAAATGGGGTACCCTCTCCCTCCCAAACTTGATGCTTCAACTCATGACCATGCACGAAGGTGTAAATGTTGTGAGAAAACAATCAAGATTGAGAATGATGTTAAGGATCTTCAAGAGGAGATGAGGGAGTTGCATCTTGCCTACAAGAACAATTTCATGATGTTAACAAATGTTGTGAAAGGTCTTGCAAAAGTTGCGGCTCAAAAGTGCAAGAAATAAGTGTGTGTTAGAATATAAGAATCATGACAATCATATAAATAGGTAAACACATATGCGGAAGCGTAGGAACATCTATAACACATAAAAGATTAACATAAATTAAATATGAACGTACCTTTGTTGATTCTAGCAAAACAAGAATCAATAAATAATCTTGAACAATATGATGAACCCTAATTAGGGTTTATATGGATCAATGATTAACCCTTACCTTTTTGTTAATTGATCCCTTGATAACAACAATAGTGTGTTGTTACCTCGTTCTTGTACACACGTACTATAACCGAATTAATGTTAATGCTAGTTAATGTAAACACAAAAGTTTTTTTAGTAAAAAACAAACCAATCGACCCTTGTGAAGGGGTGTACGATCGGCCAAAGAACAAGAGGAGAGAAAACAAGATTTAGGGTTATAGCAAGTGCACAAAAGGTACCAAAAATGAACCCCTAAGCCTTGTATTTATACTAAGTGAAACTTGGAGAACAAGTTGGCTTGGGATTGGGTTTCCCCTCCCTACCATGACCGGCCACAAGGCTCAAGGGTCCTTCCGGATCCTTCTCGTGTCCAATTTTCACTCTAGTCCTTGTTCTTTGATACCTAACGATAGTTAGCCAATTCCGTCAACTTCTAACGATCGTTAGTCATTATTTTGTGTTTTTAATAATTAAATATACATAACATTTTATATATTAATTATTATTCATTAATTCCTTCATACGTAATGTGTGCAATCCCGAGGTCTCGAGTTCGATTCTAGACATACGTTTATTAATATTTATCCACAAACTCCAATAGCTCCCACTTGGATATCTATTAATAACATAATGACATTGGTAAGCGTCTAGCAACACGCCAGCGTCTAGCAACACGCCAATGCCCCCAGTTCAACTCGAGGTAGGTTTCCTGGAAAAACCTATAATGATTCATTATTATAATTATTATCATCCTTTTGTTTCTAATACCACGTTAATAAAGATATGGATCTTAGTCATTCTTTAATTAACAATTATGTTTCTCGTTGTTTATAATTGATCAAGATTACCAAAACATCTGAACGTATTCCAGATAGACTTTGGGCGTGCGCACGCAAACATCTTGTCAACCCTACGAGGGGCCCAGCAGTATTAAACTTCAAAACAAATTTGAAGGAACAAATTCTTTCTTGACTACAAGAATAACCCATGGACTTTGCAACACTTCTGAAAACAACCCTTATAACTCCCTGTTACGGTGAGCGGTAGATTGCTTCACAAAAATGCACTACATCCATGACACTTATCTGGTATCTCAAGTCTAAGGATAACAAATTCATGATTTACTTACTGACAAGATCCATAAAGTAAAATCATGTAGTTAGGATTAATCCTATATTCAATTCATTGAATATCATGTGAAATTGGTATGTCAACGCATCAATATACTTTCAAGTATATTCTAACCAATACTCAAATTTGTCTTAGTTTAATGATATTCCCATATCATTAATCGACAACGGACAATTTAGAATAACATAAGTCATTCACGGATTTAAACATACAAATATGGGATACAATATATTATTAATGAAAACAAACATACAAAGTACTTTAATTCATTATAAATAATAATTGTTTAATATCCCTTATCCAAATACCAAAATAGATCAATGCATGATAATTCTAGTTAATGAATTTTGTCTCAAGTAATAACTTGAAGACAATTATACCTCAAGTCATGTCATTCATACTTGTTGACAAGGCATAAATCAACTAACGTTGATCTATAGGAATTTTGAGAATACTTATTTCAAGAATTAAATTTTGAAGTTCTTGTATGTGTGCATTCAACAATCTTGATATTGCCACACAATACTTCATAAATGATGTGTCATCCTCAATCACCAATTTATGACAATTAAACTTTCAAACAATTTTAAAGTTTAAAGTATTCTAATTCTTTAATGTATAATGCAACTATGCTCTTAGTTGAGCACAACTAGTTCATATGGCTATTGATAAGAATGAAATCCTTCCATGACTAGTTATTGAGTGTCATCTCAATTAAACCAGCATCATTGTATCACAATATGCTATTTAAAATTCCGTAAACTTAATATCCATTGTGTAATTTTTAGGAGCTATTCCAGGTTGAGGATCATTATTCTAAGTTCAAACATATTCCATTAGAATATCTATTACACAAGTTATATAATAACTTTTAATTGGATATCAAATATTGTCAAATCATTAAGCACTTAAGCATGATACAACAATAATATAATGCACATGAAAATCCTTCAGTCAAACTTAGATTTTATTCATGTTTGATCTTTACAAATATGTATATCCATTTAGTCATCTAAAATAATATATCATATTCTATTCATAATTTATTTACTGTACTTGTTCATTTAATAATAAACTTTAGTTCCAAGGTTGTATGTTTTATTTCCTAAATCTTTCAAGTAAAGTTTCATTCCAAATTAAGTCTAACCTTTTACTTATATGGAATGTTACTCTACAATATATATGATTTAGTAAATCAAACATAATACTCCCACTAGCTTTCATGAATACTTAGAAATTATCTTATTTCAATTATAAATCAATACATGGATATACTAATTAAACATATGATTAATCTCCTAGATGCATGCATTTATCCATTCATGGATTATTGCACTTTGTATACTTCCAAAGATTTGCATGAATTCATAAACTCCTTTTGATTACTTATCGTCCTCGCTCAAGTAATCATTCAAGAAAGAGTTTTTGATATTCATTGTCAAATTTCATATTCATATAAATATGACAATTACCATCTTTGTATCTTTAATATGCTTAGGAAAGAGTATTCAATCATAGTTAATTGCTTAAGTATGATTAATAATCTTGTCATAAGATATGCATTAAGATATGTGTAAAAGTTTATCCATATGATTATTACACAAAAATTTAAACCACTAGGGTTATATTATCTTTGAATAAACTCATCTTCATTCTCTAACCATTAAGAATTAAGATAAACCAAATTTTTAAATTTGAATATCTTTATGAACAACATCTATAACATTCATAGTATGAGTATTTTACCCAATTCATTATTTGGTAATACTACATCATATAATCGTCAGCATATTAATTAAATACCTGAGATATCCAAGTGGATCTATGAATAATAATTCCATCATCTTGAGGTTTATCATTTACATATTTTGCCTCATCACGATTTTTACTAGTGTGTTTTTAGAAGATTATGTATCTTGTAATTCTATATTATCAAGATAAAATACTCCCACTTGCCTTTAGTATTATATAGAATAAAAATACTTAGCAATTAGAGCAACAATCCGACGTTCTCTTTTAGGACATTACAAATACACATTGACAGTTCCTGACATTCTTTTGTTAACAACCTACCCATAAGTAGCTTAACAAATTCAGAACTCCAATTTAAGACTTAATGTGATTCATCACATTTCATAATGTCTTATTAATCTTCTAGGAGTCTAATTGAGTATATTCAATCCATACTCAATTTTCTAACCTTGATAACTTTCGGAAGAAAAGAAGTCATAGTTATCTTTAATCAAACAATCTAACAAGTGTTTGATTTCCCTAACTGAACGTACTATAAAATGTGGTATTTCAATTAGAATTAATATTGTAAGAAGATCTAACAATATATATAAGATAACCATAATCCTTTTGGTATACCTATTTACTAACTATTAGTCTCATACCTGTTGAGGATGAGGATGAGGGTGATGGTGACGGTTGGGAGTCTGTTAGGTTGTTACGGTGAGTTGTTGTTGTTGTTTGGGTCATTTGTAAGTGTGTGAGAGAGAAAGGTGTGTTTAGTGTGTGTGAAATGGGTGTGAGTGTATATCGGAAATCTCGGAGTTTTTTTTGTTGCTTGGTTGTGGAGAGAAGAACAGAGATGCTCTTTTTCTTTCTTTCTAATTTTTATTTATTTATTTATTTTATGTTTACTGTGGTTTTGTGATTATTTATTTATTTATTATTATTATTTTATTTTTTTGGAATGAGAAATTGTATTTTTTATGGGGGATGAGAAATTGTGTTATAAGTTAGGTTTTTCTTGTTGGATTTGTGTATCGTGTAGTAATGGTATTTCTTTTAGAAGTATGATATAGTCTTAAAATTTGCTAGTTTCATAGGAGTAGTCAGAGAGGACTAAATATGATCGGGTGTATACAAAAAATTGAACACTAATGCTAGAAACATATTTCGATGGACCGAGTGTATTTAAGATGACTTTAAGAAGAATCGATGTTTTTCTTCAAAAATTTATACTACATTAAAAAAAATCCATAAGGTGGGCACCCGCGGGAATCCCCTTGCTCCGTCCCTGAGAGTAGTAGGAGTTTGTGTGCAGCATGCCACAAATATCGCAAAGGAGAGGTTATTTTCACCCCTAAATTACAAGTGGCACTCCCCTTAACATTTTTTTTTTTATTTTTATAATTTTGTTTATATTTAAAAAATAATAATAATAATAATAATAAAATCTGAAAGTACATAACAAAAAGTATAAATTTAATAAGTCAAAAACTTAAAACTGACAGAAAACATGGAACTGTGTTACATTATAAACTGACAAAAGATTTTTTTTTTTTTTTTTTTTTATTTTTTTGTACTTATTATCCTCTTATGTCATGTCCAAAGGGTATATATAACATAACTCTATCCGGAATAGATTTTTGGGTAAAAGGTCAAAAGACCCGGTAAATATCTCTATCCGGAATAGATTAACCAGAATATGAATCTGAATCTGAATAAACTTGTTCACGTTAAGTTAGCACAAGTTAAAACCTATTCGGGTTTTTTGAATAAACTATTAATTGAACATGTTTCAGGTGAAAGTTTTGCTTTGATTAAAATGTGGGCTAATCTTAATATATATATATATATATATATATATATATATATATATATATATATATATATATATATATATATATATATATATATATATATATATTGATTTTATTTTAACGAGTTCATTCGCTTTTCTTATTTTCATATGTTACTTTTATTCAAGTGGACCTGAACTCGATGAACGCAAACTCAAATAACTCGAAAACCTGAGTAAACTAAATAACATCCCCATTACTGTCAATAAATTGATTAAAATATATGAAAACTACATTGAGTGTATATCGGAACTATGGCTTACGGTGTCTGTGGTCTAACGTCGTCACACCTCTACAAGCAACGGACTATTTTGTTGAAAAGTTGAAGTTCTTTATTGAATCATAGATCTGATCATGTCATGTTATAACCATACGACATCAACTTTTTCTCTTACTTCCGCACGACATCTCAAAAGGCCGTCCCTACAAATTATCCGTTAGAGAAATATTCAAATATTGTCTTTAGAGCAAGAATTTCATACCACTTCACGATAGACAGTTACCAAGTAGTGTTTTCTTTTCTTAACTTCATTCAAATGTGATATGTTGGATAAACCTCGACAACAAACCCAAAGTTTGATCGCGGGACGCTAGACGTGAGTTATACCGAGCATAAGTAGCAAACACGAGAGACGACAAAGAACCAACTAGAATATGCACACGATATACTCTCAACGAACCCTTTATTAAAAACAATAAAGCTTTTACAATTGAGAAAGAAGAATGAATTAACTAGCATCTATAGAGATGAGGGGGTAGAAACCTTAGCTTGTCTTGCATTTCAAGCTACCTAATCCTAGTTTATGTCTAACACCTAATCTAATTACAAAGTACACTTAAGCCCATAATCTATGTTTAAGTTTACTACTAATATATAACAATTTTCACCTTAGGAGTAACACTTAAACATAACCGATACTCAGCACCTTTTCCTCGTGCTGGAACCTCGGACCAGGGACCACCTTGTCGACCAAGCATTGTACTTTAGTAATTTTCCAAGATTAGCTTCCGTAGACTCCTTCACTTTCTTCTTTTCTGCAGCATTACCCTCTGCACCCTCTTGACCAGGTACTCCGGTTACCATAATGTCTGCCCCCACCTTTATACCAAGGTGTACTTTTTCCTGCTCATTTATCAAGCAACATGTGTTTGTCTTTTCTTCAAGCTTGTCCTTTAACTTTCTTTAAGCCATTGCAGCATCATCGTTACTAACCTGAACATCCTCAGCTTCACGATTCCCTTTAGCTCCCTGCAGTTCCACCTCAAACCAAACACGTTCATCAACCTGTACTCCATGGACTCCTGTTTTAACACCAGGACCAAGTTGTTTGCCAACTTTTTTATGACCAAGTTGTTTGAATCCAACTTGTTTTGAACCTCCATGCTTTTGTACACCAAAATTCTTCACTTTTGCTTCCAGATTATACACACAGTTATTTCTCCTGATCCCAGTCATCATAACCCGACAACCTTGGATCACCTTGACTCTACCCATCTGCATCTTCACAGTATAACCCTCTTTTTCAAGAGTACCCAATGAAATCAAGCTTTTTCTTAACCCTGGAACATACCTGACATCTTCCAGTATAAAGCTTGAACCATCATGCAACTATATCTTCACTTTTCCTGTCCCTCTGCTAGTGCATGTTCTGTTATCACCTAACTGAATCGAACCACCATCAAAATCCTTAAAGTCATACAAGAAATCCCTCCTAGGTGTCATATGATAAGACCCACCTGAATCCATTACCAATTCAGTCATCTCACCATTCCCGACTACCATCAAGGCTTCTCCAAAGTAGGCGTTACCGTCGTCATCAGAAGAATCAGAATCCTCATCATGCTTACCCTTCCTGACGAACCCACTTGACTTCTTCTTTGGACAGTCTCTCTTCAGATGTCCCTCTGAATGACATATGAAGCACTTAAGTTTACCAGTTCCACCCCTTGACTTAAATCGCGAACTTCCACCAGAATGAGCTTTTCTTGAATGATCTGACCCTCCCCTTACATATAACCCCTCACCAGTATCTTCCTTTGTGCCTTCGGTTCTTTTCTTCAACTCCCTTGAATTCAGAGGCACCAAAACATCCTCCATTGTCAATGATTCCCTCCCATACAACAATGTCTCTACAAAGTTTTAGTAAGACGATGGCAACAACGTAAGTAACATAAGTGCTTGATCCTCATCCTCAATCTCGATATCAATGTTCGCCAAGTCAAGTATCAACTTATTAAACTCATCTATATGATCACCCAGTTTCGTACCTGGACTCATATAGTACATGCACAGCTTCTTCTTTAGATACAATATATTTGCTAAGGACTTAGTCATATACAGACTAGTCAACCTCGACCAAATTCCTGCAATAGTTGTTTCCTTGGTAACTTCCCGTAAAACCCGGTCTCCCAAGTATAGAATCAAGGTATTGTATGCCTTCTTCATCAAAGCAGCCTTTTCACCTGCTTCCATGTCCGCGGGTAATGTCTCTAATGCAGCATCACATCCCAGATGTACCATTAAAGCACACATCTTTATTTCCCATAACCCAAAGTCATTCTTCCCATCGAATTTTTTGATGTCAAACCTAGTTATAGAACTAGCCATTCTTCTTTTACCTTGCTAAAAACCTTGTCAAGTTGTTTCTTAACCAACTTTACCGACAAGCCTCACAAGCCGTGCGCAATATTCCCCTTGTTGTTATAAACCTTTCTTGCAAATCGAATTAATTAGAATAACCCTAAACCCTCGATTTCGAACAAGCAAACCCAATCGTAAACTTGAAACCCAAGAAAACCACGACCGATACTTGAACCACAAGAAAATCCTACAACAAGAAACCTTCAATTTAATCATCTTTAAAAGAACCAATAAGAAGATATCGTGAATCGGTTTTAATATAAAAACCGAAAACCTTCGATCCAAAAAGAAACCTTTTTGTCCCTTTATAGTATTCACACGTGGGAGATAAAACAAAAATACAAAGTAATAACCTGTATAGAATTTAATAGTATTCACCTTTGTTTTAAAAACCACCTCACGTTACCTTTTTTTCTTCTTCGTCAAGAACCTGCAACTCCGATAACCCGAACGTCGAACGAACTCGGCACCTCGGATTAACTCGAAACCACGAACTAGCACTCGAACTTCGATGACCACAGTAACCGTGGCTCTTGATACCACTTGTTGGATAAACCTCGACAACAAACCCAAAGTTCGATCGTGGAACACTAGACGTAAGTTATACCGAGCACAAGTAGCAAACACGAGAGACGACAAAGAACCGACTAGAATATGCACACGATATACTCTCAACGAACCCTTTATTAAAACCAATAAAGCTTTTACAATTGAGGAAGAATAATGAATTAACTAGCATCCCCCTCATCTCTATTTTTATAGAGATGAGGGGTAGAAACCTTAGCTCGCCTTGCACTCCAAGCTACCTAATCCTAGTTTATGTCTAACACCTAATCTAATTACAAAGTACACTTAAGCCCCTAATCTATGTTTAAGTTTTACTACTAATATATAACATGATAATCTTCAAGTGCTACATATTCAAACTTTTTTTCAAAATGCATACAATCTAACACAAAAAATATCAATCACACACACTAGCACCTGAAGCCACAACCTTCTAATTGAGGACTTAAACTTTTTTTTGGTAACCATGATTTCTGACCTTTTTAGCCGACTAATTCACGGGTTTGAACCCACCGCCATACAGACTCAAACCAGGTAAAACCCTCCATTTTCAGGGTTGGCGTGGCCACTTAAGGTTGTTTGCACCTAGCAGGAATTGAACTTGAAGGACTTAAACTTTTCACATATACTACTAAGCTAAAAGCCTCGTAGTTATATTTTACATATTAATTAACAAAAATAAAGGGCAAAATGCCAACAAAATCATAGTAAATATAGAGTAAATGAATCAGTAAATAATTATGAGTATGAGATGACATCTCATCACCAAAAATGTAATAAGGTAGGGTGTAATGGTCACATGACCACCACATCAGCTTTTCAGCATATCACATTCTTATTGGTTGAACTTCTCGCACTTTCTCTCCCTCTTCATTCACTACGTTGTTGATATTAAAACTACTTTGTGTTGTTCCGATGTGTTAAACAAGGTCGACTCCGACGTCTTTGACCATTTACTTGTATTTTTTGTGCGGTTTCTTTCAAATAAGTGTATTTTCACCTCTTATCATTTAAACTTATTCATGTATGAAAAAGGTTAAAATGTGTTCCAGTGTTGTCATAAGCGTGCGCCACACGCGCCTAGGCAAGATGAAATTTTGATGCGGGCCCCCAACGCTCAAAACACTAGGCTCAGGCCCACAAACATTTAAAGCGACATATTTAGTTTTGAATTTAAACCCTTCGGTTCCCTACAGCCTTTTAATGCATGTCAGACAAGATTTTTTGTACCAAAAACCCTAATAAATTAATATATATCATCAATATCTCTTCATCAAACTATATTCATCATTCAACTTCCAGGTAAATTTTCTTCTAAATATTCTTTATTTAACTGAAATTTTCTTCATCAATATATCATTTCTTTAACTGAAATTTTCTTCATTATCATTTGTTAGGAACAATGAATTTAGATGGTAATGTTTCTCTACGTCCTAAATCCAATGACCCTGGCTGGAAGTACAACATGTGGGCATTTAAAGACACCAAGAATGCTGTTCATTGCAATTATTGTGGATTTGTTAGCAAAGGAGGAATTTGTAGGGCTAAACAACATCAGATAGGAGGTTACAGAAATGTAAGTAAATGTGAAAAGGTTTCGGATGATGCGAAGGCTGAACTAATTGAATATGTTGAAAGACAAAAAGCAAAGAAGAATAATGATGGCTTACATGAATTAACCATGGATTTTGAAGATGGTGGCTATGGTGATGATGAACCTGATGAGGACGGGGATGCAGAAAACATTAATACTCAAAACAAGAGGACCCGAGTGGAGAAACCAATGAGGTCTAATGTGAAGGGACCACTCGATCTTTTTGTCACAAAAGGTAACACTTTTACTGTTTATAACAGATTATATGTACTACAACATATTATAATCATTATATGCATCATATTATATGCCTTTGTTTATATGTTATCAGAAAAATCTAAAGGAAAAAAGATTCAAACAAACATAAATGATGCATGTAACAAACAGTTGCGAGCCATAACGAATCAGAAGATTGTTGCCTTTTTCTACCAAGCTGGGATTGCATTCAATGTAGCCAAATTGGATTGCTTCAAAGAAATGATAGCTACTGTAGGACAGTATGGGCCATATTTAAAGCTACCTTCCTACCATGAGCTGCGTATTCCATTATTAAAGAATGAAGTGGATAACGTGAATGAATGAGTTGAAGGGCATAAATTAGAGTGGACAAAACATGGGTGTTCAATAATGTCGGATGGATGGACGGATAGGAGACAAAGGACGTTGACCAATTTTTTAGTGAATACTGCAAAGGGAAGAGTTTTCATGGATTCGGTCGAAGCGTTTCTACAGGAAGACGGGTGAAAAGATTTTTGAGCTTCTTGACAACTTTACGGAAAAAGTTGGTGAAAAAAATATTGTGCAAGTATTAACCGACAATGGAAGTAACTTCAAGAGAGCTGGTTAGTTGTTTTTTACTAATTTTCTTCTTTAACTTAGTTATGTTACTTATATGCTTTTTACTTCAAGAAAGCTGGTTAATTACTGAAGTAACTTGTTGATTTTTGTAGGCCGAATGCTCATGGAAAAGAGGTCACACATATATTGGACACTTTGTGCTGCTCACTGTTTGGATCTTATGCTTGAAGACATTGGTAAAATTAAAAAATTGAAACTAACAATTGAGAAAGCTATTTTTCTTGTTAGTTATTTATAACCATCCTGTGTTATAAGCATGATGAGGGACTTTACAGACAACAGTGACTTAGCTAGATGTGGAATAACTAGATTTGCAACAACTTATCTCACATTTAAAAGTTTGCATACTAATAAAAATGCTTTGAGAATGATGTTTGCTAATGACAAATGGACCAAAAGTAAATGGTGTAAAGAAATCAAGGGGAAACGAGCTAATGACATTGTTTTTACCCCTAGTTTTTGGACCAATATCCGGTTTACTATAAAAGTTATGGGCCCTATTGTCAAAGTGCTTTGCCTAGTTGATAACGAGAAGAAACCCGCAATGGGTTATATATACGAAGCAATGGAAAGGGCTAAGCTTGCAATTAAAAATGCTTTAAGCCAACAGCAAGACGAGTACAAGATTATCTCGGACATAGTAGACAACCGCTGGAACTCTCAACTTCACCATCTTTTACATGCAGTGGGTTATTACTTAAACCCGGAGTTCTATTGTTACAATGAAAATTTTGAAAATGACCTAGAAGTATCAACCGGTTTACACGATTGCATCAAGCGGCTAGTCCTGGATAAAACCGTTCAAGATTTGATCATGACAGAGATGATTCAGTAGGTAAACCAAGAAGGGTTCTTTCGATTAGATGTTGCAAATAGGGCACACGGGAAAATATCTCATGGTAAGATAACTTACTTGTATTTTTTTTTCTTTTATTTTATGTGACAAATGACAATAGATTATCAGTCTAATTTTATGATTTATATAGCCGAGTGGTGGAAGCTATATGGGAAAGGGACACCAAATCTACAACAATTTGCAATTAAGGTGTTGAGTTTAACATGCAGTGCATCAGGATGCGAAAGGAACTTGAGCACATTTGAGCACGTAAGTATTTCAAAATTTTAAAAGATTTTGTAATTTTTAGTGAGTCATAATATAAGTTTACTAATTTATAACTCGAAACAGATCCATTCAAAGAAAAGAAAGCGACTTGAACACATGAAGTTGCAAGAGTTGGTGTATGTCAAATACAATAACATGCTAAGGAATCGTCGTGACACAACCGTCGCATATGATCCAATATCACTAGAAGATATTGATGATAGCAACGAGTGGTTAACAGGAATCATGGAGGACGATCGTGTTCATAGTGCCGATGATTTAACTTGGACCACGGTTGGAGAGGAGAGTAGGGCAGGAGAACCCCCAAGAAGAACAAGATCTCATCCATCACCATCAAGACCTTCATCTTCAAGACCTACATCTTCAAGACCTACATCTTATGTGAGCCTAATTGATGAAGATACCGAGGAAGAAGAGGATGACATTTGACGATACCAAGATCTCATCCATCATCTTCAAGACCTCATCATCTTCAATACCTACATCTTCAAGACATACATCTTTAGTTGAATGCATTTTATATATTGAACTATTTAGTTAAATTCATTAATGTTTATTGTAATTTGAATGGCATTTAGTGGTTTTTTACTTAAGTGCTCTTTTTTTTTTCGGGCCCGTGCTTTTTATGCGCCTCTCGCCTAGGCGAGATTTTGGGTCTTTGCGCCTTGCAATCGCATTCGCTTTTGAAAACTATGATGTGTTCCATATTCAGCATTATATTCATCAATTGCGTTTTCGAGGACATGTCCACCTGGCTCCGCTCAAAGTAAGTTAACACCTTCGTCCAAAATCCATCTGCTTTCCTCGTATTCCCTTTTGGCGCTATCTTCAGATGTACAAACCCATCCTTGGCACAATGTAATTTCTTCGTCCGTGCTCCATGGAATGTCATGTACCTAGGCTTCTTTCTTTGACGTCTTTTTTATTGCTTCTTCTTTAGGGGAGGGACTTCTTCGACTGGAGAATCATCATCAATGATTTTAGTCGGAGAATAAGCTTGAGATCTAGAACTTAGAAAAGGGTAAAAGTCCTCAACATTGAATGGATGGGGAGAAATAGGTAGAGATTGGTACGGAGGTGGTGATGAAGAATCGTGGAACATTTGTGGTGGTGTAGGATCGTGGTACATTTATGATTGGTACAAAGTTTGTTACGTTTGGTACATTTGTGGTTAATACATAGTTTGTTGTTGTTGTTGTTGTTGTTGTTGTTGTTGTTGTTCTGGAGGTACGAATGATGAGTTGTGGTATTGTTGTTGTTGTTGTTCTTGTGAATTTGTCGAGGGTCTTCTTTTCTATACCCTTTCTACTAGAATCAAGTTACTATGTTAGGTTAGGGCTTGGTTCAAAGAAACCTTTATTCATTCAATTGTTTGTAAGGAAAGTCTTGTGTCTTGGTGACCAAGCCTAGATCATCGAGGATCTAGTTGGGGTTTGTTACTTCCGGTGGGAAGTCTTGGTAGTGATCTTTGTGATCTTTAAGTGATGTCGAATTGGGAGATTCTTTTAGGTGGTTTCCAAGGGCGGAATATCGTTAGGGAGTAAATCCTTCTTTGTGAGCATCGATATTGGTGAAAATCGGTGGAGTGAATTGTAACGGTTTGTAGTCCACCGAAAGGATTATGCTAGTGAATAGTATCGGAGTCACGGATTCACAACTGGACGTACGGATGGTATAAACCCCCCATCCCGAACTAGTATATATCGTTGTGCTCTTACTTGCTTTATATACTTTGGTTGTGTTAGTGGTTGTTAGATTATTGTACAACGACTTGGTATTCACAATTTTTTTAAAACATCTAAAAAGTCAAAGAAACCGTATTCACCCCCCCCCCCTCTACTGTTCTATAATTGGTATCAGAGAGGTATACTCAATTTTTTGAGAGTTAAAGCCTTCCCAAGAAGTCGTTTTAAGTCAAAAACTTCTTTCCCAAAAGTCTAAAATCCTAACTAAGATTTTTGGTAAAGTAGAGTATAGATCCATGGCTCAAGAGAACTATGTTGAGGGGTGTTCAATGTAAATACCACCTTTGCTAGAAACCGATGGGTTTTGTTTTTGGAAAACCTGATTTGAGACCTATGTTAGGTCCAAAGATCTTGATTTGTGAGAAATAATTCAAAATGACAACTTTGAGTTCATGGTGGAAGACTCGGAAACAAAGTTGTTGGTGAAAAAGCCACATTTAGATCTTAATGATTATGAAAGGAGAAAGCTTGGTAAGAACGATGAAGCCAAGATGTTAATCTATAATGCACTACCTCGAAGGGAGTTCGAGAGGGTTCATTTTTGCAAGACCGCCAAGGAAATTTGGCAAATTAAATAACTTAAGATATTTACTTTATAATTACAAACATATTTAAAAAGTTAAGAAAACCTAAAAACCTAAAACGCGTACGTTTACGTTTAAATAAACGTCTACGTACCAAAATAAAACTGAAAACTGATCAGTATAAACCCCACAAATGTGAAATTTATATTTTTGTGATCCTAATAATAAAAGAAAACTATTTATGAATTAAAATAATTTTTACAAGTATATATGTAATTACTATTAAATAAAAACTATTATTTACTATTAATAATTACCTAAAAATAAGAAAAATCTAAAAAATGCTTAGAAAAATAAAATTAAAACTTAGAAAAGTCTAAAATATTATAAAATAAATTTTAAAACTGAAAATATATTTATTACACTATTTATGTATTTATTATTAATTATTTACTATTTAATAATTAACTAAATATAAAGAATATCTAAAATAAACCTAAATAAATGAAATAAATTTTTTTTAAAAGTTTAAGATAATATAAAAGAATTTCTGAAACAAAAATTATATTTATTATACAAATATCCTATTTATTATAATTAATTTACTATTATTTATTTACTAATAGTATTATTAATTCTAATAAATACGTATGAATAGTAAAAATTGTGAAAAAATTCCAGAAAATGTATTTACTGATGGAGAATGTAGGAAAATTAGAATGGGGCCAACAGCTTATTCCAATAAGCTGGAATAAGCTAAAACAGTCCATATAAGCCAAATGCACCAAAACTATGTTAAGTACATTATTTGTGTAAGAATAAACGGAACTGGTGCCCCAGAACTATTGGAAGGGGTGTGTGTACTAAGCATGCTACTATCCTAGAGGTCTCAAGTTCGACTCCCACACACACCCAAATTTTTGGAACTTTTTTATTTTTTTATTTTTTTATTTACACTGCTATTTACTAAGTATATATAAGCAATTTTAATGAAAGCAAACTTTTTACAAAAGCTAAATAAGCTCTGAGTGAGCTTATTTAGTTAACAGATATGAAAAAAAATAAGCAAATAAGTGATAAGGCTTCTAAATAGAAGCTATCACTTAGCTTCAAAACTTCTTTTTGGCTTTTTCTTTTTATAGAACTTATTATATACTGTATTTATACAACTTTAACAAAAATAAGACTTTACAAACATCAAAATAAGCTATTTAGGAGCTTATGACTCATTCAGTTTGAGCTTTTTAGCATACAGTGAAGTCATAAGCTTAAAATAAGCTTGGAAAAGCTATACAGTATAAACAAAGAGTAAAAGTAAGTATATACATGTATTAAAGACAGATTTATACAAGATGGTACAATGGAATTGACAAATAAGCTTGAAACAAGCAAATAAGCACTTCCATATAACCTGAAATCCAAACACCCCTGCAACCTTTTGTCTGGTCAATTTAAGCCCAATGAATAAGCTGAAAAAGCCAAATTAAGAATTTTAGTAGCAAGTGTGTCTGGTGGGCTTTCCAAAAAGCTAGAGCTCACACTATGGGGTCCACAGATGAGCTTGTGAGAAGCTAATGAAAAGGCCACCAAATGACTAAGTATGCTGAGTTATCAGCATACATAATCAAATGGGACAAACAAGAAGCTCCTTGCACCCCTTATTAATAAGCTGCAAGATAAAATTTAAGCATAGGACTTTATTTACTGGTGGATAAGCTCCAAATGAACCAATTCACACAAGCTAAGTCCCACTGATAAGCTTCTTGTGAGCTTATGAAGTAGACATGAGTATGCTGAATGACCAGCATACTCATCAAAATGTGACAAGTAAAAGCCACTTGCAGGCTAGGTAAATGAGCTGCAAGTGTGAGATTAAGTGTAGTATCATGGAGTTGGGTAGTTCAGCTCCATAAGGAACTAAATTTTCACAAGCTAATGATCATAAATGAGCGTATAGAGATCTTGTGGAAATGGTGCAAATTAACTGAGTTATCAGTTAATTGTTGTGAATGGGTAAACACAAGATCCCATTAACTTGTCAAATAAGCTTCAAATGCTAAGCATACACTGAGTGTGATGGATTGGCCTCAAATAAAACCAATTTATACAAGCTCAGGCTCAAATGAGGGCTTTTGAGAGCTTATGGAAACAGCAACACCATACAATTTGCTTATGTGTGGTTTGCTAGATGGAACAAAAAGGTTGGTAAAAATAAGTTGTGCAAATAAGCAAAATAAAGGGAAATAAGCATACATATAATCACCTAGCTAGTAGGGCTTCTAATAACAATAACAAACACAGTCACAAGCTCAAAAGTCAACAAGCTACAAGCTTGTGACTTTGGCTTTGTGACTGTGAGACAGGGCAAAAACATACTAAAATAAGCAACAAAATAAGCTATTAAACATGAGTAATAAAAATTAATAAAAATATATTTAACAAGTTTAGAAAAAATACTAAGAAACCCTACAAGCATTAAGCATGAAACTAATTAATAAAGGCACAAGAAAATTAACTTTTTATTCAAAAACCTGCAAAACCAAAATTTGACTTTTTTACAAGAACATGAAAAGTTGACTAATATGAATTTTAAACTAGATTTACTGACTGAACATGTTATATTAAACAATAAGATCATGAAATAAAGCTAAGTAAACAACTTTTATACAGAATTCATGAATTTGGACTTGTAAATTCAAACAGTGAGCAAATAAGACACCCAAGATATTGATTTTGACTTTTGTATAAGTATGCAATAGGTTTGATGGGTTGTCAATCCTCAAAGAACTCAGTATACCATATATTGACCAAAATTAACTCCCTAGACTTAATTAAGCACCACTGAATCAGCAATCCCAAACACACCTTAAACATGGTTAAATTTGGATTTTCAAAGCTTACCAAAGATTAAGACCATAAAATTGAATCCAAACATTATTATAACATATATTAATCCTAATTAAACAGATAATCAACATTTATAACAACAATACATAAGAATCACTAAAATGTGATTTTCACAGTTGAAAATACATTTTAAGCAACTTTGGCATTTAAAACATAAACATACAATTTTAAACTTTAAAATCATTAAACAATAACAAGTAAACATAAAAATATTAAAATCAAGGCATATATTAAACTAAAACAATTAATTGCAAAATTTGGTAAAAAGGCTTACCAAGTGGAATTCAGCTGAGAACATGGAACCATGGATCAATTTCACTACCTAAGGCTCCCAAATGAGCTTCTAAGTCAATAACATCCAAATAATACCCTGCTCCAAGCCTTCTTCCTTATTAACCTGGAATTTTTATTTTTTTATTGTTTTTCTTGAATTTTTGGTATTTTTTATTTATAATGATCAAAGCTGATGTTAAGTATTTCAATTGGCTTGCATAAGCTTGGTTTAGCTTATGTAGTGTCTATTTGGAAACACTTAACACTTTAGTCATTTAACAAGAATCTAAAAACTTGGAATTTAAATGACAATAGGTAAAAACTTGAATTGTAAAGATAACTTGCATTAAACTGTAAATAATGTTTTGATTACATTGTCAGTGTAATACAAATCATTTGAAAGCATTAAAATTACATGAATAGAAAGAAAGCAGTAAAGCTACACTAAGTGACAATGGCCGTAGCCAAGGTGGTTCTTTCATCTTGCTTCTTCTCTTATTTATAGTCAATTGAGACCTCCACATGTCCCTAGTCAAATCCCCATGTTAATCTTGACCATTGATCAACTGTAGCTCATCCTAGCCTTTGAATATGTTTTGGCGCCAAAACTGTGACACGTGGCTAGGGGCCATATCAAAGCAATTAATGCTTCTTGGTGTCTTGTGGAGGTGTAAGGAAGATGGTAGAAGTAATTTGGGGTGGTGGAGGTGATGGTTTGTCAGGTTGCAGGTGTGAGGATGTGGTGGAGATGGTGGTTTTAGTACGTGGCATCACCTAAGGTTACCTTAAGAAGTGGGTTTTGTTGAGGAGGTGCCAGGGAGTGTTTTGAGGTGGAAAGGTAGAAGGTGGAGGTGGAGTGGTGGTATAGCAGGTGGTGGAGTGGAGGTTGAAGAAGGGTACGGGGTCAAACAGTCAACCCTGGTTTTTATTTAAAAAGGGTGGTTGGACTGTTTTGTATTTAGGCTTGGATAAAAGGATGGGCTGGGTGTTTTATTATCTTGGATTTAAGGGAAAATGGATCCGGTTTAGTTTTATAATTTTAACCCAAGGACTAAAGTTGTAATTTGATGAAACTTTAGGGGCTGATCATGCCATGTTTCCAAAGTATCATAAGGGTCATTCCTGCCATATAACATTAGTACAAGGATAATATTTATAAATTTTCAATTTAAAACCTTAAAGGACCATTTATGTAATTTCACCAAATTAGAGGGGTGAAATTGTAATTTTCCAAAAGTTAACAAATTGTTCCAAATTCTAAGTTTATGAATAGTACAAGGGTGTTATTTGATAAAATTCATTTTAAAACACCCAGGGACTAATTTTGCCAATTTTGTAACTTGAGGGGTAAAAGTTGTCATTTGTGTGTAAACTTTTATCCAGGGGTCATAAGTGAACATTTTTGACTTCCCAAGGACTAAAGTTGACTTTTCATTCCAAAATAAACTTCTAGGGACTAAAACTGTCATTTATGAAACTTGGGGGACCTGTTTTGCCATTTGTGCAATTTTGAACTTCAAGGGTAAAATTTGTTATTTCATGATTCCTGGGGGACTGTTGTTGACTTTTCTTCAAAATAATTTTCCCAGGGACCATTTCTGACATATCTTGAAAGTTCAGGGACTGATTTTGCCAAGTGTGCAAACTTTGCACGTTTTCCTTTGTTTTTAGTCCTTTTGCACCTGAAACATATAAAAACACAATTCAAAGATATTTATAGTATTATGTAGTGTTTCTGTGTGTTTTTTAACTGTTTTCGTATTTAAAATGGAACAGAAATGATGAGTTTTTAGGAACTCATCATGAACCTTTTGTGAACAACATGGAATATCTTATAACTTATCAGGCCCGTTCACTTCTCAATCGCATGAGATTGTTGAAAGAACACATCGTAAGTTAAGAAAGATGAGTCGAGCCATGCTTGATGAACAATCCATTCCACAAAAGTTTTGGTGTCATGCCCTAGATACCACTTGTTACATTTTTAATAGAGTCTACATAAGAAAGGTAATTAATAAAACACCTTATGAAATACTTAGGAATAGAAAACCATCCCTAGAGTATTTTAGAGTATTTGTATGCAAAGTATTTATACTTAACACTAAAGAATATCTCACCAAATTTGACCCAAAGTCGTATGAAGGTGTGTTCCTATGATACTCTCAAACTAGTAAAGCATACATAGTGCTTAACAAGGAAACAATGAGGATTGAGGAATCTCTCAATGTGACCTTTGATGAGAGCATGCCCGAGCCTAAATCATCTCCTTCGGTAGAAGATGATGTGATCAATGAACCTATAGTTCAAGATCAAGAAAGGTCGCCAACATTACAAGTTAATGTATCGGATGAAGGCAATCCTAAGGAAGTGAGAGAAGCAAGGGGTCATCCTATACAACAAGTCATTGGTGACTTGAATAAAAGGACACTTAGGTCACAAAACAAACAGGTCTAAGTTTTGGCATGACATTTTTCAAAAATCCAATTTGTTTTTGGGTAAGGTCTAGATGTTCATGGATAACATGCATCTTAGGAGAACAATCTTTAGGTGCTATTAGAGCTTATGTGCTTACATGATTAAGGCTTATATGGAGGCATGGATGGAAGACCAAATAAATGTCTTCCAAGAGTAAAGATATGTATCAACTCATTATTCAAACAATGATTGATAGTATCCAAGATTCTACATGTCTATACTATGTGTTTGAACAAGAAAACTTGACATAAATTATCTTGATTCATCTTGAAAATTTTGGCTATGTTAAGTTTCCAATATTAGATAAAATATCGAAACACAATTCACGCTTGTGTTAAAGATCTTGTATCTAATTCTTCTTGTTCACCTTATGTGATAAATACATGACTGCATGCTCAAATTAAATTGAATAATGTTATCTCCTAATAATTAATTGTTTGTAGTTTCATGCATAAGTTTGATGCATGCATGATAAATTATGTGAACTATCTTCTTATCTCTACCAACTACAACTAATAAAACTCATCTCTTCCTTTTATTCCTTACACTATCACATGCTTAATGACATATTGGTACATGATTTAGATGGCTTGACCATCTCTTTAAGCACCTTAGTAGTTGAACTCATCATGAACATGAAAGACTAGTTTCTTTACTCATACCTACCACCCTTCTTCCACCATATATAAATCACATTATTACTTGCATCTTCACATACCTCATCTTCTTCCTTCAAAACTTAAATCACTTAGAAAAATCTCCTCTCTAAAATGAGTAATGCATCAAACAATGACTACAAGGGTAAGTCCATTGTGGTAGATAAAGAACCAAATGATGAATGGGAAAATCCATCATGTATTGATAATCAAATACTTAGGAATTATGTGATGAAATGTTTGTGGAGTGATCCCATATGGTACAAAATGGGGTACCCTCTCCCTCCCAAACTTGATGCTTCAACTCATGACCATGCACGAAGGTGTAAATGTTGTGAGAAAACAATCAAGATTGAGAATGATGTTAAGGATCTTCAAGAGGAGATGAGGGAGTTGCATCTTGCCTACAAGAACAATTTCATGATGTTAACAAATGTTGTGAAAGGTCTTGCAAAAGTTGCGGCTCAAAAGCGCAAGAAATAAGTGTGTGTTAGAATATAAGAATCATGACAATCATATAAATAGGTAAACACATATGCGGAAGCGTAGGAACATATATAACACATAAAAGATTAACATAAATTAAATATGAACGTACCTTTGTTGATTCTAGCAAAACAAGAATCAATAAATAATCTTGAACAATATGATGAACCCTAATTAGGGTTTATATGGATCAATGATTAACCCTTACCTTTTTGTTAATTGATCCCTTGATAACAACAATAGTGTGTTGTTACCTCGTTCTTGTACACACGTACTATAAGCGAATTAATGTTAATGCTAGTTAATGTAAACACAAAAGTTTGTTTAGTAAAAAAAAAAACCAATCGACCCTTGTGAAGGGGTGTACGATCGGCCAAAGAACAAGAGGAGAGAAAACAAGATTTAGGGTTATAGCAAGTGCACAAAAGGTACCAAGAATGAACCCCTAAGCCTTGTATTTATACTAAGTGAAACTTGGAGAACAAGTTGGCTTGGGATTGGGTTTCCCCTCCCTACCATGACCGGCCACAAGGCCCAAGGGTCCTTCCGGATCCTTCTCGTGTCCAATTTTCACTCTAGTCCTTGTTATTTGATACCTAACGATAGTTAGCCAATTCCGTCAACTTCTAATGATCGTTAGTCATTATTTTGTGTTTTTAATAATTAAATATACATAACATTTTATATATTCATTATTATTCATTAATTCCTTCATACGTAATGTGTGCAATCCCGAGGTCTCGAGTTCGATTCTAGACATACATTTATTAATATTTATCCACAAACTCCAATAGCTCCCACTTGGATATCTATTAATAATATAATGACATTGGTAAGCGTCTAGCAACACGCCAATGCCCCCAGTTCAACTCGAGGTAGGTTTCCTGGAAAAACCTATAATGATTCATCATTATAATTATTATCATCCTTTTGTTTCTAATACCACGTTAATAAAGATATGGATCTTAGTCATTCTTTAATTAACAATTCTGTTTCTCGTTGTTTATAATTGATCAAGATTACCAAAACATCTGAACGTATTCCAGATAGACTTTGGGCGTGCGCACGCAAACATCTTGTCAACCCTACGAGGGGCCCAGCAGTATTAAACTTCAAAACAAATTTGAAGGAACAAATTCTTTCTTGACTACAAGAATAACCCATGGACTTTGCAACACTTCTGAAAACAACCCTTATAACTCACTGTTACGGTGAGTGGTAGATTGCTTCACAAAAATGCACTACATCCATGACACTTATCTGGTATCTCAAGTCTAAGGATAACAAATTCATGATTTACTTACTGACAAGATCCATAAAGTAAAATCATGTAGTTGGGATTAGTCCTATATTCAATTCATTGAATATCATGTGAAATTGGTATGTCAACGCATCAATATACTTTCAAGTATATTCTAACCAATACTCAAATTTGTCTTAGTTTAATGATATTCCCATATCATTAATCGACAACGGACAATTTAGAATAACATAAGTCATTCACGGATTTAAACATGCAAATATGGGATACAATATATTATTAATGAAAACAAACATACAAAGTACTTTAATTCATTATAAATAATAATTGTTTAATATCCCTTATCCAAATACCAAAATAGATCAATGCATGATAATTCTAGTTATAGAATTTTGTCTCAAGTAATAACTTGAAGACAATTATACCTCAAGTCATGTCATTCATACTTGTTGACAAGGCATAAATCAACTAACGTTGATCTATAGGAATTTTGAGAATACTTATTTCAAGAATTCAATTATTGAAGTTCTTGTATGTGTGCATTCAATAATCTTGATATTGCCACACAATACTTCATAAATGATGTGTCATCCTCAATCACCAATTTATGACAATTAAACTTTCAAACAATTTTAAAGTTTAAAGTATTCTAATTCTTTAATGTATAATGCAACTATGCTCTTAGTTGAGCACAACTAGTTCATATGGCTATTGATAAGAATGAAATCATTCCATGACTAGTTATTGAATGTCATCTCAATTAAACCAGCATCATTGTATCACAATATGCTATTTAAAATTCCGTAAACTTAATATCCATTGTGTAATTTTTAGGAGCTATTCCAGGTTGAGGATCATTATTCTAAGTTCAAACATATTCCATTAGAATATCTATTACACAAGTTATATAATAACTTTTAATTGGATATCAAATATTGTCAAATCATTAAGCACTTAAGCATGATACAACAATAATATAATGCACATGAAAATCTTTCAGTCAAACTTAGATTTTATTCATGTTTGATCTTTACAAATATGTATATCCATTTAGTCATCTAAAATAATATATCATATTCTATTCAGAATTTATTTACCGCACTTGTTTATTTAATAATAAACTTTAGTTCCAAGGTTGTATGTTTTATTTCCTAAATCTTTCAAGTAAAGTTTCATTCCAAATTAAGTCTAACCTTTTACTTATATGGAATGTTACTCTACAATATATATGATTTAGTAAATCAAACATAATACTCCCACTAGCTTTCAGGAATACTTAGAAATTATCTTATTTCAATTATAAATCAATACATGGATATAATAATTAAACATAAGATTAATCTCCTAGATGCATGCGTTTATCCATTCATGGATTATTGCACTTTGTATACTTCCAAAGATTTGCATGAATTCATAAACTCCTTTTGATTACTTATCGTCCTCGCTCAAGTAATCATTCAAGAAAGAGTTTTTGATATTCATTGTCAAATTTCATATTCATATAAATATGACAATTACCATCTTTGTATCTTTAATATGCTTAGGAAAGAGTATTCAATCATAGTTAATTGCTTAAGTATGATTAATAATCTTGTCATAAGATATGTGTAAAAGTTTATCCATGTGATTATTACACAAAAATTTAAACCACTAGGGTTATATTATCTTTGAATAAACTCATCTTCATTCTCTAACCATTAAGAATTAAGATAAACCAAATTTTTAAATTTGAATATCTTTATGAACAACATCTATAACATTCATAGTATGAGTATTTTACCCAATTCATTATTTGGTAATACTACATCATATAATCGTCAGCATATTAATTAAATACCTGAGATATCCAAGTGGATCTATGAATGATAATTCTATCATCTTGAGGTTTATCATTTACATATTTTGCCTCATCACGATTTTTACTAGTGTGTTTTCAGAAGATTATGTATCTTGTAATTCTATATTATCAAGATAAAATACTCCCACTTGCCTTTAGTATTATATAGAATAAAAATACTTAGCAATTAGAGCAACAATCCGACGTTCTCTTTTAGGACATTACAAATACACATTGACAGTTCCTGACATTCTTTTGTTAACAACCTACCCATAAGTAGCTTAACAAATTCAGAACTCCAATTTAAGACTTAATGTGATTCATCACATTTCATAATGTCTTATTAATCTTCTAGGATCTGTGATCGGGTGAATCTGGACAGAAAGGGGTTGGAGATTGATTACACTACTGAATTTACACAGAAATAGCTTAAATAAGCTATATGAACAAGACTGGAAAATTAGAAAAACCAGAAACGTTTAAAACCTAAAACGCGTACGTTTATATTTTAAATAACGTAAACGTACAAAATAAAAAGTGAAAACTGAAATCTGAAATCTGAAAACCCCCAGGGGGTGAAAATGACTTTTTTACAAACTAAAGGATAAAAGAAAATTTTTAGAAAAAAAAATTAATTTTTACACTAATTAATTATTTAATATTAATTAATTACTAATTAATACTTATTATTAATATTTAAATAACTTAAATACAATATAATATTAATTAAATACTAAAAAAGTGAAAATAAAATTTCTAAAATTATAAAATAACTAAAAACTAATTTTAAAATTAAAAATAAGTATTTTTGTCTTTTTGTGATTTTTATATTAATTAATTACTAATTAAATATTAATTACCTAATTAAACTATTTTAAATTATAAAAAATAGCAAATGAACAGTAAAAATTCTAGAAAAATTCTTAAAAATGTTTTATAATATATAAAAGCTAGGAAAAATATAAAAACTAGGTGTTGCTTTATAAAAACTAATTATGCTATTTAATACTTAATATTAATTAATTAATTAAGAAAACTAATATTAAATCTAATAAATACTAAATGACAAAATAAAAATCTGAGAAAATTACTAAAATTACTTTAATATAAAAGGAATTTAAGAAAAATATAAAAAAGCTAAGTGCTTAATAAAAATTTAAAAATGAAAATTAAAATTTAAATTACATTAAATAGAAACTATCACTTAAAATTAAATTGGATTTTCTGGATTTTTCTTTTGCAAATATATTTTAGACCTAAAAGCAAACACTTTTTGTGAAAACAACTTTTTTGTAGCTTAACAATAAGCACTGTGGAAGCTTATTAGCTCCACAGTTGACTTTTGTTGACCAAATGGGGAAATAAGCTAAAATGGGCTTAAGTGGGACCCACTATGGGTGATTCTGATTCACTTGACTTATTTGAACATGTTTAAGCCAGAATAAGGACAAGGGGACCACAGAATAAGCAAATAAGCACTTAATAAGCAATTCCAAAAACCAATTGCCACATAGAATTGGGACAAAGAAAAGGGCCTGATTCAGGTGGGGTCCACAAGGCCCTAGGTCAAACTAAAGGTCAAAGTTAGAAGCCTACCAGGGGGGTTGAAAGGAACAAATTGGGGGCCTGTGGGACCACTGTGGTGGCCACAAACCACCACCAAAGTGGTGGTGTTGACTATGACCTGCTGATGCAGGGGAAAGGCTCAGCCTGCAGCTGACTTTGGAGGGGAAAGGGGCCCACAGAAAAATCTTAAAAATAAACGGACAATGGGACCATAAATTTGAGCTGGGATACTTCAACTAGGAACAAGTTTCAATCACTAAACACAAACACAAAATTCAAATCAATTACAAGAACTTTTGAGATTTTCTGCTAATGCAATTTGACTTTTTGATGAAAATTTGGAACTTTGACTTTGCTCAATTAAAATTACTCCTAGATGATTGTTTATGCAATGTTATACTAAAATGAAGCTAATCTATGTTATGTTAGCTAAATATGTACCTATGATCATGATGATATAACCTAACTGCTAACAGAGGCATAAATATGTAAGATTGTAATGAGATTTGACTTGTGGCAGCTTAGAACTTGGATTTTAAGTTTAACTTACCTAACTATACCTAATACATTATGTCTACACTAAAACAACAACAAAACAACAACAAGAATAGATAGCACAGTGCTGATCCAAACACCCTCTTAAATCAATTTTACAAATGAAACCTGAGCAATCTAAAAGTAAAGTTTAATTTATGAATGGAGCTCTATCTAAATAGCAATAATAAGACTAAATAAGCACAGATGAACATCAAATAAGTACAAAAGACTAAATTATAATAAAATACTTGAAAATGTGAAATAAGCTTACACTTGATTCAATTGCTGAGAACCTGTAACCAAAGGACCCAATCACAACCTAATGCCTTCCAAAAGGCTCTAAACCAGTTTCCATCCTTCACTGCTTCTCTTATTTTTGATTTTTCTTTTTCATGTTTTTTCACTATTTTTGTGATTTTCTAGTATTTTAAATTAATTGCTTTGAATGCTTTGGAAACTTTTGGAAAATCTTACTTAGGTGCATAAGTGAGCTATTGATCAGGTTTAAGACAACAAATGAGCATAAATGAGAGCTTTGCTATAAACTTTGAATTTTTCATCAAAACTGAAAATGGCTAATAACTTGAATTTAGAAAAGGCAAACTGATATTAACTTAAAGAAAATCAATTACAATCTAAGATTACAACTAAGAATGTAAAATTACATTAGTTTTTCACAAAAGAAAAATAAGCTATATCTACATTCACCACTACTAACTACTGCTAATCTAATACACAGCTTCCCTCTCTCCTTCTTGACTTATATTGCTCCTCTTGGCTTCCTCTCTCTTTCCCACTTTATGTGTGAGCCATAGGATTGCTTCCAAATGATCTGAGCCCTTCAAATTCCTTTTGGCAAGAAAATGGGATTGGGCAGTTGGGGAGTTTGTTGAGATATATTAAATGAGGAGGGGGTTTTGGAGTGGTGTGGTTGAGTGTTTGGTGGAAAAGTGGAGGAGGGGGTGGACAAAATCCCTGGTAATTAGGGGTGTTAATGGAGGGATTAGGAGGTTAGGGATAGTGGGTGTTTGACTGGGGTCAACGAAGGGGTAATAAAAACGGGGGAAGGGATTTTTATTATAAAAGGGTTGGGCCTGGTTGTTTGTTTTGGGCCTGGGATTCACATGGATTTGGTGTGGGGTTGTTTTGGGGTTAAATAATAAAAGGGTCCGTTTGTTTTGTAATTCAAGAATACCACAAGGACCAAAAATGCACAAACTAAAAATCCAGGGGCTGAATATGTAAACTTCCAAAAGTTGTTCAAATGATGAAACATGCCAAGTCTTCATAGTCCAAGGTCATCAAATCCAATTTTTCACTTTTGGTCCTTCAAGGACTAAAATTGCCAAATGTTGAAACTTGAGGGGTTAAATTGCAATTTCATGAAAACTTTTATCCAAGGATCAATATTGAATATTTTTAAATTTCCAAGGACTAAAAATGGTTTTTTATCCAAAGATATGCCACCAGGGACCAATTCTGCCAATGTTTGAAACTCCAGGGACCAAAACTGTAAATTCTCAAAACTTTTCAGATTTTTCACCAAAAGACTAAATATGATAACTTATGATTTCAAAAGGACCTTTGGTGACTTTTCTTTCCAAATAAGTGCTCATGGACTATTTTTGCCAAATTTTGAAAGTTGGGGGACTGAAACTGCCAATTTTGCAAACTTTGTACGTTTTTCATTTGTTTTTGCTCATTTTGCATCTAAAACATATAAAACACAATTTTGAAATATTTTTAGTATTTTGATGCATTTCTGAGTGTTTTTGTATGTTTTGCAGTTCAGATTTGACCAAAAATGATGAGTGTTTGAGCATTATTCGATCCCCCACACTAAACTATTGCTAGTCCCTAGCAATAAACTGTTTTGAAAACTTGATGGATTTTAAACTCTTTACCAAAAGCCATCACTTCTGGAGTAGCCATATGTATCGATTCAAGTAAGAACTATGGTCCACCTGATAACCATGTGATTTTGAGCAAACCACCAGCTGTCAACGGATTTGATTAGTCTTTACCAAAAGCCGTTTGCTTCTGGACTAGCCAACTCTTGATGGAATAGTCAACATCTTGGTGAGCTGATTACCAATTATGGATTTTCCACTGCCTTTACCACAAGCCATAATCTTGTGGGCTAGCCCACTCATTCGCTTTATGGGATATGGCGAGTTGAGGTACCATACAATTTTGGGCAAATTGCAAGCCATAAACGGATTTGAGATGTCTTTACCAAGAGCCGTTTGCTCCTGGACTAGCCAATCCTTTAGTCGTTTAGACATGGCGGACTGATAACCACAAAAATTTTGAAACTTTAGTGATTTTTTTTTTAATTTTTGCCAAAAACGGGGGTATAAGATAGTAAAATGTCATAAAATTCGCTAGAATAGCGAAATACCCCCCACACTTAGAATGAATATTGTCCTCAATATTCAAAGTCCCGGCTATTATGCCGACTCTTTGAACGTAAAAGGGCAACATTACAAGCTAAATGTGGAAAACACCATTTTTTTTTCACTTTTTTGGTAACCATAACAGGGGTAACTCCCCCACACTTAGGGTGAAAATCCTATAAGCATGCTACTGTTTTTGTTTACCGAGTCGCTAGCTTGACTCGACCCCGAATTCATTTGTCCTTGGGGAAGCATGATGTGGAAGAAACAATCTCCATCGGACTTTCATTCAAGATGTTTGGACAAACATTTGAAGCATGTGAAAGTTCCACACCGATGAGATAAATACCTGGCTCAAGATAATGATACATGAAAATGCCGGGGTCAAAGATGGTATCCTCATTCCCGAAGGAGTGAAGAACAAGAGAAGTCACCTTATAGGTGAAGAAAAGGAAGAAAACCATGATGAAAATCATAGTAAGATTTTCTTCCTCGAGAGCAGGCTCATTAGCCTGAATTTGGATTTCAAGGGTTAAGCTCAAAAACATCCCGGGAGGGTGGGTGGGAATTTTCAAATTCTCATGATTGAGTGCATCTCCCCCTGGGCTATCAAACTCCGGAGGAGTCATGATATGATGAGTGAGTTCACCGGAGAACTCCTCATGAAGAGAATTATTCACAAGATGTGAATCTGTGAATTCATGTTCCGGAATAGACTCATCACAATCCTCATTCTGAATATCAAAGAGTGGATTATCAGAAATCAAGGTGAATTCAGAGTCGAATTCAAATAGAGGATTGGTGAGAGTAGTATTGAATGTTTCGGGAACAAAGAGATTAACATTCTCTATTGGACTGTTGGGATCAGAAATGAGTGACGGATCATGATATAGGAGACTTTCAATTTCTCCCAGATTGGCTTCGAAGTCAAGGAGACCATCATCACTTTATGATGAAAGTGGATTGATGTGAGTAAGTTCATAGGCGAACTCCTCAAGAAGATGATCAGCATCAGAATGTGGAACTGATGCGTTAACATACTCGATGTCTCCATGAGATGTACAATCATCATTAAAATCTGAGAAAGTCTCAAAATGATCGTTTGAACACTCAAGAGGTGAAGGAAGATCACACATATGCTCAATAATTCCCTGTGACTCTCTTGGGATTGGAACAAGGTTCTCAACACTAGACTTTATGAATTCGTCCGATTCCTTATCAGGAACAGTGTCAAGATGCTCGTCCCCCATGATCAAAGAGTGAGTGGGAACCTCGGGTGTGATAGCAGTTGTTTGAGATGGAATCTCAACTGCTGGGGTATCAACTGATGAACTTGATGAAGTTTTATAAAATTGAAGGATATCAAGTCTATCTTCATCACCACTGTCATCAGGGATAAAACGGAACTGAGAGCTAGATTTGGCTGCCTATTCTTTTGCAATTGATTCCCTAATAGATTTTTCATAGGCATCTTGGGAATTTATTCTAGCAGCCTGCTCTTCAGCTAGCAATTCTTCCATGGATTTTTGATGAGTATGTCTTTGGGCAAAGTCTTTAACTAAACCCTTAAGTTAATCAACGATTTTCATCATATTTTGCATTTCTGGAAGAAGTGCTTGATTCATTTGGTACTGTGGAGGTTGGTCATAATAAGGTGTGTCAAAATTGTCACAAGGATATGGATTTCCCGTTTGACAATCTGAGCTGAAGTGTGGGCCTCCACAGTAATCACAACAGTAAAACTGTTAAGTCTGGACTCGTGAATCATATGGGTATTGGTCATAACCAAAGTTCTGAGCATCACCGGAAAACTGTTCATAGACAAACGTGTTTCCGGATTGACACTCAAATCCTTGATGAGGACCACCACAAAACTCACACAGATATGTCAGTATCTCATGATGTGGTGGCTGGTAGGATGAATCAGATGTATCATGGTAAGGATAAGGAGCTTGGTTATAGACAGACCCATCTCCTGACTCTACCATGCTATAGCCGGGACAATTCCCACCATTATGAGAACCACCACACCATTGGCAACCGCAATGGTGTGGATACGACATAGAAAGAATCAAAGGTTTATAGAGGGGTAGGGATGAAGAATCAAAGATGTGAGAGGGTAAAGGTGAATATTTTTGGGTTTTTGGATAAATATTTTGTACAAATAGGAAGAAAAATGTTTTTGTGTTTTTTGTGTTCGTTGAAAACTGAGTTTAAAATGTTTTCGGGAACGGTTTTGTTTTTATATGAAAATAAGAAGATAATATGAACAAGGGTGGTAAATATACAATGGATGTATATCCCGATTCACTAATACGCAAAACCGTTTAGAATAGCGCGCACACCTCCCCGGCAGCGGCGCCAAAATTTGATTGGCTCTAAACGGTCAACCTAAATTGACCAGGTGAATGGTCAACTAAGTCAAACGTCTCAGAGTCAATGCTCTGTGGAATACAGTGGTTTCCCCGGGTTGTTATGTCCCGACGAGGTGTGATGGTTATTGAAACGGATCTGTGATCGGGTGAATCTGGACAGAAAGGGGTTTGAGATTGATTACACTACTGAATTTACACAGAAATAGCTTAAATAAGCTATATGAACAAGACTGGAAAATTAGAAAAAACAGAAACGTTTAAAACCTAAAACGCGTACGTTTATATTTTAAATAACGTAAACGTACAAAATAAAAAGTGAAAACTGAAATCTGAAAACCCCCAGGGGGTGAAAATGACTTTTTTACAAACTAAAGGATAAAAGAAAATTTTTAGAAAAAGAAAATTAATTTTTACACTAATTAATTATTTAATATTAATTAATTACTAATTAATACTTATTATTAATATTTAAATAACTCAAATACAATATAATATTAATTAAATACTAAAAAAGTGAAAATAAAATTTCTAAAATTATAAAATAACTAAAAACTAATTTTAAAATTAAAAATAAGTATTTTTGTCTTTTTGTGATTTTTATATTAATTAATTACTAATTAAATATTAATTACCAAATTAAACTATTTTAAATTATAAAAAATAGCAAATGAACAGTAAAAATTCTAGAAAAATTCCTAAAAATGTTTTATAACATATAAAAGCTAGGAAAAATATAAAAACTAGGTGTTTCTTTATAAAAACTAATTATGCTATTTAATACTTAATATTAATTAATTAATTAAGAAAACAATATTAAATCTAATAAATACTAAATGACAAAATAAAAATCTGAGAAAATTACTAAAATTACTTTAATATAAAAGGAATTTAATAAAAATATAAAAAAGCTAAGTGCTTAACAAAAATTTAAAAATGAAAATTAAAATTTAAATTACATTAAATAGAAACTATCACTATTAAATTGGATTTTCTGGATTTTTCTTTTACAAATCTATTTTAGACCTAAAAACAAACACTTTTTGTGAAAACAACTTTTTTGTAGCTTAACAATAAGCATTGTGGAAGCTTATTAGCTCCACAATTGACTTTTGTTGACCAAATGGGGAAATAAGCTAAAATGTGCTTAAGTGGGACCCACTATGGGTGATTCTGATTCACTTGAATTATTTGAACATGTTTAAGCCAGAATAAGCACAAGGGGACTACAGAATAAGCAAATAAGCACTTAATAAGCAATTCCAAAAACCAATTGCCACACAGAATTGGGACAAAGAAAAGGGCCTGATTCAGGTGGGGTCCACAAGGCCCTAGATCAAACTAAAGGTCAAAGTTAGAAGCCTACCAGGGGGGGTTGAAAGGAACAAATTGGGGGCCTGTGGGACCACTGTGGTGGCCACAAACCACCACCAAAGTGGTGGTGTTGACTGTGACCTGCTGATGCAGAGGAAAGGCTCAGCCTGCAGCTGACTTTGGAGAGGAAAGGGGCCCACAGAAAAAATCTTAAAAATAAAGGGACAATGGGACCATAAATTTGAGCTGGGATACTTCAACTGGGAACAAGTTTCAATCACTGAACACAAACACAAAATTCAAATCAATTACTAGAACTTTTGAGATTTTCTGCTAATGCAATTTGACTTTTTGATGAAAATTTGGAACTTTGACTTTGCTCAATTTAAATTACTCCTAGATGATTGTTTATGCAATGTTATACTAAAATGAAGCTAATCTATGTTATGTTAGCTAAATTTGTACCTATGATCATGATGATATAACCTAACTGCTAACAGAGGCATAAATATGTAAGATTGTAATGAGATTTGACTTGTGGCAGCTTAGAACTTGGATTTTAAGTTTAACTTAACCTAACTATACCTAATACATTATGTCTACACTAAAACGACAACAAGAATAGATAGCACAGTGCTGATCCAAACACCCTCTTAAATCAATTTTACAAATGAAACCTGAGCAATCTAAAAGTAAAGCTTAATTTATGAATGGAGCTCTATCTAAATAGCAATAATAAGACTAAATAAGCACAGATGAACATCAAATAAGTACATAAGACTAAATTATAATAAAATACTTGAAAATGTAAAATAAGCTTACACTTGATTCAATTGCTGAGAACCTGTAACCAAAGGACCCAATCACAACCTAATGCCTTCCAAAAGGCTCTAAACCAGTTTCCATCCTTCACTGCTTCTCTTATTTTTTATTTTTCTTTTTCTTGTTTTTTCACTATTTTTGTGATTTTCTAGTATTTTAAATTAATTGCTTTGAATGCTTTGGAAACTTTTGGAAAATCTTACTTAGGTGCATAAGTGAGCTATTGATCAGGTTTAAGACAACAAATGAGCATAAATGAGAGCTTTGCTATAAACTTTGAATTTTTAATCAAAACTGAAAATGGCTAATAACTTGAATTTAGAAAAGGCAAACTGATATTAACTTAAAGAAAATCAATTACAATCTAAGATTACAACTAAGAATGTAAAATTACATTAGTTTTTCACAAAAGAAAAATAAGCTATATCTACATTCACCACTACTAACTACTGCTAATCTAATACACAGCTTCCCTCTCTCATTCTTGACTTATATTGCTCCTCTTGGCTTCCTCTCTCTTTCCCACTTTATGTGTGAGCCATAGGATTGCTTCCAAATGATCTGAGCCCTTCAAATTCCTTTTGGCGGGAAAATGGGATTGGGCAGTTTGGGAGTTTGGTAAGATATATTAAATGAGGAGGGGGGTTTGGAGTGGTGTGGTTGAGTGTTTGGTGGAAAAGTGGAGGAGGGGGGTGGAAAAAATCCCTGGTAATTAGGGGTGTTAATGGAGGGATTAGGAGGTTAGGGATGGTGGGTTGTTTTGGGGTTAAATAATAAAATGGTCCGTTTGTTTTGTAATTCAAGAATACCGTAAGGACCAAAAATGTACAAACTAAAAATCCAGGGGCTGAATATGTAAACTTCCAAAAGTTGTTCAAATGATGAAACATGCCAAGTCTTCATAGTCCAAGGTCATCAAATCAAATTTTTCACTTTTGGTCCTTCAAGGACTAAAATTGCCAAATGTTAAAACTTGAGGGGTTAAATTGCAATTTCATGAAAACTTTTATCCAAAGATCAATATTGAATATTTTTAAATTTCCAAGGACTAAAAATGATTTTTTATCCAAAAATATCCCACCAGGGACCAATTCTGCCAATGTTTGAAACTCCAGGGACCAAAACTGTAAATTCTCAAAACTTTTTAGATTTTTCACCAAAGGACTAAATATGATAACTTATGATTTCAAAAGGACCTTTGGTGACTTTTCTTTCCAAATAAGTGCTCTGGGACTATTTTTGCCAAATTTTGAAAGTTGGGGGACTGAAACTGCCATTTTTGCAAACTTTGTACGTTTTTCATTTGTTTTTGCTCATTTTGCATATAAAACATATAAAACACAATTTTGAAATATTTTTAGTATTTTGATGCATTTCTGAGTGTTTTGTATGTTTTGCAGTTCAGATTTGATCAAAAATGATGAGTGTTTGAGTACTTATCAATGCATTATAACACAAGTACTTTTGACCAAGTCACTTCATGTTTATGTCTCATAAAAACATAAACTTGTTATAATCCCACTATACGTTATTAATCATTGATCAACTCAATGACTTCTTGCATATGTCTTAATTAAAAGATCATAACAAGCTAACGTCTTACTTTATTATAAGTCTTGTAATACTTAAAAGACTTCATGTTTATAACTATACAATAAAGTATAAACATGTATAATTAAAGTAATCATGAACACCATCATTTGGTTTCAATAATATTTTCAAGTTAACACACTACTTCAAGTTTATTTATGTCATTCTAAGAATACATAATTATTGAAGTAGTTTTATATTACTTCATGCATTTATGTCATTCCAATAATACATAAATGTTAAAGTTGAAGTAGTATCGTTATTGACACATGTTCTAATAGATGTCTAATTTAGAAACTGTAAATTATCCATGTTGGTCTCACGCATACATGGAAATTCACCTTGTTGTTAATATTTAGCATGCGTCTCACGTTTACTAAATTTCAACACCAAGTGTTTCTCAGATTAGATTTATATTAATCATATTAGAACCGTAGTCTCTTACTTTGCAGTTAAGAGAATCCGTTATATCATATTCTTATGTGTTGTACCTTGCACATAATGTAGATTTCTCCCACTTGTGCATGGAACAACATCATGTACCTCATAAACAACACGCACGCGCATGTTAATGTGAACAATATGATTTGTGTCATTAGTATAACTAGTAGATATAGAGTTTACTCAATCAATCAAGGAAACGCACATGACTATCCTTGAAAATATTAGTGTCTATATTTGGAAAGTATTTATCTTGAGATGTTCAAAGATAAAGTAGAGTATTACCAAGATAATAATCCTTGTGACTCCCACTGAATTAGAGATCATTACTATGATTCCTTATTCAGTAATACACACATAATACTCCCACTGAATTCGACAACATTGTAAATATTTCATTAATCCAGTGAAAAGAAAAAGTGTGCTATTCACTTTCCTACATCTTTGAGAAAGCACATTCGTAACAATTAATTAGGTACTAAAAGAATGTATTCTTCTACATAAATGTGATTCATCACATTCCAAACTATTAACTTGAAAATTTTGGCATGCAATTTCTTCCTGAAAAGATCTACCATTCCAACATTTGTATGTAGTATCTTTAAATGGTCAAATTAAAACAACTAGATAAAATAAACTAATTCGTCTTTTACCATTTTGCAGTAATCAGTCTAGCTTCTTATTAAATAACTCATAAAGTGCAAATAATCATAACTATTAAAGTTTGCTACGAGTTATGTATTAGAACATAGACAATTCTAACTTTCCTATTATACCTTTCTCATTCATGAAAAGGAATATGATTAAGTCTCACACTTCTCTTATGGAAATAAGACTAGGCTTATTCTTTTAGTAAAATTGACTCTAACCAAAAACCCATATGGGTGTAGATCATTTTACTTGATAAAAAAATAACTCACATTTACGGTTTTAATGTTGCATTAATACATTTAAAAGAATTTACAAAATTCAATTTTTAGTATTTTTGATAATTTATATTTCCAAGAAAATATAATACCCAAGGATATATTCATATAAGCAACATATTTTCTTGAAAATCTAGGATCCAACTTTACATAGATTCCACCACATCAGTTGATCTGCTAGTGGTGAAAGTATTAAAGATGGTAATCTGTCAAACAATAATTGGCAAACACTTTTCCAATTCCTAGATCATTATGGGATTTACATCAAATTGATTCATCAATTTGTCATGTAAGCATGTTTCATCCCATCTCATGCCTTAAGTTCTAGGTCTCACGCATCAACTTAATTAAGTTGTCTAACTTAGAAACTGCAGATTCTCCATGTGTGGTCTCACGCACACTCAGAAATTTACCTTGTCATTAAAATTTAGCCTGCGTCTCACGTTTACTAAATAATAACTTCAAGTGTTTCTTATAGTTAGATGGCATGTAACTTAAATTTTAGGGTATAAATTTTTGATGTGAAAATCAAAACATGTATAAAGATGCATGCACTCATCTTTATAACATTAGTTTTAAAAAACTTTTTATTACCAATTCTTGAAATTAATACACAAAGTTTTACTTGAGGTTTAAAAACCTTAAGATGACTTTCTTCAAGAATGATATTAAAGGAAATTCGTTTAAGACTTATTCGTAAGTGTGATAACCAAGGCAGACTCTAAGGCTCTTTCCAAGCCTTCTTACCACGACTATGAATTTTGTCTTAAAGGAGTTACTTTTAAAAGCATGTTGTATAAAACATCAATCAAGAAAAAGTTTATGGATTCAATCTCAAAACATGTAACAAAGTATGAATCTTGCTAGTCTCGCCTTGGAGCGAATTACCGTGCGAAGCGAACCGTTGTTGGCACATAAGACACGGCAAGATTCAATCTTTATCACTTAAAGTTTCACCATTATTAGTCCATATTATTTTCTTTATAAAAATTACCCTTTTATTGCTTACAACGTGTCCAACAAAATAAAACAATAAAACAAGTAATAAAGACAAATCAAGCAACTAATAAACATAACAATTATAAGGTGAAACAATTAGCCACATGCATTCTAGATTAGAAAAGATCCTAATAAAATCAATTCTAGGTTTCAATATGCATATAATTAACTTGGGCCTTCACCTCTTAATGGAAGTGAGCCACATACATTGACAAATCAATTGCGTAGGCCAAAGTCAATCACATACCACATAGCACATAAATTGATTTTAATGATTATGGGGTCTTCCCCAATATAGATCTATCTAAACATGTTACTAGGCTTAACAATTAAAACAATTAATAACTCATGACTAACATGCATGTTTCGTCACGGATCAAAGCATAACAATTACCAATTAGGTCATAGGATACGCCCAAATAACACATAAACATGTAGGCAACCTAGGGTTTCTAATCCAATTAATATTAAAAACCACAAACCCTAATTTGGATAAAGAGGTAATCGACACCACCCCCCCCCCAAAATTTTAGGGTTTAGGAAATTTAAAAGAACCCTAGATCTATAAAAACAACCTAACATGTATCTAAAACAATCAAAATTCATTTTTTATGTGTTTTATGTAATCAATTACATGTTATAGCAAGCTCGTGATACCACTGTTAGAATATAAGAATCATGACAATCATATAAATAGGTAAACACATATGCAGAAGCGTAGGAACATCTATAACACATAAAAGATTAACATAAATTAAATATGAACGTACCTTTGTTGATTCTAGCAAAACAAGAATCAATAAATAATCTTGAACAATATGATGAACCCTAATTAGGGTTTATATGGATCAATGATTAACCCCTTACCTTTTTGTTAATCGATCCCTTGATAACAACAATAGTGTGTTGTTACCTCGTTCTTGTACACACGTACTATAACCGAATTAATGTTAATGCTAGTTAATGTAAACACAAAAGTTTGTTTAGTAAAAAACAAACCAATCGACCCTTGTGAAGGGGTGTATGATCGGCCAAAGAACAAGAGGAGAGAAAACAAGATTTAGGGTTATAGCAAGTGCACAAAAGGTACCAAGAATGAACCCCTAAGCCTTGTATTTATACTAAGTGAAACTTGGAGAACAAGTTGGCTTGGGATTGGGTTTCCCCTCCCTACCACGACCGGCCACAAGGCCCAAGGGTCCTTACGGATCCTTCTCGTGTCCAATTTTTACTCTAGTCCTTGTTCTTTGATACCTAATGATAGTTAGCCAATTCCGTCAACTTCTAACGATCATTAGTCATTATTTTGTGTTTTTAATAATTAAATATACATAACATTTTATATATTAATTATTATTCATTAATTCCTTCATACGTAATGTGTGCAATCCTGAGGTCTCGAGTTCGATTCTAGACATACGTTTATTAATGTTTATCCACAAACTCCAACAGTGTGCTTGGGCAACTTTTGTTGTAGGTCATGTGTGATATAATTAGTCACCATATACTATTGTGCTAGAATAATGTGTTGAAAAATGTGACTCTAGCTTATATTAGGAATTGTTGGGTCACTGAATTCCCCAATCTTCTTTTAACAAGGATTTGAACGTAAAATCACCTAAGTGTAAACAAGTCACTGAGAGAACAGTAACTCAGTGAGTCATCTTCAGGATGCTTAGACCGAGCCTAAGAAGAAAGGTTCTCCATTCAGTGAGGCGGAACTCAGTGAGTGTGATCTAAGCCAAGAAAAAGGTGATGGGTTCAGTGAGGATGACAATAACTCACTAAACCCTAAGACTCCTCAACAACTACTACATACTGAAGACTGAAGACTGAAGACCTGAAGACTGAAGTATGGGCAGGATAAGGCGGGAAAAGTTTGAACGTATCAACAGGTGACCTCATCTACCTAAAGTCAAACTTTTCTTGAAATGCATCATGTCAGGATGGTGTCATTAATGTGCATTGGAAAGGCACATTGGCTTTTACCTAAAATAGTCTAATGTAACAGAGACAAAATACGTAAGTATTTTTGTCTCTACTAGTTAGGTCATCTTTTGTCTTTATCAGTAAAGTTGTAAATCACTTGTGTATAAATAGATAGCATAAGTGAGGAGTAAAATTTGACAAGTTTGTGCATTTAATGCGAAGCATTCACAAACCACTTTTACTCCTCCAAAGAACAACACAGTCCCTGAGATAGCTCAGTGTGACCTTATAGTTGTCACTCAACGTAGTTTGAGTTTAGAGAGGAGTCCACACCATACTTGTCATTTCAATCCCAAGTGTTATTCCGCAAACACTTGGGTATAATTCTTTTGATTAACTTCTAATAAGAATTAAATGTTGAAAAACCTTGTGTCTCTTTTTTTACGTTTTATCTTTGTTGTTAATCTACTTATCTGAGTGAAAAGTCATGGAACTTGGTTAGGTTAACTCTTTAGTTAACTATTAACTTAGTAAACGGGACCAACAAGTGGTATCAGAGCCTCTGGTTTATAAAACTTTTTCTTAACTTGTTTTCAAAACAAATAGTGCTCAAAGTTTTTAAAATCAACATCCCTCCATGGCTGACTCAGATGTTCCCCAACTTGTCGATAAAAAAGGTGGAAGCTATTCAGCTACTGCCCCTCGACTTGAGGTTGGAAAATTCAATAAGTGGAAAAAGTGAATGCTTTGCTACTTAACTGGGATGGAACCATACTACATTAAGTTAATTAATGATGGTCCATATATCCCAACAACTGCTCAGGGTTTAGTCAAACCTGAAGCTCAGTGGACCCAAAATGAGAGGAGGGTGGTCAATCAAGACCAGCGCCTAAAAAGCATCATTATATCCTGTCTTCCTGACGATATAATGGAATCAGTGATCAACTGTCCTACTGCCAAGCAGACTTGGACTGACATGGTTCATAGCTATGAAGGCCCTTCTGATACCAAGGAGAATAGAATCATGGACCTGAAACTTGAATACAATACCTTCACAGCCAAGGATTCTGAAAGTCTCTCTAAGACCTATACTCGGTATAAGACCCTCCTGAATGAACTGACCAACGATGGTGTCACCCTGTCCAAACATGAGATAAATGTTGGCTTTGTCAACAGTCTCCCTGAGAAGTAGTTAAACTTCTCTCAGGGTCTTAGAAATGCCAATCATATCCAGAATCTTGAGCTCCCTGAAATTTATGGGAAATTTGTCTATGAAGACAACCTGATCACCAGGAGATACCCTGGTAAAGCTCAAGAGGTTAAAAAGACCCTGACTACACCACCCATATCAACTGCTTTCTATTCTAACAGTGTTGTGCAGGACTTCCAAGATGGTTCAGATGATGAGGTTGATACAAGAACCAGTGAGGAGTACATGAATGTTCTTCAAATCGAATTTCATGAAAGGGCACTCCTTGCTAACTCAAGAAGGTTCATCAAAAGAAACAAAAATTTTTCTAACTCAAAAGCAAATGACAATTCTGAATGTTTTAAATGTGGCAAAAGGGGTCATTTTGCAAAAGATTGTTTCACAAAAACCACCTCAGAACCATCTTACAAATTTTTTGGAAATAATTTCTCTTCAAGAACTAGCAAGTTTCAGCCTAAGTTGCTTCAACCAAATCAATTTGTTCAAAATAAAATTGAAAAAATTCCTCAAAAAGATTTTGAAGCTAAATATAAAAAGGCCAAGGCCAAACTTGCACTTCTTGAGTCTGCTTCCTCAGTCACTCAGCCTCCTCAGGCTCCTAAACAAGCACAGGTTAAAAACAAGGGGCTAGTTGCTGAAACATATGACTGGTATGAGGTTGAAGTGTCTTCAGATGATGAAGAAGTTCATATCAGTGCCCTGATGGCTCTCTCTGAAGATAACAAGTTGGCAGTGGGAAAAAGCCACGCAAGGAATGGTGAATGGGTCAACATCACAATGAGAAAGGTAAACATTTTACTTTCTATGGATGATGATGCTGACTGGAAGTCATACTTAGATTACATCAATGTTGATCTTAAGTTTGTTGAAGAGCAAAGGTTAAATTTGTTTTCAAAATTTAACAAACTAAGTTTTGAGTTAAATCAATGTAGGGATGAACTCCTTACTTTAAAACAGGCCAAACTTGAAAGTGTCACATTACAAATTCAGAATTCTGAACTTGTAAAACAAAACCAAGATCTTCAGGAAGAACTTGAGAAAGAAAAGGCAATTATTTGGAAATGGACTCAAAAGAACCCCAAACTCTATGAATCAATGAGTCTCACACCCAGCAACAAAAAGGCTTGCCTGGGTGAAGACCAACTCACTGAAGAGTCTGGGGAGAGTAGTCATCAAAAAGCTTTTCTGTCAGCAAACATGCTCTCTAGCAAAGAACTAGCTCCTAAGACCAGTGACTAGATTGAGAGAGTCAATCATGATAGTAAATTGCCTAATTTCAACACTGGAAGAATACTAGAGCCTGAAAGTCAGGCTATTAAGGAGTTGCTAGGAGTCACTGATGAACCCAGACCTACTGAGTCCATCACTGAGTCTAAGTCTGATGCACAAGCACCACTCCCTCCACTGAAACATCTTCAGGGAGCAGCACCTAGTACAGACCTTGCACCACCTGTTTATCAACCTCATTCTCCAAAGGAGAAAGCAAATTCAGGGATAACCATCCTGAAGAGACCCACTGTACCTTCTAAAAAACAAACACCGTCAGTATCCACTGAAGCAAAACCAGAAAGCCCTGATTTAAAATTTGATTAGCTGGCTGAACTTGTCAGGAAGCTGAGTGAAAAGATTGAGTCCACTGATAAACTCATTGGCTCAAAATCTAAACAAACATCAGCTTCCTCAAGTACCTCCAAACCAAAAACATCTAGACCTTCTGTGAGATGTGAACTGTGCAATTAGCCAAACCACCTCACTGATAAATGCTACAGAGTCCTCTTTTGCATGATTTGCAAGCAAGAAGACCACAGAACTTGTGATCACATCTCTCACACTACTTCTCCAAAAGCACAAGGTCAATACAAAACCCAAGGCTATCAGTATGCCTCATCTTCCAAACAGAGACTGAAGGCTAAGCCTTTCTTGCCATGTCCTCACTGTGGTTTCAATGATCATCTTCCTGATGTGATTGTATGATAAAAGACTGTTGTGACATCTGTGGAGATCCCTCCCATGAAACCAAAGGGCATGACAAAATTATTCAATCTAGAAGGAACACCTCTCAGTCTACCGAGTCTTCATCAACCACTAAATGCAATACATGTGGAAGCTCAGTACACTCTACTTCTGACCATGACTCACTGACTAAGTTTAAGAAGTCCCTGAAGACTAAGTCCACTAGAAAGTGGGCCAACAAGAAAAGCTAACCCCTGCTTGGTATTTGTGCATAAACACATCAGGGATCCTGCTTGGCACCTCGATAGTGGATGCTCAAGAAGTATGACTGGTGTGAAGAGTTATCTGCACAAATACGTTGAAGAACCAGGATCTAAGGTAGTTTTTGGTGATAACTCATCAGCTCCCACTGAAGGTTATGGTTCTGTCAACTGTAATGGGATAGTTTTTACAAGAATTGCTTATGTCAATGGTCTGAAGTACAATCTGATAAGTGTCTCTCAACTATGTGATGCAAAATACATAGTTCATTTGATGATAAGAGAGGGACCATCTTCAATGCTAACAAGGAAGTTGTGTTGATTGCTCCCAGGAGGGATGATGTTTATGTTCTTGACATGTCATCCCTTACTCAAAATGGGACTTTCCTATTCTCTAAGGCAAGTGAGACAATCAACTGCTTTGGCATAGGAGACTCTCTCATCTCAATTTCAAAAACATCAACAACCTGGCCAAACAGAAGAAAGTTCTTGGCCTCCCATCCCTGGTGTATACCAAAGACAAGCCTTGTTCTGCTTGTGAGAAAGGAAAACACCATAGGGCATCTTTCAAAACCAAACAATCATTCTCCATCAAAAGCTGCCTGCATCTTCTCCATATGGACTTGTTTGGACCTATCAGTCCCATGTCCATTCATCATGAGAAATATACTCTAGTCATTGTGGATGAATACTCAAGATACACTTGGGTTTACTTCCTGACCAAAAAGAGTCAGGCAGCTGACACAATCATGTCATTTGTTAGGAACATTGAAAATCAAAATGATGTCAAAGTTAAACAAATTAGAACTGACAATGGCACTGAATTCAAAAACCATGACCTTGAGTGTTTCTGTGATGAGAAAGGAATCTCTCAAAATTTCACTTCTCCCTATACTCCTGAACAAAATGGAGTAGCTGAAAGGAGAAATAGAACACTCATTGAGGCAGCAAGGACAATGTTGAATGGCTCAGTCCTCTCAAAACACTTTTGGATTGAGGTAGTCAAAAACAGCCTGCTACACTCAAAACAGGTCCATTATTGTGAAAAGACACTCCCTATGAGATATTCAAAGGAAGGATCCCTGACATCAGCTACTTTCATGTATTTGGGTGTCCTGTGTTTATTCATAATCACAAGGATCATCTAGGTAAATTTGATGTCAAAGCTAATGATGGATACTTCTTGGGATATTCTCTGGTTTCCAAAGCCTACAGGGTGTTTAACACAAGGAGACAACAAACTGAGGAAACTTATCATATAACTGTTGATGAGAGCACTGAATCCATCAGGTTCTCCAATTCCTCAGTTGAAGAAATTGGTATTGATGACTCATCTAGGTATCCTCCTGATGAGTATCTCCCTGAGAATCATACTTCAACCCAATACCAAGCTGATGCTGATGTATCCTACTACATCATTCCTCACAATCTACCCCAACCAACTATCAGTGAAGTCACTGAAACTCAACCTGCCTCCAATGAGACAGCACCCACTGAACCAACTGTTCAGGAAACCTCAGAACAAACTGTTCCCTCTAATGTCACTGAAGTACATAATCTTGAGTTACCTCAGGTTCCTGTAATTGAACCTACTACTCAAGTAAATCAGGCTTCTACAAGCTCTAACTCCTATCCTAAACCTCAGGATAGTTGGACCAGATCCAAAGTTATTGAGCTTGTGAACATTATTGGTGAGCCCACTGAAGGCATGCTTACCAGAAGCATGGCTGCTAAACTTAAGGCAGCCACAGCCAATATATGTCTTTATGCTGACTATCTCTCAGAAATTGAGCTTAAAAATATCTAAGAAGCCCTGACATATGAAAGTTGGGTTCAGGCCATGAGAGATGAATTGGAACAGTTTGACAGAAATGATGTCATGACCCTTGTTGAATACCCTAATGGTGTCCTTGTCATTGGCATGAAATGGGTTTTCAAAAACAAGACTGATGAGAATGGCACAGTCATCAAAAACAAAGCAAGACTTGTTGCCAAAGGATATAACCAACAGGAAGGTATAGACTGTGAGGAAACCTTTGCACCTGTTGATAGAATGGAAGCCATCAGGATCTTCCTAGCCTATGCAACTTACATGAACTTTAAAGTTTACCAAATGGATGTCAAAAGTGCATTCCTGAATGGTAACATTAAAGAAGATGTCTATGTGCAACAACCTCCTGGCTTTGAAAGTAGTGAATTCCCTCACCATGTCTACAAGCTTAACAAAGCCCTTTATGGACTGAAACAAGCACCCAGGGCATGGTATGAAACACTTTCAGCCTTCTTGATCCAAAACAAATTTGTTAGAGGAAAGATTGACAACACTCTGTTCATCTACAGAATAAAAAGTGATGTCATCCTGGTTCAAGTGTATGTTGATGACAACATCTTTGGCTCAACAAGTTACAAACTTTGCAAACAGTTTGAAAAACTGATGACCACAAAGTTTGAGATGAGCATGATGGGTGAAATCACTTACTTTCTTGGACTACAAATCAAACAAACTGACAGAGGGATATCAATTTGTCAAGAAAAATACCTAAGGAACCTACTGAAGAAGTTTGAGCTTACTGATTGCTCTTCAGTGAAGACTCCTATGGTTCCTCCAAACAACCTTGGCCCTGATCTCACTGGCAAATCAGTGAACCAAACCCAATACAGGGGAATGATAGGCTCCCTGATGTACTTACTTGCATCTAGGCCTGATATTCAATTCTCAGTATGTCTGTGTGCCAGATATCAGGCTGATCCTAAAGAGTCTCATCTCACTGTTGTTAAGAGAATCTTCAGGTACCTAAAGGGTACACCAAACCTTGGTTTGTATTACCCAAAGTGCTTAGGATTTTATCTCAAAGGGTACACTGACTCTGACTATGCAGGATGCAATATGGATGGAAGAAGTACCTCAGGATCCTGTCAATTCCTTGGTGGTAAACTTGTGTGTTGGAGTACAAAGAAACAACAATCAGTGGCCATGTCCTCAACTGAAGCTGAATATATGGCTGCTGCAGGATGCTATGCAAATGTACTCTGGATGAAGAGCCAACTGAGTGACTATGGCATTCAGTACAAGATGGTACCCATCTTTTGTGATAACACAAGTGCCATAGCCATCTCAAACAACCCAGTGCTTCAACAAAGAACCAAACACATTGACATCAGATACCATTTCATTAGGGACCACATCATGAATGGAGAAATTGAATTACATTTCATCCCCACTGAGTATCAGCTAACTGATATCTTCACCAAACCCCTGGATGAGCCCACTTTCACAAGACTGAAAGCTGAGTTGGGCATGTTGGATATTAACTCAGGCAACTGATCAAAGTTATTCCAACCGAATGTAAATTCTCTTAGGTCCCTGATTAAAACCCATGTCTCAGTGATAAGCACCTCTTCACTGATCATCAACACACTGAATGATAAACTCATTCAGGGGGCTCATGATATCATATGACATTAATACCCTAACTAAATGCTCTAAGTACTTAATTAGTAAATGTCCCAGGTAGGTAACTGATTCCTATTAAATATAGGAATATATGTTGCTTATATATCTAGCATCCACATCATGGCCCCCCACATTTCTCACCAATACCACTGAGCATTAAATGCTCTCTCTCTCACACAAATACTTGTGTGATGACATCACTTTGCAAAAGCGTCTTTTGCAGAGCCACGTAACCATCTCTCTAATCATGTTGAGAGAAAAATGAGTAATGGGAATCGTGCCAGTTAATGCGGATTTCAAACATACTTTAAATTACCATTTTGTATTAATAACAAAACGTTTGATATTCGCAACGGCACAACCCTATTTCTTTCCCTATAAATACCCCCACAAAATTAAACACACACACGCTTTTAAAAACTTATCAAAACTCTTGCAAAATTGTTTTCAAAAATCTGTTTGATTAAACTGCGTGTGTTTCTTCTTTGATACCAACTTTTCCTCAAAAACCAGGCCTTTCTAAAAAACAAATGGCTTCTTCTAAGGTCATCAAATACGCACCCAATGTGGATTTCCAAATGGAAAGCGTAGACCTCACCAAAAACAATGTGGTGGGGAACTTTGCCTACCCTGAAGGGTTCCCTGAATACAGGGATGTGGTGAAGTTCCTTCAAAACTGTTTTCTCACCACCACATTCATAAAGACCCCCTCAGTCATCTATCATGACTACTTGAGGGAATTTTGGTGCACAGTGGTGGTTGAAAACCCCGATGCGCCAAAGGAGGCCAAAATAAGGTTCACAGTGAAAAATGGAACTAAGTTCCTAACTCTTGATTACAAAACCTTTGTCAAAGCCACTGGCCTTGACTACACTGAGACCTTCACTGCCCAACCCACTAAGAAAGATGTGAAGGAAGTTTTACTGGAACTTGGGCCCTATGACCAAAATCACCCTGAAGTGACACCAGGGGCCCTCCTGTCCAAAGCCCCTATCATCAAAACCTGGTTTCCAGCCCCCTGGAGGATTCTGATGACCTTTGTCATTTAGGTCCTCTGGGGAAATAAGTCATGCACTGAGCAATTGAACACTACTCAAGCAATGATAGTGTATTGTCTCATAGAGGGTAAAAAGATAGACCTTGGAGAAATAATCTTCAGGTACCTCATAGCAAAGTTAGGGGGCAAGTCTAGGCAAAAACTCATGTCATACCCTAGGTTCATTTCCTGCGCCCTACAAGACTTGCTTAGGTCTGAGTATGCTAAGCCTAATTTAGTAGGCTTTGAGCCTGATGTCTTACACAAGGCTAATTACTCTCGTAACCCTCTTGAGGTTACACCTGTCACCCTGACAACGTATATGCTTACTGCTATCCAGGGTGACAACAAAATTTCACCAACTCCCTCTCCCACCAAAAATGTGAAGAGGAAGAAGGGACAGGGGTCCAAGAAGGTGACTCAACCCAAGTCACTCGCCACTGAGACCTCTGCCCCTAAGCCTGAAAAAAGGGGGCAACAACAACAGACCCTGACTTCTGACACCCTCAGGATCATAAGCCAATCTTTGGCCCCAAAACAAAGGCCAACAGAGGGCACTGAGACATCACACTCAGTGTCCTCGGGTGAACCCGTTCCTAAAGGCTCTGCTGACATAAACAAGTCAGTAGAGATGGAACCAACTCAACCTCCATATCCTGCTAAAGGCACTGGGAAATCACAACCAGGGTCTCAGGGAGCAAGGGGTCCTATATCCTCGGTGGGGCAGAACTACTCCACCGAGAAGGGGACCCATAAACAATCATATCCTGCCAAAGGCTCGGGTAAATCACAACCAAAGCAACAGGGAGTTCTCGCCCCTAAACCTTCAACAGGCCAGTACAAGCTTATTGGAAAGGGGGCAAAACCACTCAGGTGCCTGATGAGGACATTCTCAAATCAAAGCTTTTGTTTGAGGGCACAAAAACTCATCCCAAAGACTCAGAGGGAAACATACAACCCGCTGATAGGGACACAACATTCACGAATCCTCATTATGACATTGAAAAACACCTATCAGTGACTGAAGGGGTCACGGGGGGCAAAGATTCAGAGGGGCAAAGGCCACCCGCTGATATGGAACCCATAACAACCCCGGAGGTGCCCACAACTTGGGAACTGGCTCTAAGGAACAGGTAGATAAAACCTAATCTACCGGATTAGAGGGGTCAGGACCTGGCCAAAACGAAGGCAAGTCTTCTTATGAAGAGGAGCCGGATAACCTTTTGTTGCAGATTCACTCACTGGCTGATGCTCAGGCCGCCCTGTTCTCTGATGACGAATTTCACAGTAATGAGGAGATTTTTGAAGCTGGAGATGATATGGTAGTTGAGGAGACAGTCCCTGAACCAATTCCTCAGTCTCCTCAACCCTCTAATACTGAGGCTGCTGAAACTAACTCCACATCAGAATCCCCAGAAGATGATCAAGCTCCTCTCACTGAGAAAGTTTTCACCAAATTCATCAAGAAGATCACCAACATTTTGTACAGGGGGGTCACTGATGAAGTGTTTAACATGCACACTGAGCAAGCAGTCCATTACTACCTACTCAAGGATGTTGTTGAAGACTTTAATGATGATGACAGGGAACAAAATTCCACAGTCACCTACTCCCTGACACAAATGGTCTCTCAACTCAACCAGTTTTTGGAATTCCTCAACAAGCTGAATACAGGGGTTCAGTCTGTTCAAGAATCAGTTAAAGATGATCCTGAGCTAACCAGGAAGCTTCTTTAGGCATCTGAGACTTATCAGGTAAACTCAGTGACCCTCACTGAGTTACTTGGCTTGCTAAAGGGATCTAATGTTCAGAATCTCAGCTCAATAGTGGAGTCTCTCAAATCTTCCTTTACAACATTGGAAGAATCAGTGGCAGCTCAATCCCAAAAGTCCACTTCTCTGGCATGGACAATGGGATCCAGGATGACAGCCCTTGAAAATTCTCAGGCTGCACTTGACTCCAAAGTATCTTCCATTCAACAGGATACAGCGGAAATCAAGTCCATGATGACAGAAAATTTTCAGGCCTTCAAGGGTACATCTACTTCTTCTTCAGTACCTCTAACACTTGCCATCACTGACGCTCAGGCAAATGTTGAGGGGGAGAATGTTAATGAAGCCCCTAATACTGAAGAACATGAGGCTGGACAGCCCTCTCACACTGAGGGGGAGCATGTCACTGAAGCCACTCAAATCACTAAAGTTCCACCACAAGAGGAACCAGTCTCCTCCACTCTCAGGCAGGACAAAAGAAAAAGTATTGCTACCTGATGAGTGTGTAAATACTCATCATTTTTATCGTATCTAAACTGCCAAAACATTCAAAAACGCATCAAAATACTGAAAATATCCCAAGGATTGTGTTTTATATGTTTCAGATGCAAAATGATTAAAAACAGATGAAAAACGAACAAAGTTTGCATAATTTGCAGTTTCAGTCCCCGAACTTTCAAAAATTAACAGAATTGGTCCCTAAGCATATATTTTTGGTTGAAAAGTCAAATATGGTCCTTGGAGTTCATAAATTGCCACTTTCAGTCCCTGGGTGAAAAGTTTGGGAAAATTGCAAGTTTGGTCCTCTAAGTTTCAAAGTTTTACAGTTTTGGTCCCTGGGATTAAAAAAATTGGAAAAATCAAAATTGGGTCTTGTAATATTCAACCTTGGAAAGTTTCATCCTTGTGATAACTTTGGAAATGTGTCAACTTCAGCACTTCAAAATCCCATAAATTACAAACTTGGTCCTTGTGATATCATAAAACCAAACGGACCCTTTTTTGTGTTATTATTAAACCAACCCACCCAAACACCAAGCCCACCAATCCCTTAGCCAGGCCCAACCAGTTACCAGCCCACTCCAGAAAACAAAACCACCCCGTTTTAATATCAAAACCACCCCATGGTCAAACCTAGGCAACACCACCATCCTCCCACCCACTTGGCCTGATATACACCCTGCAAAACCACTGCCACCAAGCTACTCCACCCTCCTCCATCATCACCCCTACACCTGATCACTCCAATTTCTCCAAAACAACAACTAAACAACAAAATTCCAACCCCTGCCAAGAATCAGAGCCCAATTTGTATTTTACCCTTTTTCCCGCCAATAACATTTTGAAGGGTCAGGATCATCTCAAGCCATCCAACGGCTCATATAGAAGTGGGAAAGAGAGAGAAGGAAACAAGGAACCCTAAAAGTGATATAAAAAGGAGAAAAGAGGCAGGAATAGGGAGTATTAGTTTTAGCTTAGTGTAATTTTAGTCGTAGGTAGTATAATTTCAATTTCAGTTGTGTTTTTCAGTTTAAATCACTTGTATTCAGTGCATTTAATGTATTAAAACTTTTATTTCAAGTTAAATTCAAGTCTTGTTCATTAATCTCAGATTTGGCATATGTGAGTGAAATTGACAACTTCATTCAAATATTGTCAAAGGTTGTTTCCTGTGTTTATTTAAGCTCAATAATGTTCATTTAAAGCCTTTTCAAGTTTCTAAGATGTGTCAACAAGTTTAATTCAAGTTCACCAAAAATCTCAAAAAAAATCACAATAAATAGAGTAAAATATAAAAATCAGTGTTCAAGGAAGTTTGAAACCAGAAGCATGTTTGATTTTGGAATTACATGGTTGTAGTGCCTCAGGGGAGGCAATAGGTTGTGTTTTGACCCTTTGGTTCACTTGTTCTCAGCATAAACTCAATTGTAAGCCTTATTACCATTTTTTGCTTTCTACTGTTGACTAGCTTATAATCTGCTTATCTTAGTGCTTTTGTATCACTTTGGTGTTGGTTAGTTGATATATAACTTAAAATCATCTGTTGGTTCATTTAGTTTTCATGTTGCTCAATTTCTTAGTTTGACTGCCAATTTAGCTTTACAATGATTCCTGTGTGCTAGTTGTTATAACTAATGGTTCTGTGTTTCAGTCATCTTGTCACATCATATTAAGTCTTTGTGGTTCACTCTTATGGTCTACAATAGTGGGATCATTTGGAAATCTCATGAAAACAGTTAAGAGTAGGGGTGTTTGGGTCAGCTTGTTATTCTGTGTTCTTGTGATCATTAGGAGTCATATTCAGTTTAGTCACACTCCCTAGGTCATATTAGAGTAATAAGTAGCATAATAATGGTACCTCACTAGTGTAAAAGTCAAAATACCTTTCAAATTCCTCAACTGCTAAACTGAATAAGCAGTAGGTTAGTATAAGTGTGGAATTAGGTTTAAAACTTGTTTAGTGTGCTTCAATCAGTCTCATTTTAGGTCATATTATCAAAATCAGTAGCCTAGGTTCATCAAAATCTGAGATTAGTCAAAATTGCATGATAATCTGAAAAGTCAAAGTTGCCTACTCATGTTTCACTCCCATTTCTAGATTGATTTTTCATTTGTTCATCTTTAGAAGTTAGGATCTGTAATTCATGATTTCTGATATTTGGTAGCTAGTAATTCTTGTACTATATTTATTTTATTTTTGGAATTTTTTATGAAGCTTGTGCATTGGCTTAAAGTACCCATCTGTGCATGAGATTGTCCTGCACCAGGGGTGATTTGCTCATAAGCCAGGTTTCATAAGCCATTTCCTAGCTTAATTGTGGACCCCACTCTGAGTTCTTTGGCAATTTCGAAAGTTCACATGTCCATATTGCTAGTTACAGGCCTCTTTTTGGATTTCAAGTTTATTTAGATAAGCCAAATAAGGCCTGCAACTTATCACTTGGACCTGTTTGGTACTCAGAATTTTGTGGTTTGCTTATTTGGCTTTTTAGCCTATTTTACTGTCTCTTTCTTGTTGTTTAAGCTTTCCCTAGGTTAATCTCATCTGTCTCAGCTTATTTTATCCTTTGGTTCCAGCTTGTGAGCTAATTGTAAGCTTATTCAAGCCAAAAATCCTTTTTAAGCCTTAAAAAGCTTAAACTGTGGTAACTTTAAGCTCTCACTTTGCTTATTTCAGTGTTATCAAAATATTGTCTTTATTTAAGTTTCATAATATTAGTTGTTTCGTGTTTCTGAAAAAAGAAAATAAAAAAAAAAATAATTAGTTGTAAAATTTGACACTTACCAGATTCGAACCTTGGTTGTTTGGGTCAAACCTCAAACCAACGTGGAGCACCATCTGGGCCAGTGAATCCTTAGTTTTATTTCTTTTCAGTCTTTTTTATATAGTATACAATTTCCCTTTTAGCTTATAAAAGCTTATAAGCTGATTTCCAGCTTATTAATAAGCTTTTTACCAAGTTTTTATTTTTTTTAGCTTTCTTATACTATTAAGTATTTTTATAAAAAGTTTTAGATTTATTACTTTTCTTTTAGTATTTATTATAATTAAATTAGTTTTATAAGTATTTAAATAGTTTTTAATTAATAATAAATAATTAATAAGTCTAAAAAATATTTTTCTTTTTCTCAAAATTTTCTTTTATCGTTAGGATCGTAAAAATGTAATTTTCATCCCCGTAGGGTTAGCATAGCATAAAATTCACGTTTTATTTTGCGCACTCGCGTTTTATTTAAATAACTTTTACGTTTTTTAGATTACGTTAGTAAAAGTAGTTTGTAAAATAAAGAAAAACCAAAAATAAAAGAAGTGATAGCTTCTATTTAAGCCCTTTTGGCTTATTTTTCTGCTTATTTATAAGCAAACTCTGTTTTTAAATATAGATTACGTTTTAGGTTAATTGGGTTTCACGTTATTGTTAATTTAGTTTGTTTAAATCGTTCTCATTCGTATTTCCTTAGTGTAATCATTCAAACCCTTATATACTCCTTTTCTGTCCAAATTCACCAGATCACAAACCCGTTTTGTTTACCATCACACCTCGTCGGGACATAACGACCCGGGGAAACACTATACTTCCACGGAGATTGACTCTTAGGCTGTTTGACCTAGTTGACCATCCTTTGGTCAATTTAGGTTGACCGTTTGGAGCCAATCAAATTTTGGCGCCACTGCCGGGGAGGTTGTGCGCGTTATCCTAAACTGTTTGCTGATTGGTGATTTCGGAATTCATTCCTTTGTATATTATCCATCCGTGTTCATACTTTTTTCATAAAAACCCAAAAATATTTTTCCTTACCCTCTATCCGTTTGATTCTACCTTCTTATACCCCTCTCATGTATAATTCTAATGGCATCTCTCGATGACGATTTCTTTGAACAAAGGGCCTTTAAGTACAACATTGAAAAACTTCAGGCCCTGTCAAAAATTTCGAGATGTCGTGTTGATTATGATGGACCATCGATTCCTATTCCCTCTCCGGTGAGGGAATTGGAACGAGAAACCAGGGTGACAAAGGACCCATTACTTTCCTCTGACAATGAAAGTGCTAAATACGTTCAACCTACGGTTGTCCAAAAACCTAAGCTCACAATTGCTCCTAAACCGTCAAGAATTGATCCTAACCTTTCACGGTTTACGGTTAAAAGTTTGTCAAGCAAACGTACAGAGCTTAGAGCTGTGACTGAAAAGAACGACTTGCCTAATCTTCACGTTTATCAAGCAAACGTACAGAGCTTAGACCATAACGGAAGTGGTGGAAATTCCTAGCTCTCAGAGCACACCACTTGTCCCACCTCCGGATTTTATTCCTTGTGTTGGTTGTGGTGAGCCGCTTTTTGGTTTACCATGTCGTTGGTGTACATGTGAACAATGTGGTAATGATATTCGAGACGGAAGTTGTTTGTTTTGTGGTTCGAGGAATTCATTTGCTTATGATCCTAATCAGAACTCATTCAACAACTCTTCAAATTTTTCCAATTACCCATCACATTCATACGAGCAAGAGTCATATTATCCAAATCACAATGGTGTTTCGTATCAAAATACACCAAACTTTTCGTGTGAATATTGTGGAGGTCCTCACCAAGGTTTTGATTGTCAAAATAGTCAAAATTTTGGTTATGACCAATATCCATACAATTCACCAAACCAGACTCAACAATTTTACTGTTGTGAGCACTGTGGTGGCCCACACTACAGTTCTGATTGTCAATCGGGCAACACGCTTGTCTATGAGCAGTTTCCTGATAAAAATTATAACTCTAGCACATACGACTCACAGCCACATCAGTTTTACTGTTGTGAATACTGTGGAGGTCCTCACTGCAGTTCTGATTGTCAAACAGGATTTCCTTGCAACAATTATGACTATTCGTTTCAAGACCAACCTCCACAGTACCAATTGACTCAAGCAACTCCTCATGAAACTCAGCAAGACCTTTGTCTAAAGGCTCTTGAAGCATTGAAAGAATTTAAGGAGGGGTTGGCTACTACATCGTTTCAAGATTCTCGTGAGAAATCAATGGCAGAATTACTTGCTAAAGAACGAGATGCTAGAAACGAAATGAGCATGGAAGAATTATTGCTGAGCAAAGAGCAGCTAAAATACGTGCCAATCTTCGCTATGCTGTTCTATATGATGACTATGATGACAGTGATGATGATGAAGATAACATTGTTATTATTCAAAAAGATTTATCAGATTCATCAGTTGTAATTCCTTCCATTGAAAATCAGGGAGAAAATAATGTGACGAAGAAATTACTAGCAGAAGATCAAATGGAACTTGTACAATCCATGAATGCTAGCTCCTCTCAACTCCCTCAGTCTATTGATATCACACCCGAAGTTCACACTCACTCTCTGAATATGGGGGATGAGCATCTTAGCACTGTTCCTGAAAAGGAATCAGACGAATTCATAAAGTCTAGTGTTGAGAACCTTGTCCCAATCCCAGGAGAGTCACAGGGAACTTTTGATCATGTGTGTGATTTACCTTCCCATCCTGAAAATCCAAAAGATCATTTTGAGACTTTCTCCGATTTTAGTGATGATTGTACATCTTATGGAGAAGTTGAGTATGAAGAGGCACCACTGCCTCATTCTGATGTTGACCCTCTTATTGAGGAGTTCACAGATGAACTTACTCACATCAATCCACTTCCATTGGGAAGTGATGATGATCTGTTTGACCTTGAAGCCGATATGGGAGAAACTGAAAATCTTTTAAACTCTAATCCCAACATCGAGCTTAGTATTTCACATGCTGATGAAAATTCTTTATCTTCTGGAGACATCAGTCATATGGAAGGATTACCTTCTGAGCTAGTTAGCTTAGAAGAAGAGAATGATGAGATTGACACTGAAATCAAAGATGAAGCACTTCGTGCAACATTATTGAATGTCAATCTCCTCATTTCTAAAATCGAGGCTTTCAAAGAGAAACCTATTTCATCTCTTATCCCCATTAAAGATAGTGACATTTTCTCCGATGATCCTATTCCGGAGTTTGAAGCCTTTACTTTTGATCCTATAGGAGAGAAGATTAGTGGCAGTACCACTTCTCATTCTCATAATTCTCTCCCCGGTTATGAATCATTTACCTTCGATGAGTTCTCCTGTGAACTCATGCACATCAATTCAGAATATGATTCATTCACATTCGATGAGTTCTCCTGTGAACTCACTAATATCATATCTCCACCGGAGTATGATAACTTCTACTTTGATCTAGACACACCCGGGATATGTCTTGATCACATGAGCTTAAAAGATGAGATTCATGATGATGAATCTATGAATTCTCCTGAGGATGATGATAAGTTAGTCATGATTTTTATCATGACTTTCTTTCTCTTCTTCACCTACCGGGTGACCTCTCCGGTCCTTCATTCCTTCGGGAATGAAGACATTATCTTTGACCCCGGCATCACCACTTATAGTTTATACTATTTAAAGCCAGGATTATATCTCATCGGTGTGGAACTTTCACGTGCTTCAAATGTTTGTCCAAACATCTTGAATGAAAGTCCGATGGAGATTGTTTCTTCCACATCATGCTTCCCCAAGAACAAATGAATTCGGGGTCGAGTCAAGCTAGCGACTCGGTAAACAAAAACAGTAGCATGCATATGGGGTTTTCACCCTAAGTGTGGGGGAGTTACCCCTACTGTGGTTACAAATAAAGTGAAAAAAACAAAAATGGTGTTTCCACATTTAGCTTGTAATGTTGCCCTGTTACGTTCAAAGAGTCGGCATAATTGCCGGGACTTTGAATATTGAGGACAATATTCAATTCTAAGTGTGTAGGGGGGAATTCTAGCGAATTTTATCACATTTTACCATCTAGTACCCCCGTTTTTGGCAAAAATTTAAAAAAAAATTTCACTTGAGCTTCAACATTTTTGTGGTTATCAGTCCACCATGTCTAAACGACAAAAGGATTGGCTAGTCCAGGAGCAAACGGCTCTTGGTAAAGATATCTCAAATCCGTTGACGGCTTACAATTTGCCCAAAATTGTATGGTATCTCAACTCGCCATATCCTAAAAAGTGATAGAGTTGGCTAGCCCGCAAGATTATGGCTTGTGGTAAAGGCAGCGGAAAAACCATAATTGGTAATCAACTCACCAAGATGTCGACTATGTCCATCAAGAGTTGGCTAGTCCAGAAGCAAACGGCTTCTGGTAAAGACAAATCAAATCCGTTGACAGCTGGTGGTTTGCTCAAAATCACATGGTTATCAGGTGGACCATAGTTCTTACTTGAACAGAAACATTTGGCTACTCCAGAAGTGATGGCTTTTGGTAAAGAGATTCAAATCCATTAAGGTTTCTCAAAAGATTGCTAGGGACTAGCAATAGTTTAGTGTGTGGGATTGATGAGTGTGTAAATACTCATCATTTTAATCGTATCTAAACTGCAAAAACATTCAAAAACGCATCAAAATACTGAAAATATCCCAAGGATTGTGTTTTATATGTTTCAGATGTAAAATGATTAAAAACAGATGAAAAACGAACAAAGTTTGCATAATTGGCAGTTTCAGTCCCCGAACTTTCAAAAATTAACAGAATTGGTCCCTAAGCATATATTTTGGGTTGAAAAGTCAAATATGGTCCTTGGAGTTCATAAATTGCCACTTTCAGTCCCTGGGTGAAAAGTTTGGAAAAATTGCAAGTTTGGTCCTCCAAGTTTCAGAGTTTTACAGTTTTGGTCCCTGGGATTAAAAAAATTGGAAAAATCAAAATTGGGTCTTGTAATATTCAACCTTGGAAAGTTTCACCCTTGTGATAACTTTGGAAATGTGTCAACTTCAGCCCTTCAAAATCCCATAAATTACAAACTTGGTCCTTGTGATATCATAAAACCAAACGGACCCTTTTTTTATGTTATTATTAAACCAACCCACCCAAACACCAAGCCCACCAATCCCTTAGCCAGGCCCAACCAGTTACCAGCCCACTCCACAAAACAAAACCACCCCGTTTTAATATCAAAACCACCCCAGGGTCAAACCTAGTCAACACCACCATCCTCCCACCCACTTGGCCTGATATACACCCTGCAAAACCACTGCCACCAATCTACTCCACCCTCCTCCATCATCACCCCTACACCTTATCCCTCCAATTGCTCCAAAACAACAACTAAACAACAAAATTCCACCCCCTGCCAAGAATCAGAGCCCAATTTGCATTTTACCCTTTTTCCCGCCAATAACATTTTGAAGGGTTAGGATCATCTCAAGCCATCCAACGGCTCATATAGAAGTGGGAAAGAGAGAGAAGGAAGCAAGGAACCCTAAAAGTGATATAAAAGGGAGAAAAGAGGCAGGAATAAGGAGTATTAGTTTTAGCTTAGTGTAATTTTAGTCGTAGGTAGTATAATTTCAATTTCAGTTGTGTTTTTCAGTTTAAATCACTTGTATTCAGTGCATTTAATGTATTGAAACTTTTATTTCAAGTTAAATTCAAGTCTTGTTCATTAATCTCAGATTTGGCATATGTGAGTGAAATTGACAACTTCATTCAAATATTGTCAAAGGTTGTTTCCTGTGTTTATTTAAGCTCAATAATGTTCATTTAAAGCCTTTTCAAGTTTCTAAGATGTGTTAACCAGTTTAATTCAAGTTCACTAAAAATCTCAAAAAAAAATACAATAAATAGAGTAAAATATAAAAATCAGTGTTCAAGGAAGTTTGAAACTAGAAGCATGTTTGATTTTGGAATTACATGGTTGTAGTGCCTCAGGGGAGGCAATAGGTTGTGTTTTGACCCTTTGGTTCACTTGTTCTCAGCATAAACTCAATTGTAAGCCTTATTACCATTTTTTGCTTTCTACTATAGACTAGCTTATAATCTGCTTATCTTAGTGCTTTTGTATCACTTTGGTGTTGGTTAGTTGATATATAACTTAAAATCATCTGTTGGTTCATTTAGTTTTCATGTTGCTCAATTTCTTAGTTTGACTGCCAATTTAGCTTTACAATGATTCCTGTGTGCTAGTTGTTATAACTAATGTTTCTGTGTTTCAGTCATCTTTTCACATCATATTAAGTCTTTGTGGTTCAGTCTTATGGTCTACAATAGTGGAATCATTTGGAAATCTCATGAAAACAGTTAAGAGTAAGGGTGTTTGGGTCAGCTTGTTATTCTGTGTTCTTGTGATTATTAGGAGTCATATTCAGTTTAGTCACACTCCCTAGGTCATATTAGAGTAATAAGTAGCATAATAATGGTACCTCACTAGTGTAAAAGTCAAAATACCTTTCAAATTCCTCAACTGCTAAACTGCATAAGCAGTAGGTTAGTATAAGTGTTGAATTAGGTTTAAAACTTGTTTAGTGTGCTTCAATCAGTCTCATTTTAGGTCATATTATCAAAATCAGTAGCCTAGGTTCATCAAAATCTGATATTAGTCAAAATTGCATGATAATCGGAAAAGTCAAAGTTGCATACTCATGTTTCACTCCCATTTCTAGATTGATTTTTCATTTGTTCATCTTTAGAAGTTAGGATCTGTAATTCATGATTTCTGATATTTGGTAGCTTGTAATTCTTGTACTATATTTATTTTATTTTTGGAATTTTTTATGAAGCTTGTGCATTGGCTCAAAGTACCCATCTCAGTATGAGATTGTCCTGCACCAGGGGTGATTTGCTCATAAGCCAGGTTTCATAAGCCATTTCTTAGCTTAATTGTGGACCCCACTCTGAGTTCTTTGGCAATTTGGAAAGTTCACATGTCCATATTGCTAGTTCCAGGCCTCTTTTGGGATTTCAAGCTTATTTAGATAAGCCAAATAAGGCCTGCAACTTATCCCTTGGACCTGTTTGGTACTCAGAATTTTGTGGTTTGCTTATTTGGCTTTTTAGCCTGTTTTACTGTCTCTTTCTTGTTGTTTAAGCTTTCCCTAGGTTAATCTCATCTATCTCAGCTTATTTTATCCTTTGGTTCCAGCTTGTGAGCTTATTGTAAGCTTATTCAAGCCAAAAATCCTTTTAAGCCTTAAAAATCTTAAACTGTGGTAACTTTAAGCTCTCACTTTGCTTATTTCAGTGTTATCAAAATATTGTCTTTATTAAAGTTTCATAATATTAGTTGTTTAGTGTTTCTGAAAAAAGAAAATTATAAAAAAAATAGTTTTAAAATTTGACACTTACCAGATTCGAACCTTGGTTGTTTGGGTCAAACTTCAAACCAACGGGGAGCACCATCTGGGCCAGTGAATCCTTAGTGTTATTTCTTTTCAGTCTTTTTTATATAGTATACAATTTCCCTTTTAGCTTATAAAAGCTTATAAGCTGATTTCCAGCTTATTAATAAGCTTTTTACCAAGTTTTTATTTTTTTTAGCTTTCTTATACTATTAAGTATTTTTATAAAAAGTTTTAGATTTATTACTTTTCATTTAGTATTTATTATAATTAAATTAGTTTTATTAGTATTTAAATAGTTTTTAATTAATAATAAATAATTAAAAAGTCTAAAAAATATTTTTCTTTTTCTCAAAATTTTCTTTTATCGTTAGGATCGTAAAAATGTAATTTTCATCCCCGTAGGATTAGCATAGCATAAAATTCATGTTTTATTTTGCGCACTCGCGTTTTATTTAAATAACTTTTACGTTTTTTAGATTATGTTAGTAAAAGTAGTTTGTAAAATAAAGAAAAACCAAAAAAAAAAAAAAAAAGTGATAGCTTCTATTTAAGCCCTTTTGGCTTATTTTTCTGCTTATTTATAAGCAAACTCTGTTTTTAAATATAGATTACGTTTTAGGTTAATTGGGTTTCACGTTATTGTTAATTTAGTTTGTTTAAATCGTTCTCATTCGTATTTCCTTAGTGTAATCATTCAAACCCTTATATACCCCTTTTCTGTCCAAATTCACCCGATCATAAACCCGTTTTGTTTACCATCACACCTCGTCGGGACATAACGACCCGGGGAAACACTATACTTCCACGGAGATTGACTCTTAGGCTGTTTGACCTAGTTGACCATCCTTTGGTCAATTTAGGTTGACAGTTTGGAGCCAATCACTACCACCTCTGAACCTGAAATTGTGCTCAAGCCTGCCTCAACCATAGTCATATATGACCCTGATGAACCTATCAGAGTCCTGTTTGAAATCAATGGAGTAGTACATCATCTCACCAATGCCGAAATTCAAGCTCACATAGAAAGAATTGAGATATTACAAAAGGTGGCTGAAGAAGAGAGGATGAGCAAGCCTGCACTTATACAGGTTGTTCATGAGGAGGCTGAAAAGATTGGTTTGGATACTGAGGCTCTTGCCACTGAGCAAGCCGGTGCAGCCTTTAAAAAGGCTCAGGAGGAAGAATTAAGTACTCTAAAAAGGGAAAGGGAAGCGAAGCTCAGGAAGGACGCTCACATAAGAAAGACCATGATTGAAAGGTATACTTGGGTGATGAAAGAGAGGCTGAAACCTGAAACCATCACTGACATTCAAATTCATCGCAACACCAATCCTGCAGTGGTCACTGTCTTCAGGGGACCAGATAAAAGAGTGATGGACATTCACAAACCATTCAGGTTTGCTAACTTTGGGATCACTGAACTTGATGAGCTTTGTCACATCATTGCCAAGAAGAACAATGTGGTGGTACCTAACCTTCTCAAGTCACTGAAGGAAAGGTATGACAGACTGAAAGCTATGCCTGAAGCTCTAAACATTCCCTCCCTTTTTCCTGCTTCAACAACAGAGACTGCTCGACCAAAGGTCTCCAAAAGAAAAAGGAAGCAAGTTGAACTAGAGCCTGAAATCAAGGTCCCAGGATTGTATTGTGACAGGTCCCTTCCTGAAGGTATCGTCTTCATGAACAATGTGGTGTTTGAAGTCCTTGAAAGAGGTTTATGCTTTACCGATGAGTATGGAAACCCTGCATTCCAAAGATGGTCAGGCATGGACAGGGCAGGGATTAAGGCGATTCTGATGTACCTAATGTTGGCCTCTCCTGTTAGGTGTGCTGAAAATGTAAGGTTCTGCCAGGACCTTAAAGCTATGATTGAGGAGCAACCTGAGACATCTCCTGAGATCTAAGAAGGCTAAACTTGATGCACTTGGCTATCAACTGAACATCTAATCTGCAACAACAACTATCTTTCTTATTTTTGTAATTTGTAGGACTTGTAATAACTATTAATAAACTTTGATGTTTTGTTTAAATTATGTGTCCTACTTATAATTACATCAACATTCAATATGAGATGAAGACCCCTGCCAACTCACACTGAATCAAGAAACACTTAAGCTATTTGTATGTTCAAATAGGGGGAGACTGTTGGGTCACTGAATTCCCCAATCTTCTTCTAACAAGGATTTGAACGTAAAATCACCTAAGTGTAAACAAGTCACTGAGTGAACAGTAACTCAGTGAGTCATCTTCAGGATGCTTAGACCGAGCCTAAGAAGAAAGGTTCTCCGTTCAGTGAGGCGAAACTCAGTGAGTGTAATCTAAGCCAAGAAGAAGGTGATGGGTTCAGTGAGGATGACATTAACTCACTGAACCCCAAGACTCCTCAACAACTACTACATACTGAAGACTGAAGACTGGAGTATGGGCGGCACAAGGTGGGAAAAGTTTGAACGTATCAACAGGTGACCTCATCTACCTGAAGTCAAACTTTCCCTGAAAGGCATCATGTCAGGATGGTGTCATTACTGTGCATTGGAAAGGCACATTGTCTTTTACCCAAAATAGTCTAATGTAACAGAGACAAAATACGTAAGTATTTTTGTCTCTACTAGTTAGGTCATCTTTTGTTTTTATCAGTAAAGTTGTAAATCACTTATGTATAAATAGGTAGCATAAGTGAAGAGTAAAAGTTGACAAGTTTGTGCATTTAATGTGAAACATTCACAAACCACTTTTACTCCTCCAAAGAATAACACAGCCCCTGAGATAGCTCAGTGTAACCTTATAGTTGTCACTCAACGTAGTTTGAGTTTAGAGAGGAGTCCACACCATACTTGTCATTTCAATCCCAAGTGTTATTCCGCAAATACTTGGGTATAATTCTTTTGATTAACTTCTAATAAGAATTAAACGTTGAAAAACCCTGTGTCTCTTTTCTTACGTTTTATCTTTGTTGTTAATCTACTTATCTGAGTGAAAAGTCATGGAACTTAGTTAGGTTAACTCTTTAGTTAACTATTAACTTAGTAAACGGGACCAACAGGAATTGTCTTTGTTGTATGCTTTATGCTCTTCTATGTGATATAAAGTGGATTATGGAAAAATCATGTTTAGTTCATCTCTATCCTTATATAGTGCTCAACATTTGGATGGTGGAATCATCTTAGACACTAATATATATATTGTTAAGATATGAACTAACCCATGTTGCAAGTTTCCAAATGGTAACCTAACCCAGTTTGGAACTTTCACGTGTGAGGATTTCTTGTTTGTTGCATGTTGTGATTTCTATGTGTAGCTAGGCCACCGCAAAGGTGAGGCTCTTGACCCATGGATCCCCACCTTGAAACAAGGGGGAGCAACGATCTAGGGGGAGCTATCTTCAAGGGGGAGCACATACAAGTTAGCTCATTTATCCCACAGGCCCAAGTTCAAAACCTGGCTTGATTAGAAGTCCTGCTTTTTTGATTCGACAAAAGGGGGAGAAAGAAAGAAAGAGCGTGAAGACCATTCAAGAATGTTAAAAGCTTCACCAAATTACAAGGCAAAGGTCAAGTCGCAAGCTACACCAAAGGCGCGCTTTGTCTTCGCTAAGTTTTGTAATTTTATTTGCTTTCGGTTTTTATTTGTCATCATCAAAAAGGAGGAGATTGTTGAGGCAACATGATCAAGATCTCTTCATGTTTTAATGATGACAAATAAACCATCGAAACACATAAAATAACAAACGTTAGCTCAAAATCGCCGGAGCCCATGTTTGCTCCTGGCACGCTGCCCGCGCGTCAACGCGCGGGTGACGCGCCAGGACACTGTATGGTCTCAGGCGAATTTTGAAAGTCGGCTTTCCCCTTACCCGACAAATGTGGATCTTTCAATACAGGTATGAATATGTTATGTGATTAATTGAGAACACTCGAAACGAGTTTTGAGATTTGAGAGATCCTACTTTTAAAACACCCGTTCACGGGAAAACGCCAACTCATGTTTTCTAACTATCGCCTCTAGCCAAGGCTTTTCTAAACTTAGGGAGCTTGTATATTTCACGTGACATCGTGTTGAAGCATCCATATGCTCATATCCCGTGCTTACGTCTTCTCTAATTACGTAACGGGTTTACTCCCTTATTGGTCAAACTAAGTCAAAGGTAACTTTGCGTAAACGCATCCTTTCCCACTTGGGTTATGCTTTACATCAAGGAAAAGCACTTAACTTGTTTGAACCAAGGTATTAGTTGAGAACGTCGAGTCGTGGAAAGTCACGAGATATGAAACTATGGATTCTCGACGTTGTGTTGCTTGAACTTATAAGTAACCTATGATTTTCTCAACCCATAATCTTAATTGTCTTAACCTTTTCTTCCTAATGACAATTAGATTACTTCTTAATCCTCTCTAATCTCATTTCTACAAAATACAAACACAATCATATCCAATCATATATTCTCTTTCACAATCTCTTACACTCTTACATATTCCCTTATACACTACATCTCAACCATCCATTCCCTTACAACATATCTCAACCTTCCAATTTCAACACATGGGATTCAATTTGAATTCCAAAAGATGCTCCCTTGATCCTAGCCATTGAATTCAAATTACAACACATCTCAACCATTCATCTCATCATCCTCTCTATACCATCACATGTGTTTAATCCAAGCCATCTATTTCAAACCAAAACCATCTCAACCATTGATTCACCCTTTCCCCCAAGCAAAGCATATTCCTTTGGAATATCCCTTCTCAATCCAAACACAAGGCACCTTTGATATTAGCCATCTATTTCAAATCAACACATCCCAACCATCCATATTCAACACATGCCAAATAATTTGAAAACGAAAGGAGGCTCCCTTTGATCCTAGTCATCTAGTTCAAACCATCTCATCTCAACCCTCCATTCATTCTTCCCCCAAGCAATGGAATATACCTTGGCATATTCTTTCTCTCTTTTCTATCCCATATGAGGAATAACACTTCTACTCCTTCCAAATTACCCTATCTACACTTTATACCCTTGGTAATTTGGTTTTCTTATAAGCACTTCACAAAACATTTTCCAAATTAGCTATTTGAGTTGGTAAACCTCAGAATGATTAATGTTAAGGTTTAGTGTGAAGTACAATTGGGGGTTTAGCAAGGATAGGTATTTATAAGATCCAAACACCCAACGCTTGGGAAAGTTTACAGAAGCCTGGTGCCTGCCCGCGCGCTGAGGCGCGGGTGACGCGCCGGCCTCGGTAAAAATTCCCAAGTTTGGGTTCTTGGCCTATAAATACCACCCTTGCCTCTTGTATTCCTCACCCCTTGCCATTATTCTTTCTCTCTAGATTCTTTCTCTCTAAACACTCTCAAATCTCTCTATCTCTCTATCTCTAATCTTGTGTTCTTGATTTTCATACTAACATCTTTGAAAGAACACATCTACTTGCAAGGGAAGAATTACAAGAACCTAATCCACTCTTGTGATTGTGTCGATGGTCTTCTTTTCTATACCCTTTCTACTAGAATCGAGTCACTAGGTTAGGTTAGGGCTTGGTTCAAAGAAACTTTTATTCATTCAATTGTTTGTAAGGGAAGTCTTGTGTCTTGGTGACCAAGCCTAGATCATCGGGGATCTAGTTGGGGTTTGTTACTTCCGGTGGGAATTCTTGGTAGTGATCTTTGTGATCCTTAGGTGAAGTCGAATCGCGAGATTCTTTTGGGTGGTTTCCGAGGGCGGAATACCGTTTGGGAGTAACTCCTTCTTTGTGAGCATCGATATTGGTGAATACCGGTGGAGTGAATTGTAACGGTTTGTAGTCCACCGAAAGGATTATACTAGTGAATAGTATCAGAGTCGCGGATTCGCAACTGGACGTACGGATGGTATAAACCCCCCATCCCAAACCAGTATATATCACTGTGTTCTTACTTGCTTTATATACTTTGGTTGTGTTAGTGGTTGTTGGATTATTGTTCAACCACTTGATGTTCTCTTTGACTTAAATTTTTTTAAAACATCTAAAAAGTCAAAGAAACCGTAATCAACTCCCCTCTACGGTTCTACAAAATGGATGCATGTTATTCAGTTATAAAATAAATAAATAACGATTGTTTGGTTAAGTTAAATAAGTCTGTTTGAAACTTTGAACTATTCCATTATAAAAATTGTTTTGTTATATTTGGTACCGAGTGTCGTACCAAAGCACATCGGGTAGTATTGTTCAAATGTGCATCATGCGTTAAGCCGGTGGTTCATTTTTCTTTATTCGTCTTTGTCTAGCTTTATTATGAACATTTGCAAAATAAGGCCCAAATCATATGGTTTAGACTTTAAAACACATAAATTGTCATGTGTTCGGTATGACTTTTCATACACTTAATTGACAAAGAAATCAACCAGTCAAGAACAAGAATTTTATATTTATAAGGTGTTGGGGGAAAAACTCGCTTTTCCATCCCTGTGTAGTTTGCAAAACGGAATATGGACCACCACCTTTGTGTCAACTACTTTACCTCATACAAATTCCAAGTCCTGATCATGCCTTTCACAGCCTCATAACACTTGGAAAACATTAATGTCGTTACCCAGGGATGGAACAAAGTGACATGGTGCATTTGCAATGAAACAATTCTATAAACACAATTTTAAAAGATCGGATGCATTTAAGATAAACGAGGTTTTTCAACAAAATTTAACATTACAACACAAAAATCCATTGATGTCTTTGGACCCTGAGACCCACACTGGTTCTGCCACTACTTTACATATATAATCTTAAAGATCCCACCTGGCTGCATGTTATAGCCCAAATTGTCCTAGTGCTTTGTTACAAATACAAAGTCCTAGCTAGTCCAAAAACATGGTGGAAATGCTCTAGCACCAAGGACTCCACTTGATGATAAATAATTTGTATGCTAACAGAATTGTTTTAACAAAGAAACCGAAGAAAAGTCTAATTCTTTGGCTCTGTTGATACAAAAGTTGGGCGTTCCTGATTATGGGCTCTTGCTCTCGTACCAATTCGCTTTTTAGTACTTGTAACCTGCGTACTAAGAAAATAAACAACACCGTTAGGCTTATCGTGGGATTTTCTCCCACGATTAGACTCCGGCGTGAGAGTAAGTAATCGATTTAGGGTTCTCGTAAAGAGTTTTAGGGTTTGTGTATCGTACCTTGAATGAGAGTTATGTCATTCCTTATATAGGCGCAGAATCCTTGTAGGGTTCGTGCTCCTTACGTTTCGCACCCATGGTGCTTATCCGGGTAAGGATATCTATTCCATAGATAGATGATCCTTATCTATACCGTGTATAGTTTATATGGGTTTGGGCTTACGTGAGCCTGTTCCCATTATTGATGCGGCCCAAGTTACAATAGCCCACGCATGGTGGTTTTTGGGCCTTAGTAATGTTTATCATATGGGCTCGTGGCCCATATATAGACTATACGTCATCATGTCCCCCCAGTCTAGTGTGCGCGGCTCGTAGCCGTGGATGCTAGACTAATCATAACAGCGGTAAGCGTGGCGAGAGATCTTGAAAATATTTGCCGCCTGATACGTGGGAATCGCACCAGGCTTTACCTCTCAAGGGATCTTGAGAAGCTTACAACCCCCACCAGGTAGTGTACCTGATCGTTATAGTATAGTATAGTGACAAGTACCGGGGGATTGATCGTTCAGCTAGGAATAGTGTCGCTAGGATTAGAAAACCTAAATACTAGTTCTAAAGGTGAGGGATGATTCTTTTTGTATTTTTATATTTTTTAGAAAGCAAGTAAAAATCTCGGGTTTTAAGGATTTGGGCGGAATTAGTTGCTAGTCAACTAACCCAATACTAAAGATGCAATCAAAATAAAATACTAAAAATGAAAATAAACTAAATTATACTAAGGTTGTGAGCAATAAGTGGAGAAAATGTGTTTACTTAGATTTCACTACTCCCTAGATATCTTTTACACGTTAATTACTTGTTATAGTTGCGTGGATGACGAATTGTATTCCTTAATACCATTCATGGGGTGGCGCACTTAATTCCCCAATCCTATGAGCTCTTATCTCCTCCTATGCCATGCCCAGCACAACCATAGGGATTGTAAACAGTGGCTCATGCATTAAATACAACCAATAAAACCTAGTGCACATCAGTTCATGTTTCCTAAGACGTTCAAGCATGTTACCATTTGGAGATCTGCCAGTTTTCTTAAGCCTAACATCGAATTCATTCATCCAATACAACTATAAACAAGTAATCAACACATAATTAACATCTAGGTTTCATTAGATCCAAGCAAACACAAAATAGATCTAGCCTAGCATGATGGAATTAAGACAAGAACAAGATATAGATAACCAACACATAGACATATTGATTGAATTAAAAGAATACTTATCTCAATTACACATGAAAGGTATCAAGGGCTTAGAACCCTTGAAAAACCTGTAAAATTCGTACCAAGTTCGTACTTAGGGTTTCTCCAAAACTTCTCTCTTTTATTGTGAAAATTAGAAAACTATATATAGGAAATAGGGTCTGACGGCGTCAAGACAAATTTTGTGACGCCGTCATCTCGCCGCCAAAATAATTCTCGGACTGCCTTGATCCAGATCTGACGCCGTCAAGTGTTAGCATTTTCCAGGCCGTCATGCATTTTACTCTTGCGCCCTACCTCATGACGCCTTCAAATCTGTACTGGATCGTCATGGAAATTACTCTTGACGCCGTCAAGATTTTCTTCTTGACGTCGTCACCTACTGTTCCCAGCAAGGAAAATTAAGACTTTGGCGTTTTCTTCACTTTTATGCTCCAAAAACGTCCGAATTGCTTCCTTTTCCAGATTTCTCTCCCAAAGTACCTAAAATCACAAAAGGAACTATTTAGGGCAATATTTGATCAAATAAATTCAATTCCGGGCTTAAATGACCCCTAAAAGTGGTTCATTTTTCGCCTCATCATATACCCTTACACTTGAGATTTGCTTGTCCTCAAGCAAATGCGCTTTTATTCTAATCAAAATACAAGTTATGGGTCATTTAACACTAATATAAAAGTAATTACAACAAATAATCGTTCCACTCAAGACCAAAGACAAGCACGGAGGTCATACACAAGCACCTCACAAATAGTGTTTAGATATTCACATCTCTCGGGTGTAATAAAGTACAAATTACAATATGGAAACGGAAGATATCTCTCACTACCTGTCATACCAAAATAGATTACCATAGGCTTGGGAAAGGATCAAACCTCCACCACATGGCGTAAGCACCTAGGATAAACTATCAAAGAGGTCTTTTAAAGGGTTGTAACGTTAGGTGTAGGGATATGAAATACACGGTTTTGTTGGATAAAGGAAGTTTTACTGGTGGCGAGTTAACAATCTTGGTTAATTACATGTACAATGTGGCGTTGCTAAGCCAAGACTAGACTCGACTTAAGCTAATAAATGAAAAATAACAAAAACATAAAATGAACATAGAATGAAACAGGATGGTAGTCCGTATGTTTTTTCTCTTTTCTTTTTTCTATTTTTTTTTCTTTTTCTTGATTTTTCTAATTTTTTTTTTTCGATTTTTTTTTTTTTTTTTTTTTTTTTTTTTTTTAGACATACACTCTTACCCTACCATCCAAAATAATACATCATAGGGAATAAACGTTCCCCTTACACTTAAATCTTTACATACTTTACAATCAACTATTCTAATGACTCGAATTAAGAAAATCAAAACACTTTGAGTACTTTTAAGATTAACGTACATATGGGGGTAATATATGATGTTCTTCCCCATTACTCCATAAAATAAGTACTTTACCCATGAGTCCCAATCGTCCCAAAACAATATGTACAAAGATATGACTCGACTTAGCAACCATGTAATCAATTAGATAGTTAACTTAGGGTTTAACAAATAACAATAATGCACTAAAAATGAGCGCATACACGGAAGGCTAAGGCGATTTGGTTGTACATTTAAGTGGGGTGTAACAAATTCTTCCTTTAAGTAAAATGCTTAAAGTTAGAAACGAAAAGATAGGCTCGGAGGGGTGTACTAGGGGTTTCGTGTACTAAAAATGAGTACAACGCTAAGGGTGTGTGAAAAATTAGTTGACTTAACTAGCCAAGTAATATGACTTAAATGGTCAAGTAATTATGATACGGGTTTAACACAAGGGTGATCCTAATGCCTCTTATCATGTAGTAAATCCTACTACACGAATGTAGTCTCACTAGCGGTCTCGGGATGCATCACTAACGCAAGTTCTAGAATCTAAATGCTACCGGTACACTCATAAGCACTAATAGTAAATGTTTTTCCTATCAAATCTAAAGGCGAACCTCACATATTTGGGTGGAAAATTTTTCTGAATATACAGTTATGTGCTAGTCATACAATCTCCTATCCATGAGACGCTTGCTATGGCTAAAGTTTCACTCCTAAATGTTGTAAAAAAATTTAAATTTGGCGCTAAAATTACACTAACAAGTATTTCTCATAGTTTTATTACACATCTACCATTAAACAGAACAAACTTAAGCGAAAGTGCATATGTAAGGTATCATCTTTTTACCCTCCCCTTACACTTAAGATGAACATTGTCCCCAATGTTCAAGTAAAGAATGTAAAAGTGATGAGGCGAAAAATGATCCGTTTTTAGGGGGTCATTTAAGCCCGAATCCGACTTTATTTGATCAAATATTGCCCTAAATCGTTCCTTTTGTGATTTTAGGTGTTTGGAGAGTGAATTCTGGAAAAGAAGCCATTTTGGACGTTTTTGGAGCATAAAAGTGAAGAAAACGGCAAAGTACCAAATTTCCATGCTGAAGATACAAGGTGACGGCGTCAAGAGTAATATCTTGACGGCGTCAGACATGAAGATTAAAATACCGAAGGTGGTGACGGCGTCAAACGCCTTCATGACGGCGTCAAAGTGGCAAGAATAAAATACCGTGGTCGGTGACGGCGTCACATAGGCCGTCATAAGTGGATCAAGGACGTCCGAGGAAGTATATGGCGGCGAGGTGACGGCGTCACAAGTAACTCTTGACGCCGTCAGCCTGTTTTTCCTATATATAGTTTTCTAGTTTTTTCATTAAAAAGAAGAGAAGTTTTGGTGAAACCCTAAAGACGATTTTGGTGCCTCTTTTACAGGTTTTTCAAGGGTTTCAAACCCTTGAGGCCTTGCATTGTAATTGAGATAAGTGTTCTTTCAATTCAATCAATATGTCTATGTGTTGGTTGTTTATATCTTGTTCTTGTCTCAATTATACTATGCTAGGCTAGATCTCTCTTGTGTTTGCTTAGATCTAATGAAACCTAGATGTTGATTATGTGTTGATTACTTGTCTATTCTTGTTTTGAATGAATGATTTATATGTTAGGCTTAAGAAAACTGGCAGATCTCCAAATGGTAACATGCTTGAACGTCTTAAGAAACATGAACCGAGGCGTACTAGGTCTTTATTGGTTGTATTTAATGCATGAGCCACTGTTTACAATCCCTATAGTTGTGCTGGGTCATGGTGTAGGAGGAGATAAGAGCTCATAGAGTTGGGGAGTTATGTATGCCACCCCACGAATGGTATTAAGGAATACAATCCGTCATTCATACAAGTGTAACAAGTAATTAACATGTAAAAGATATCTAGGGAGTAGTGAAGTCTAAGTAAACACAATTTCTCCAATTACTGCTCACAACTTTAGTATAATTAGTTTATTTTCATTTTTATTATTTTATTTTGATTGCATCTTAGTTTTGGGTTAGTTGATTAGCAACTAATTCCGCCCACTCCTTCAAAAACCCGAGATTTTACTTGCTTTCATATAATATAAAAATACAAAAATAATCATCCCTCACCTATAGAACTATTAATTAGGTTTTCTAATCCTAGCGACACTATTCCTAAGCTGAACGATCAATCCCCCGGTACTTGTCACTATACTATACTACAACGATCAGGTACACTGCCTGGTGGGGGTTGTAAGCTTCTCGAGATCCCTCGAGAGGTAAAGCAAGGTGCGATTCCCACGCATCAAGTTTTTGGCGCCGTTGCCGGGGAATAGTTATTGTCTAGGTTAGAATTTCTTTTTATTAGGTCTACTTGCTAGATTCCTTTCTAGTAAGATTTTTATTTTTATTTTTAGGTCTTCTTTAGTCTATCTTATTTCTTCGTGCCTTTGTTCGTAACTCTTTACCATCCGACATCATGGAAGGTGGTAACATCTTTGAACCCATCATCCCACCACAACAAAACCCACCATTAGAACCCCTTAGGCCCCGAACCTTAGGAGAGTATTCCCGACCTAGCCACCAAGGCTACCGAAACACCATTGAGCTCACCGGAGACAATGTGACCCCCTTGCGATCCGACACCATCCGGTTGGTGCAAAGCGGATGTGCATTCCATGGACTTCGTTCCGAAGACCCAAACCAACACCTTAAGGACTTCCTCAAAATCGTAGATTCCATAGACCTAGGTGTTGAAACTAGAGAGACTACCCGTTTACGCCTATTCCAATTCTCTCTACGGGATCAAGCTAGTCAATGGCTTGAGCGTTTACCCGCGGGATCCATCACCACATGGGATGATCTCACCACTCGTTTCCTTGCTCAATTTTTCCCACCGGGGAGAACTACTAAACTTAGGAATGACATCTTGATGTTTCAACAACGTCAAAATGAATCTCTCTATGAAGCATGGACTCGTTTCAAGGACTTACTCCAAAAAGTCCCTCATCATGGCATAGATCTTTGGATCCAAGTCCAAATTTTCTATGACCATATCGACATCTCCACGAGGCGAACCATTGACCAATCGGCCGGTGGTAAGCTACGTGATCTTAGTGCGGAACAATCATGGGAACTCATAGAAGATCTTGCTCTCTATGACAACGAAAGTTGGAATGATCCCCGTGATTTGAACAAAACGGTCAAGGCAATATCTTTGCCTTCGAACAATTCAAGCACTCCCGGCCGTAGGATCATGGAACTTGAGGACCAAGTCAAGTTTCTCATGAAATCTTACGAGGCTCCGAAGCATTCAAGCCAAGTGAACAAAATCACTTCTTCATGCGAATTATGTAGTGGTCCCCATGACACTCGTGATTGTGTGGAACTCCCCGGAACAGCTTTTGCGGACTACGCATCCACGCGTACCGACGAAGCGGGAGATAAGTGGTACACTTTCAAGCCCGAGCCAAACACATACGGTGATTCATACAACCCCTCATGGAAAAATCACCCAAACCTTAGGTGGAAACAAAATCAACCCAATTCTTCCAATCCGCCTAATCGTTACCAATCAAACGGTCCACCATCCAACCGTACTTTCAACAACAATCCTTCTAAAAACTATGGTAGTACCAACAATCTTGAAGGATTGATGTCGAAATTTATGGCATCTCAAGAAGCCCGCATAGCTAGGTTCGAAAACGAATTCAACCAACAACAAACGGAGATGACCAACAAGATCGACAACTTGTTGAAAGCCCTCAACAACCAAACATTAGCCACACCTAGGAAGGACACTAGGGACACCAATAGTGGAATTCAAATTAAGGACCCCTCATCATCCAAACATGTCCACTTTGTCAATGTTGTCACCATTAAGCCGATAGATAGAGAGATAGAGGAGAGTGACAAGGATGAATCTAAGGTAGAAGCCAATAGTGAGGATGAGAGTAGGGAAGTTGAGGTTAAAAAGGATGAGGAATTGGAGGAGATAGAACCTATAGAGAAATACTTTGATAAGTTGCCAACTGAGGAGGAACGGGAATACCATAAGGATTTATTCGATAGTCCCGAGAAAACATATATCTTTGGCGACCCCCTGATCAAAATGGGAGATCCCTCCAACATTAACATCCCATGTAATATAGGGCACATGCATATATGGAAAGCTTACATCGACCTTAGATCCCCCGTGAACATCATGACTAGGACCTATTACAATTGGGTGATGAAGAAGCAACTCAATTTTAGGATGATGCCCGGTAAAAATTGGATAAGTAATTTTGCAGGAAGGGTTAAGGGAGTACATGTGATTATAGGGAATCTCACCTATGAGATTGATTTTATGATAGTGGAAGACACTCGTCTCGTGATAGATGCTTGCCTAAGCCAAATTATATTCGGGAAGCCTTTTGTTGAAGCCACTAGGATGAGTTATGATCCGACTTTAGGGATAGTTAGGTTCAAGAAAGACAATGATGAGGTTGCTTATCAAATGCCCTACAAGATCGAACAATACTGCCTTCTCTCTAATTTCGAAAAGGAACGTAAGCAAGCAGCTTATTATAGGAATGAGGAGGATAGACGTAGAGGAGTAGAGTATGTTAGAAATAGGATGCTTGGTTTCTACAAAGAATGCTTGCAACTAGGTCCGGAATACAAAACTGGTTTAGAAGACGACCTAGAGAGTGGAACCAATGATGAGATCACGTAGTAACCCATGACTTTGAGTCTAGCTACAAGACTCGTAAATAAAGAAAAGCGCTTCTTGGGAGGCAACCCATGTTTTGTGTGATTTTTATTTGTTTGATTGTTATTTGCTTCCGTATGCATGCTTTGTTTTTATTGTTGGTTGATCATGCTTCTAAAATAAAACGTGAAAATACTTTACTATGTTGTTTAGCCTAGTCTTAACTTCAACCTAAAGGTATTTTTGCAAAAGATAAGTGTAAGGGGAAACCCCAAATATGTTTTTAAGAAACAAATCGATCATGATTCTCCACAATATTTAATGAACATGTATATTCGTATTTGTTAGAGTCAAATGCTTGTATTGAGTCATAATGAAGTTTTGCAGGATTTTCCAGGAAGTAGGACAAAGTTTTTCCAGAAATTTTCCGGAAACTTAACATAAGAATTTCTGCAGGTCCATTCTGACGGCGTCAGAGTATTACTCTTGACGGCGTCAGGAGTTAAAATCTGGAAATTTTACCGGTTTTGTTTTTCTAACGGAGTCTTATGGTTTTTGTGAATTATTAAGTTTTATAATCTCCAGGAAATCTGCAAACATCATTCCACAAGCATTATATCTTACTTTGTTTTCTAGGATTTAGTAACTTATATAGGATGCCGCCGATTTTACGCGAGGTTGCCTTGTCTATTGTTGTCAGGATTTACAGGTTATTTGTGACAAGAAGATGATTTATATTCTGGAAGGGAAGCTTTGATTGTTCATTTTCTTGGAGGAAGATTTAACCTGGCCAACCTATAATCCATACCGAGCGAATCAGGGGAGTATTTGATTTCATTCTCTTTACTTTTTAACTTTTACATTCTTTACTTGAACATTGGGGACAATGTTCATCTTAAGTGTAAGGGGAGGGTAAAAAGATGATACCTTACATATGCACTTTCGCTTGAGTTTGTTTTGTTTGATAGTAGATGAGTAATAAAACTATGAGAAATACTTGTTAGTGTAATTTTAGCGCCAAATTTAAAATTTTTTACAACATTTAGGAGTGAAACTTTAGCCATAGCAAGCGTCTCATGGATAGGAGGTTGTATGACTAACACATAACCGTATATTCAGAAAAATTTTCCACCCAAAAATGTGAGGTTCGCCTTTAGTTTTGATAAGAAAAGCATTTATTATTGGTGCTTATGAGTGTACCGGTAGCATTTAGATTCTAGAACTTGCGTTAGTGATGCATCCCGAGACCGCTAGTGAGACTACATTCGTGTGGTAGGATTTACTACATGATAAGAGGCATTAGGATCACCCTTGTGTTAAACCCGTATTATAATTACTTGACCATTTAAGTCATATTACTTGGCTAGTTAAGTCAACTAATTTTTCCCACACCCTTTGCGTTGTACTCATTTTTAGTACACGATACCCCTAGTACACTCCTCCGAGCCTATCTTTTCGTTTCTAACTTTAAGCATTTTACTTAAAGGAAGAATTTGTTACACCCCACTTAAATGTACACCCAAATCGCCTTAGCCTTCCGTGTATGCGCTCATTTTTAGTGCATTATTGTTATTTGTTAAACCCTAAGTTAACTATCTAATTGATTACATGGTTGCTAAGTCGAGTCATATCCTTGTACATATTGTTTCGGGACGATTGGGACTCATGGGTAAGTACTTATTTTATGGAGTAATGGGGAAGAACATCATATATTACCCCCATATGTACGTTAATCTTAAAAGTGCTCCAAGTGTTTTGATTTTCTTGATTCGAGTCATTAGATTAGTTTAATGTAAAGTATGTAAAGATTCAAGTGTAAGGGGATTGCTCAAACCCCTATGATGTATTATTTTGGATGGTAGGGAAAGAGTGTATGCAAAAAAAAAAAAAAAAAAAAAAAAAAAAAAAAAAAAAAAATCAAGAAAAAGAAAAAAAAATAGAAAAAAGAAAAGAAAAAAAATACGGACTACCATCCCGTTTTCATTCTATGTTCATTTTATGTTTTTGTTATTTTTCATTTATTAGCTTAAGTCGAGTCTAGTCTTGGCTTAGCAACGCCATCTTGTACATGTAATTAACCGAGATTGTTAACTCGCCACCAGTAAAACTTCCTTTATCCAACAAAACCGTGTAATTCATATCCCTACACCTAACGTTATAACCCTTTAAAAGACCTCTTTGATAGTTTATCCTAGGTGCTTACGCCATGTGGTGGAGGTTTGATCCTTTCCCAAGCCTATGGTAATCTATTTTGCTATGATAGGTAGTGAGAGATATCTTCCATTTCCATAATGTTATATTACTTTATTACACCCGAGAGATGTGAGTATCTAAACACTATTTGTGAGGTGCTTGTGTATGACCTCCGTGCTTGTCTATTGGTCTTTAGTGGAACGATTATTTGTTGTAATTACTTTTATATTAGTGTTAAATGACCCCTAACTTGTCTTTTGAGTAGAATAAAAGCTCATTTGCTTGAGGACAAGCAAATCTCAAGTGTAAGGGTATATGATGAGGCGAAAAATGATCCGTTTTTAGGGGGTCATTTAAGCCCGAATCCGACTTTATTTGATCAAATATTGCCCTAAATCGTTCCTTTTGTGATTTTAGGTGTTTGGAGAGCGAATTCTGGAAAAGAAGCCATTTTGGACGTTTTTGGAGCATAAAAGTGAAGAAAACGGCAAAGTACCAAATTTCCATGCTGAAGATACAAGGTGACGGCGTCAAGAGTAATATCTTGACGGCGTCAGACATGAAGATTAAAATACCGAAGGTGGTGACGGCGTCAAAGTGGCAAGAATAAAATACCGTGGTCGGTGACGGCGTCACATAGGCCGTCATAAGTGGATCAAGGACGTCCGAGGAAGTATATGGCGGCGAGGTGACGACGTCACAAGTAACTCTTGACGCCGTCAGCCTGTTTTTCCTATATATAGTTTTCTAGTTTTTTCATTAAAAAGAAGAGAAGTTTTGGTGAAACCCTAAAGACGATTTTGGTGCCTCTTTTACAGGTTTTTCAAGGGTTCCAAACCCTTGAGGCCTTGCATTGTAATTGAGATAAGTGTTCTTTCAATTCAATCAATATGTCTATGTGTTGTTTGTTTATATCTTGTTCTTGTCTCAATTCTACTATGCTAGGCTAGATCTCTCTTGTGTTTGCTTAGATCTAATGAAACCTAGATGTTGATTATGTGTTGATTACTTGTCTATTCTTGTTTTGAATGAATGATTTATATGTTAGGCTTAAGAAAACTGGCAGATCTCCAAATGGTAACATGCTTGAACGTCTTAAGAAACATGAACCGAGGCATACTAGGTCTTTATTGGTTGTATTTAATGCATGAGCCACTGTTTACAATCCCTATAGTTGTGCTGGGTCATGGTGTAGGAGGAGATAAGAGCTCATAGAGTTGGGGAGTTATGTATGCCACCCCACGAATGGTATTAAGGAATACAATCCGTCATTCATACAAGTGTAACAAGTAATTAACATGTAAAAGATATCTAGGGAGTAGTGAAGTCTAAGTAAACACAATTTCTCCAATTACTGCTCACAACTTTAGTATAATTAGTTTATTTTCATTTTTATTATTTTATTTTGATTGCATCTTAGTTTTGGGTTAGTTGATTAGCAACTAATTCCGCCCACTCCTTCAAAAACCCGAGATTTTACTTACTTTCATATAATATAAAAATACAAAAATAATCATCCCTCACCTATAGAACTATTAATTAGGTTTTCTAATCCTAGCGACACTATTCCTAAGCTGAACGATCAATCCCCCGGTACTTGTCACTATACTATACTACAACGATCAGGTACACTGCCTGGTGGGGGTTGTAAGCTTCTCGAGATCCCTCGAGAGGTAAAGCAAGGTGCGATTCCCACGCATCAAAAAGTGAAAAAGTAAAAAGAATGAAATCAAATACTCCCCTGATTCGCTCGGTATGGATAGTAAGGTGGCAAGGTTAGATCTTCCTCCAAGAAAATGAACAATCAAAGCTTCCCTTCCAGAATATAAATCATCTTCTTGTCATACATAACCTGTAAATCTGAGAAAATAGACAAAAACAACCTCGCGTAAAATCGGCGGCATCCTATATAAGTTACTAAATCCTAGAAAACAAGATAAGATATAATGCTTGTGGAATGAAGTTTGCAGATTTCCTGGAGATTATAAAACTTAATAATTCACAAAAACCATAAGACTCCGTTAGAAAAACAAAACCGGTAAAATTTCCAGATTTTTACACGTGACGCCGTCAAGAGTTAACTCGTGACGCCGTCAGAAGTGACCTGCAGAAATTCTTATGTTAAGTTTCCGGAAAATTTCTGGAAAAACTTGGTCTCACTTCCTGGAAAATCCTGCAAAACTTCATTATGACTCAATACAAGCATTTGACTCTAACAAATACGAATATACATGTTCATTTAATATTGTGGAGAATCATGATCGGTTTGTTTCTTAAAAACATATTTGGGGTTTCCCCTTACACTTATCTTTTGCAAAAATACTTTTAGGTGGAGTTAAGACTAGGCCAAAACAACAAAGTAAAGTATTTCCACTATTTAATTGAGAAACATGATCTACCAACAATAAAAATAAAGCATGCATACGGAAGCAAATAACAAACAAACAAAATAAAATCACACAAAGCATGGGTTGCCTCCCAAGAAGCGCTTGTTTTAGTTCGAATCACGAGCCTGACTCTACCCTTATTTAACGGAAACAGGGGAGGTGTTCCCTACACTTAGGATTAAGTGCGGGTGAAAGTAGCGATACACACCCTTAGGGTGGAAATATCCCATGTGAGGAAAGAGTGGTGGATGAATTATATGCTCAAAAGGGTGTGCTCCTATCATCATAACCTTACGTAATTCAATCGGGTTAATGGGTGGATTAAGATTTTCTCCTAGAAAGGGATCATTTTCTATCAACTTCAAGAGACTCCTAGTTGGGAATCCATCTTGACCTAATAAACCCGGTTTAAACCCATAATGTTTCTTGTGATCAATCATAAATGGGTGATGTAAGCATGTAAGATCATTTTCCACTCCTATATTGGTTTCCTCTCTACAAGGCTTAGAGTCTACTACCTTTATCCCAAGACTACCCGGACTATATGGTTTGATGGGTGGATCGGGACCTTTTTCAATTCCTAAATTCACATCTAAAGATGGAAGATTAGGTAACGGTTTTAGTTGAGGCTCCGGTTCATCAAAACTAGGAACTTCCCTAGAACTAAGAGTAAGGTTATCATTATAAGTATTCAAACCTATATCCTCTATTTGTGTTTGGTTCAAAGGTTCTACCTCTATTGAGGTTCCTATAGTCTCTTCTACTTCTTCCAGGTAAGTTACGGGTGGTATGTGTGCCTCAAATGATGGCAGGACTTGTGGGGTACTCAGTGAGCTTATGTTATTTACTTCATCATTCCCTATGTCACGATCACCTATATCCTCAACATGTGTTTTATTATAATCTAACCCTAACATTTTCCCAAGTATCTCACATGCTTCTCTAGGCATCTCAACTTCTATATCTGAATCATAAGGATCATCCTCAATATTCTGACTGCTATATATAAATTGCCCAAGAGATTCATCATCTGTTTCTTGAGATTCATCATCATTGATCATAAAACCTAGGTCTTTTTGATCAATGTGATCATGTTCGGCTACATCCTCCATCACATCAAGGTCACCTATGTGTTCAGCTTGTACTATGGCATTACATGACAACCACTTAGGTATCTCAACACTAATATATTCATCCCCAAACAAACTTGTTTCATGATCCTGGAAATTTATATTCAATTGACTTGTACTAACGTTTGTTGGGTTGTCTACCCTATAATAATATTGGGCACAATCTTCTATGGCATCCCATGCTTCTTCAGCACTTAATTCCCTAAAGTCCCCATTGGCAAAATCCTCAATGCGCATTTGGTCATATTGGCCAACACGATAGTAAAAGGTTCGGGTTAGGGATGCTAAAGCGAAACTATGATGAGGGAATTTTCGGAGTAAATTTCTAAAACGAGTCCATGCATCATATATGGGTTCATCTCGATATTGTTTGAAATTCAAGATGTCAATAGGGTAGAATGGCCTTTGTGGTTGGTGGTATGGTGGATTCGCGTACTCCATAATGGTGAACGGAAGAGTCAATGGAAATTACGAACAAACACACAAAGAAATAAGATAGACTAAAGAAAACCTAAAAATAAAAATAAAATCTTACTAGAAAGGAATTTAGCAAGTAGACCTAATAAAAAGAGATTCTAACCTAGACAATAACTATTCCCCAGGCTGCGGTGCCAAAAACTTGATACGTGGGAATCGCACCAGGCTTTACCTCTCAAGGGATCTTGAGAAGCTTACAACCCCCACCAGGCAGTGTACCTGATCGTTGTAGTATAGTATAGTGACAAGTACCGGGGGATTGATCGTTCAGCTAGGAATAGTGTCGCTAGGATTAGAAAACCTAAATACTAGTTCTAAAGGTGGGGGATGATTCTTTTTGTATTTTTATATTTTTTTAGAAAGCAAGTAAAAATCTCGGGTTTTAAGGATTTGGGCGGAATTAGTTGCTAGTCAACTAACCCAATACTAAAGATGCAATCAAAATAAAATACTAAAAATGAAAATAAACTAAATTATACTAAGGTTGTGAGCAATAAGTGGAGAAAATGTGTTTACTTAGATTTCACTACTCCCTAGATATCTTTTACACGTTAATTACTTGTTATAGTTGCGTGGATGACGGATTGTATTCCTTAATACCATTCATGGGGTGGCGCACTTAATTCCCCAATCCTATGAACTCTTATCTCCTCCTATGCCATGCCCAGCACAACCATAGGGATTGTAAACAGTGGCTCATGCATTAAATACAACCAATAAAACCTAGTGCACATCAGTTCATGTTTCCTAAGACGTTCAAGCATGTTACCATTTGGAGATCTGCCAGTTTTCTTAAGCCTAACATCGAATTCATTCATCCAATACAACTATAAACAAGTAATCAATACATAATTAACATCTAGGTTTCATTAGATCCAAGCAAACACAAGATAGATCTAGCCTAGCATGATGGAATTAAGACAAGAACAAGATATAGACAACCAACACATAGACATATTGATTGAATTAAAAGAATACTTATCTCAATTACACATGAAAGGTATCAAGGGCTTAGAACCCTTGAAAAACCTGTAAAATTCGTACCAAGTTCGTACTTAGGGTTTCTCCAAAACTTCTCTCTTTTATTGTGAAAATTAGAAAACTATATATAGGAAATAGGGTCTGACGGCGTCAAGACAAATTTTGTGACGCCGTCATCTCGCCGCCAAAATAATTCTCGGACTACCTTGATCCAGATATGACGTCGTCAAGTGTTAGCATTTTCTAGGCCGTCATGCATTTTACTCTTGACGCCCTACCTCGTGACGCCTTCAAATCTGTACTGGATCGTCATGGAAATTACTCTTGACGCCGTCAAGATTTTCTTCTTGACGCCGTCACCTACTGTTCCCAGCAAGGAAAAATAAGACTTTGGCGTTTTCTACACTTTTATGCTCCAAAAACGTCCGAATTGCTTCCTTTTCCAGATTTCTCTCCCAAAGTACCTAAAATCACAAAAGGAACGATTTAGGGCAATATTTGATCAAATAAATTCAATTCCGGGCTTAAATGACCCCCTAAAAGTGGTTCATTTTTCGCCTCATCACCGCCCATTTTTGGAGTGCAATGTACCTAGTCCTAGATATTGCAAGGAAATACCTCGGAAATCGGGGGTTGTGTCCACGTGGCCCTCATAAATCGGGAAAAAGTGCATGTACAGTTTCGGTTCAAGCCACACGTTTTTTGTGAGTGGGATCCACGTGGACATCATCTAGGGTTTTTTACTCCCTATATAATAGTCATCGCCCCCATTTTTACAAGAACACACAGTAAAAACACACACTCACCCTTGCTCACTTTTTTTAAAAGCGTATTTTTGCAAAGAGAGTACTCGTTTCATTAGGTAATTTTTGTTTGCGTGTCTCAGTGAATTAATGAAAATGGTTGCCCAGTTAGAGGACTTTCGCTCTGCGATGACAGAGAATGATGTTACTCAGTTTACATCTGACTACTTCATTCCTCTGGATGTGCGTCCAGAGGCTCCAGATGTTGACGCGTGTATAGCCGATTTCCCCGAAGGGAAAATAGGACTATACACGCGCTTCTTCGAGTACGCGAATTACCGCGTACCGATATCTATATTTCTGAGCGATTTGCTCAACCACTATCGCCTCCACATCTCACAGCTGCACTGTATAGGTGCGGCTAAGGTGTCGAATTTTGAAGTAAATTGCCGTTTACTTGCGATAGAGCCGACCATAGCCTTGTTCCGCGTCTTCTACCACACAACGTGGTCAAATGGATGGGTGTCTTTTGCGAAGCGCCCGGGGGCGCTTCAGTGTTACACTGAGAAGGTAGACTCCCTTAGACATTGGAGGGAGCATTTTTTCTGGGTTGATGACGTGGTTTTTCCATCGCCCATTGAGTTTTATACTCAAGATACTTTGCCAAGGGATGGGCGCCCCGCACCCGGTTCCTATAGGCTGACCGATGCGCAGACTCTTGATGCCAACCGCATACCCATTAACCCTTATCCGGAGGAGTTTTTGGTGCACATGGGGTTGAGTGGCAATTACTTCGGCGCTGCTGACGAGGTGCCAACCTTTATAAATGAGGAAGGCCGGGGTGGGTGTTCGTCCCTTTTTCTTCAAATATGTAAGTCTTCTTATATGCGCACCTTTAATAACTAATCCTTTCTTCTTTGTTATTTGTTTATGTGCGCAGAGATGGATTTGTTCGCCGTTGTTAAGTTGGAGAGACCGAAGCTGGTGACTGTGGGAGTGCGCCCTCTGAGGGAGGGTGAGCAGCCACTTCTAGAGGCGACCGAGGGTCGTTTGACAGTGCTGCTGGATGTTGGCCCGGAAAATACGCCGCCGCTCCAAGTGACGCCTGTTCAGAGCGTGGCGCCAGATGTGGAGATGGCGCAGGAGGAGGAGGCGCGCGCTGAATCATCTGACAGCGTGGAGATCCTGAAGCCTGAGGAGGTGCTGAAGGAGGAGGTGGCGCAGAATCTTAAGCGCAAAGGGGAGGCTGGGAGCAGTGGCACCAAGAAGAGACGACGCTACCTTATTGGGGATGCGGAGTCGTCCGCGGAGGAGGAGACATCCGCTCCTGGCGCAGATAAGAAGGCTGCAGAGGCCTCTCCCTTTCTGTAAGTACTTGCGTCTCTATTCTGTTTCTTGTGTATTACTTGTCGTAACATGTGCTAACTATCTTTTTCATGTATTGTAGGGATGATGCCACGAAGAATGATGGAGTTTTCGTGGATGTGGTTTCCTCTCCGCAGAATGAAAACAAGGAGGGGAAAGCCAAGGTTGATGAGGGTGTAGAGGCGCAGCAGTTGATGGATGAGTTGGCTGCGACTGCTGCGCGTCAGGCTGAGCTGGTGGCTCAGTTGAAGAAGAGGTATGTCGGGGAGAGTAGTACTCTCGCCTAGAAGGATAAGGAGATAGCTAAGCTCCGTGCGCAGCTGGCGGAAGCGCAGGCGGAGTTGGAGTCCTCCAGGGTGTACACTGAGAAGGTCACCCATGAGAAGTTGTCCGCACTGGCTGAGGTGCAGGAGGCGCATGGGCAGCTTCATCATTATAAGTCCGACATGACTTGGGCTGTGAGGTTCTTGGAGGAGAAGAAGGTGGAGCACTATGCTAGCATCACCAAGTTCAAGGAGAGTATGGAAAAGATCATCCAGGCTCAAGAGAATAAGCTGCGCGGCCTGAGCATCGAGTACGATGAGGAGTTATACCCTCATTTGATGTCGACCATTGCTGAGCGCAGGTACTTCCTTTTTAGTCTTCTTCTTTATAACATTTTGTTGCTATGCCTTTTCTTAACACAAATTGTCTTTGTTGATGTAGGTGGTTGATTAGTCACTGGCTGCGCCTGGCAGCTATGGGCACTCTGGAGTCCCAAGAGGTGTTGGACGCCTTTGGGAAGGTGGTTCACTGTGCGTTGGCGCGTGGGAAGTCGCAGGCTATAGAGGATCTCCATGAGGCCAAGCTTCTGAGCAAGGACTTGGCAGAGGTCCCTGGTTATAATGCGGCTGCATATGATGAGTTGATGCAGGCTATGGCGGGGTTGAAGGTCCTCGAGTTGCCGCACATTGGAAGGTTGGAGCGCGACCAAGACAAACCCATAGATGTACTTATGGCGGGGTTGACTTTGGAGCGTCACCTTTTGGAGGATGCAGAGGCGCAACCAGATTATTTCTTGAAGCCTGATGTGTCGCAGCTGCAGGTCCCCGTATTCGCGCAGCCTCGCCACATCCTCAACCCATTTGCTCTTGAAAGGGAGATTCCCTTGAAAGAGGTTCTAGAGCGTCACGCGCAGAGGGCTGCCCAGAAGAGGGGCATTCAGGGCAAGGCAGTGTTGTGTAGCGTGGGTGCTGCACACATCCCCAGGTCTGATGGGGTTCCTGTGAGTGTTCCTACCGTATCTCCCAAGGACGCTTTGATTCTGAGAAAGCTCCAGGAGGCGGGGAGTTCTGCTGCTCCGGATGATAGCCCTGAGCATCGCCATAGCGTGTAGGCTTATTTTTGTATATGTATTGTGTAAATAATGAAGTGTATCTTTCCTTGTAATTTTGTGTAAAAATGTCGAATAAGATACCTTTTTGTTAATTAAGTGCGTGACTTAAAAAATATACTTGCATTGTTTGCTAAGTTTTATTGTTTGACCAAGTGTCTTGGCTCGTTAAGTGCGTGACTTTAAGAAATATACTTGCATTGTTTGCTAAGTTTTATTATTTGACCAAGTGTCTTGGCTCGTTATTTGCTAAGCTTGTACGGTGTACTTAATATTTGCGCACCCGTCGTGGGATGCGCACGTAAAACTTACCTCGACGTCTCAAAAGTAAGGCGCTTAGCAAGGATGCGTGATCCAATGTTGATGGGTTTGCAACCCTCTTACTCAACGAGTGAATTAGTAGGTTTACTCATCCTTTATGCCTTCGTGGGTCTTTAGTTAGTGCATGCACGCCATGTAGGCAAAGATATAAGATAACAATATTGACATATATAAGTATGTACGCAATAAAGTGAAATACGCTATGGAGTTAGCTAGAAACCATAACATTTTATTAATACTTGCAAGTTTTTTGAAAATAAAAATATAATTCCTATGAAAGAAAAGAAAAAACAAACACTTATTGGGCACCTCTTAGGGTGCAAAGGTGTCTGTGTAATGGTCGTAGCCTAAAAGTAACATCTTTTAAGGTTGATGTTCCAAGTGCGCGCTAGGTCGTGACCTTCCATATCGCGCAATCTGTACGCACCGTTGCCGAGTGCATCTGTGATCTCGTAAGGTCCTTCCCACTTTGGTCCGAGCTTTCCTGTGTCTTCTGCGTGGCTCGCATCGTTGGCGCGGTATACAAAGTCTCCTGGCCTAAATGAAGTGTGTTTGACCTTTGCATCATAATACTTCTTCATTTTTGCCTTAGCCGTTGCCTCGCGTATAGCTGCGCGTTCACGCCTTTCTTTCAGCAAGTCCAAGTCTATGCGCCGCTCCTCGTCATTTGTTGTGACGTTGACCTCTGCTGTTCGTATAGTTGGCATTCCTATCTCAGCTGGTATGACGGCTTCTGTTCCGTAGACAAGGGAAAATGGCGTGTCGCCAGTACTGGTTTTAATTGTGGTTCGATGCGCCCATAAGACATGCGAGAGCTCGTCCACCCACCTTCCTTTGTGTCTGTCAAGATGCGCTTTTATTCCTTCCCCTAGGCTGCGGTTTGCGCGCTCAACTAAGCCATTGGTTTGTGGGTGTTTTACTGAAGCGAAGTGTTGCGTGATGTTCAATTGCGCGCACCAATCTTTGAATGGGTTATCACAGAATTGTTTTCCGTTGTCTGATATGATCTCTCCCGGTAGTCCGAAGCGACAGACAATGTTGTCCCAGACAAAGCGTTTGATTTGGTTTCCTGTGATGTTTACCACCGCATTTGCTTCAATCCACTTCGTAAAGTAGTCTATGGCTACGATGAGGAACTTTACTCCTCCTGCTGCAACTGGAAAGGGTCCCGCGATGTCAATGCCCCATTTGTAAAATGGCCATGGTGAGGTAATGGGTGTTAGCTCTTGTTGTGGTCGGCGCGGGATTGGCCTATGTACTTGACAATTGCTGCATTTCTTTATAAGATCTCGTGCGTCGCGATTCATGGTTGGCCAATAATATCCTGACCGCAGAGCGCTTGCCACCACAGATCGCGGCCCTGAGTGCATGCTACATGATCCAGTGTGGATTTCTCGGAGTACGTAGTCTGCTTGAAGAGGTCCAACACATCTGAGCCAGGGTTGTAAGAAAGAGCGTCGATAGAGTATGTTGTCTCGTAGTTCAAATCGTTGCGTTGTGCGCCGCACTCTTCGAGCGTCCTTGTGGTCTTGTGGTAAGACTCCCTTGCTGATGAATTCAATGATAGGTGTCATCCATGTAGGATCTTGTTCATCTATCACTGTGGATATCTCCATTTCCAAGATTGACTTATTTTTTAGGGTTTCCACCAATACCTGTTTTGAGAGGTGCGCGAAGCTTGTGGATGCGATCTTACTGAGCGCATCAACCTTCCTGTTGTCTCCTCTTGGAACATGTTTTATTGTGAACCTGTCAAAGTTTTTGATTAAAGATTTGGTCTTTTCCAGGTATTGGATCATGTGGTCATCCTTGGCTTCATATTCACCTAGCACATGGTTGGCGACTAGCCGAGAATCTACGTTTGCTTCCAAGTTGCGTACACCCATTTGGATTGCGATGCGTAGTCCGGATAGTAGGGCTTCGTATTCTGCCTCATTGTTTGTGGCTGTGAATTCAAAGCGCAGCGCATAGGTGAATTCCATACCTTCTGGATTTGTGAGAATAAGGCCTGCGCCTGATCCATCTACACATGAAGATCCATCTGTGAACAGAATCCAGAGTTCCTATAGATCTGTTTTGGTTGCAGATGTTGGACTGTCACTATCTGGCTTCTCTACGATGAAATCGGCTAATATTTGTCCTTTAATTGCAGTGCGCGGTCTATATGAGATGTTATATTCACTTAACAGTACACTCCACTTTTGTAACCGTCCTGATGCGTTGGGTTTAGAGATGACTTGTTTGATTGGCTGATCGGTGATTACAGCTATTGGGTGCGCTTGCAAGTATCTGCGCAGCCTTTTGGCTGCGAATACTAGAGCTAAGACCAGCTTTTCCATAGCGCTGTAGTTAGTCTCTGTCCTCTTCAGGGCTTTGCTTACAAAGTATATGGGTGTCTGCACGGAGTTCCTATCTGTCAATAGTACTGCGCTAACTGCTCCATGAGTTGCCGATAAGTACATGGTTAGCTCTTCCCCTGGTCGCAGTGCAACAAGTTTGGGAAGAGATGCCAGATGGTGTTTAAGTTGTTGGAAAGCTTCCTCCGCTTCTTCGGTCCAGCGAAAATCTCCCTTTTTTGTGCACTTCGTGAGTGTTTTAAAGAGAGGAAGCGACTTGTCTGCTGATTTAGATAATAAACGGTTTAGCCCTGCTAACTTTCCATTCAATGACTGGACTTCTTTGAGTGTGCGCGGTGAGGGGAGATCAATAACAGCCTTTGTTTTTTCTGGACAAGGCTTGATTCCATCATGTTCCATTAAGTATCCAAGGAACATGCCTTTGGTTGCGCCAAAGGTGCACTTCTTGGGGTTTAACTTCATGTTTATTCGTCCCAATGTTCTGAATGTTTCCTCGATGTCGCGCACCAACTCATCCTCTGTGTGGCTTTTGATGACAAGGTCGTCGACGTAGACCTCTAAGTTGCGGCCTATTTGTTTTTCAAAGGCTGTGTCCACCAATCGTTGGTATGTTGCGCCTGCGTTTTTTAAGCCAAAAGGCATTTTTGTGTAGCAGTACACTCCTTGACTGGTGTGGAAAGCTGTTTTCTCTTCATCTTCGACTGCCATCTGAGTTTGATGATATCCTTTGTATGCGTCTAGGAAGCATTTGAAAGGGTATCCGCACAGGGATTCTACCTTCCAGTCTATTTCTGGCAGTGGATAGCAGTCCTGTGGACATGCTTTGTTAAGGTCTGTGAAGTCTACGCACATTCTCCAACTGTCATCGCTCTTCTTTACCATAACTGGGTTTGAGAGCCAGTCGTGGTAGTACACTTCGCGCATGATTCCTGCGTCTACGAGTTTATGTACTTCTTCCAGAATAGCCTTTGCACGATCTGGGGCCTGGCCGCGCTTCTTTTGTCGTATTGGGGGATATCCTTGTCGGATTTGTAGCTTATGCTCTGTGATAGAGCGTGGCACTCCTGTCATGTGTTTTGGTTCCCATTCGAAGATGTCCAGGTTCTTCTGCAAGAGTGCGCATACGGCTGCTTTACCTTTGTCAGATAAATATCCACCAATCGAAACTTGTTGATCCGGGTAATCAGGGTGAATAGCGACCTTTAGGTTTGGTGTTTTTTCTGTGCGCTGTTCTGGAATATTATCTACTTCAGTTGTTACCGCGTTGCATTCCTTTGGTGGTACTATTGTGTTATAGAGGGTGACAACTCCTCCTTCCACAGGGAACTTAAGCATTCCGTGCGCTGTGGATGGTACAGCGCGCATGGATGATATTCCAGGTCTCCCAATAATACCATTGGATTTCAGGTCGTAGTCTTTTGAAACAATGATCATACAAGATGTCTACGGATGCCCCTCCGTCAATGTACATGCGGTGGATATCATGTCCCCCCGTATGTATTTCGATAGTTAGAGGCTCTACAACTGCGTTGTCCGCAGCTATAGTAGGGAAAGATATCTCTTTTACTGGAGAGAATTTTTGGCTGACTTTCTGCTTTATCTTTCGCTGCCATGACTGTATCATGTATATGGTATCAGCTTTTTCTTTGGGGGGGTTCTTTCTTACCCCCGCTCCTTTGTTTGTCTTTTCCCTCCTTGATGTTTTTTACAAGGTGGTCCATTCTGCCTTCCCTTACTAACTTTTCAATTAGTTGTCTTAGTAGGACGCACTCGTTAGTTGTATGGCCTTTTTGACCATGGTACTCGCAGTATCCATTCCCTATGCGCTTTTCCTCTGCGGTGCGCATTGGTGGAGGTTTTGGGAAGTTTGCACCTTCTGTTACAAATATTTCCCTCGGGGTTTTTGTGAGAGGGGTATACTTATCATTGTCTCTTCCGCTGCGATAGTTCCTACTGCGGTTGTTATTCTGATCGTTGGATTGTCTCCTAGGCTGTTCTTGCTGCCTATAGTTCGAATAACCCTTTTTGCTGTCTGCAGCAGCTGCTTCTCCTTGTATGAAGGATCTGGTGCGCTTTGTTAGCTCATCGAAAGTCTGGGGAACTTTGTCATTTAGCTTTCGGATAAGTTCTGGGTTATTAATCCCATTCATGAACCCTGAAATTTTTAGAATTTCAGGACATGCTTTGACTTGTATGCACTCATCCTTGAAGCGTTCCATAAAAGCGCTGGTTGATTCCCCTTGGCGCTGTTTCACTCTTGCTAGCTCAACAGGGTTTTTAGCGCACTTCTTTCTCTGGGTAAAGTTGAAATGGAATGCTTTCCGTAATTCTTCAAACCCCTCGATGCTCCTTCGTGGGAACTTGCTAAACCATGTGCGCGCGTTCCCCACCAATGTGGAATTAAACATATGGCACCACACAGGCTGTGGACAGTTCTCGATAGTTGCGGCTGATTCGAAGACTTTTAGATGATCGTCTGGATCACCTGTTCCATCATATGTTTTTACATTAGTGGGCATGCGCCTGCGTTTGCGGCAGAGTAATCGCTGATACGTCGTGTAAACGCATCAACTTTCTGGCGACGCCATGGAAGAGACATATCTTCATTCTCTTCTTCGCGACGTCTTCCTCTTGATTTCCAGTGTCCTGTTTCTTTATCCTCGTTATCCGAGGAGTCACTGGAGGAAGATTAGTCTCTTTTTCGGCGCTTGCGCCGGCTTCTTTCAGAAGAAGAGCTTGAGGGACTTTCACTTGGGGACATTCTTTTCCCCAATCTGTCATGAATCCTCTTACTCCCAGATTTGGAGGACCCTTGGCTTGGTGAATGCTGAGGCCCTAATCGGTCTTGTATTCCTCGACTACCAAGTCTGGAGTGAACATTAGTGCGCCTCTCGCTGTCTTCTGAGTATTGTGAATCTGATGTCGTACCCAGCCTATCGTGGATGGTAGTACGTTCTGCGCGTCTTCCTCGTGGGTAGCGCGGTGGTGATGGTCCGCGTTCAGGACCAAAATTAAGTCGAGCTTGTAGGCTCGTGTTTGACCTTCTTCTTGACTCTTCTTGCATGAGGGCAGTTAGGGTTTCATAATTTTGAGATACAAAATTTCCCTGCGTTAGATTGGATGTGTCCTCAGTTGCTGCAAGAATGTCTGCCTCAGTGTTAGGCACCCTATCTCGGTTAGGCGCGCCTGGTGGCACATTGTTGTTCACTGTAGGTATAGTTTGATGAGGAGTAGTGAAGAGGGTGCGCTGGAGTTCCTCAACGCTTGGGACCACTATGGTGGTTTGGGTAGTGCTTACAGGCAGTTCTACCACTGGAAGAGGTTGGGTTGTCCCTGCCTCTTGGTGACCAGGTGCGCTGGTTGTCCCAGCGACTTGCCTAGGGGTTGAATCTTGTTGATTCTTCCTCTGGGTGTCACATTTTTCAGGCTGCGGAGTCCGCTGGCTTGAATTCTTATTCTTCGTCATTCTAGCTTTTTGTTCTTAGTGGGGTCCCACGGATGGCGCCACTTGTTGATACAAAAGTTGGACGTTCCTGATTATGGGCTCTTGCTCTCGTACCAATTCGCTTCTTAGTACTTGTAACCTGCGTACTAAGAAAATAAACAACACCGTTAGGCTTATCGTGAGATTGTCTCCCACGATTAGACTCCGGCGTGAGAGTAAGTAATCGATTTAGGGTTCTCGTAAAGAGTTTTAGGGTTTGTGTATCGTACCTTGAATGAGAGTTATGTCATTCCTTATATAGGCGCAGAATCCTTATAGGGTTCGTGCTCCTTACGTTTCGCACCCATGGTGCTTATCCAGGTAAGGATATCTATTCCATAGATAGATGATCCTTATCTATACCGTGTATAGTTTATATGGGTTTGGGCTTACGTGAGCCTGTTCCCATTATTGATGCGGCACAAGTTACAATAGCCCACGCATGGTGGTTTTTGGGCCTTAGTAATGTTTATCATATGGGCTCGTGGCCCATATATAGACTATACGTCATCAGGTTCGTTTCTTGCCAGGTACTTATTACAAGTCGCCGTTTGAAAAAACATATTATAGTTATTATAGGTTTGGATCTTTATTTTGAATATTGTCTGGTTTAAGGTATATGCTAAAAATGTAGACCACGGGTGCATACAATGATGAATAAGAGTAACGTGATAAATTTTGGCAATCTTGAAGATGACAAAGAGATCAAGCTAAAGACTATCTCTGTTGCATTTGGAAGCGTTTATGAGCGACAATTGGTAAGTGGTTTGGTTTATTATATGAAAGCCGATCCCCGAGTTTTTTTTTTTTTTTTTTAAGAACGGCACCACACTTGAAATCCGAAATCCGATCCCCAAGTTAAACCATCCAAACGGGCAGGCCCTGGGACCCGAACCACTAGGAGAGACCCGCGAAGGAAAAACCCCTAGAACTCACGGCTTCGCACTAAGAGGAAAATCGGATTTTCTTTGTCACTTGCGAGACTCGAACCCGGGTAAAACCCCTCCCTAAGCTCAAGAACTGAGCTAAGTTACTTGGTTAATATTACTCGGTTTAACCAAACATCGAACAGTATTCATTTGGGTTTGAGGCTTTAAACACTTGAGGTCCAGTTTAGTTTGCCATTTCTTGGCCCATTAAGGGTACTAGTTCAAGCAATGTTTATTTTTGGCCCATTTGATACTCAATCTACTCGATGGTAATTAATTTTCTAGCAACTAATATAAGATTCGTTCAAACTCCAATTGCAATGATGAAAGGCTAAAGTTTTCACTTTCTTTATACTTACAAAAAAGTATGATGATGAGTGAGATCATATATCAAGCAATAGTGGGATCCCCACTTTTGAAGCTTTAAACAATAATTATTTTGTCATTACGCAACATGTTTCCTTGCTTAAAGCCTTCTTTTTGTCTGTGACCCTGTCCGTACCAACGTAGGAGCGTCTCACTTCTTTTTTTTTTAATCAGATAACAATTTAAATAATATAATATTAGATATGAACAAAGAAAATAAAGATCATTTAAGGTTTGTTATTGTTTGTTTGTTACCTGAAACAACGTAAAAAATATTCGATCCTTGTGATTGATCATTTTTATATATATTGTTCCTTTAAGGGAATAAGTAAATTAATATTAGATAGTTTTTTTTCACTCATTATTTCTCTGTATTTAGACCGTTAGTTCTGACATTTGACAAGATCTTGTGAGTTCGTAGAAATATCTAGTAGGAGACTTGAGCATTTTTGTTTCTTAAAATATGTGATTTTTTTTTACTCTGATTCACTAAGATTTTATTTTTTATAAACAGAGCCACGTATCTCATTTCAAAATTCAAAATCCACTTTGAAACCATTGAAAAATTGCATGCTTTGAACCATGAAATTATTTATTGCTGCATTGCACGTCACGGGAGAAAAACAGATATCAATTGGTCAGAAGCTCCAACATAATTGACTGTTTGTACATTTTAAATAGTCAAAGACAATAATTTATGACTGTACGAGTATGTTTCAAAATGGGAAAATTCGAAGCAATTACTATTATTATTGTTATTGTTACTGTATTATTTTTAACTTAGGAAGCAATACTTTATTAACTCACCATCCTGTTGTTATTATCGAAATTAAGGCAAGGTGTTTCCGTGGATTAAACTAGACGAACTATTTATCGTCTATATATACATATATATATTTCTTTTCAGCTCCCGTAAGCTTTGAGGATTAATTAATATTAATAGAATCATCAATTGCTAAACTTGAAACAAAACTGAAAAACTATAGCACAAAACTATCAACATGATCGGTACGGTACTATATACCAATTGAAGCTAAAGATATACCCCTTATTTATGATACATGCCCGTTGTATACTAGTACACTTGCCAATGATTCTAGTACACCTAACATGCAAGGTAAAGGGTTCAATCTTTGGCATCCCATAACCACAACCGCTAAGTGAGTCATGTATGCCCCACATTATGAAAAGACAGCCGATTGTGAGTCAATTCGCGTTACTTGTTATTAACCTTTCACACCTAACTAGTACACTTTTGATCAAAAATACCTTTCTTATTTATACTACAGTACTTATTATTCCTTAACGGGGATGGATACACCTACCCACCGGGTAGTTTATCCGGATGAGGTGTTATTCAGTCATTGGAAGAGAAGGAACAAAGCATTAATTGTGTGTTTATTCCTTTTAATGAAATGTACATGCCACATATTACAAGCACGTGGGTAGACTACCCACGGGTAGATTAAGGGTCCGTTTGGTTTATAGATGGGTTTAGGATTAGGATTTGAATTTGGAATTAAATTTGGATTAGGATTTGAATTTGATATAGAGGGAAAATAATAAATTTAATTAAGAATAATTAATTTATAAATAAATAAATAAATTTTAATTTAACATAATACATTTATAATGCTAAAAAAGTAGAAATAATAGAAAGAGACAACAAAAAAATAAGTAGGTCTCACAAGATTTTTAAAACCTTCCCACTACCCTTACTTTTACACAACCCTAATTTTAGGGTCTCACTCTCAAATCTTAATCCTAAAAAATCAACCAAACAACTAATTAATGTCTTTTCAAGTAAAAACCCGAGCCAAATTACTAAACAGGTACTAAACCAAACGGGCCCAAGTTTTCTCCTTCCTTAACATATATATATATATATATATATATATATATATAAAAAGATGGGCCCACACCACAAAATTTGAAAAAGGGTGCTGTTAACCCCACGGGGGTCTAGTGGCACTAGGCTGCATACCCTCCCTAGTGGGGCCCACCTGTGCAGCTTTTGTCCTCTCTATTTTATTATTATTATTATTATTTTTCTTTTCTTTTAGCTGTCCAAGTCCTATTTTTGTTCAAGTCATATTTTTTTTTGTCAAAGCACAAAAGTGTATTTTTGGTCCTAAGTCCTATTTTTTTTGTCAAAGCACAAAAGTGCATTTTTTGGTCCAAAATGATAAGTCCAAAGTGCAAACAATTCACAAACACAACTGCAGGCTCGGATCATTGAATTCGTCATCGCCAAATCCTATTTTTTTTTTTTTTTGTCATAGCACAAGTGCAGTTTTTTTTTTTTTTTGGTCCAAAGTGCAAACAAACAAAGTGATCAAGTCCAAATGCAAACATTATACACAAAGTTACAAAGTGCAGTTATACACAAAGGTATGTCACAAGCTCAACAGCAAAGCTCAACAGCTCAACAGCAAAGCTCAACAGCAAAGCTCAACTGCAAAGCTCAACTGCTCAACAGGAATGTCACAAGCTAAACACAACAAGGGCTCTCAAAACAGGAATGTCACAAGCTAAACAGTAAGGATTCCACAGACTGCAAAGCTTAACAGCAGATTCCACACCCTTACTCAAGTATCACTAGAAAGTATCACAACACAACAAGGCTGTCAACAGCAGATTCTACACCCTTACTCGTATCACTAGAAAGTATCACAACACAACAAGGCTGTCAAAACAGGCATGTCACATGTTCAACAGTAAGATTCCACAATCTGCAGCTTTGCTAAATTATAAACAAAGCTCAATCAACAAAGCAAGTATCACAACAAACACAACAACCATTACAACAAGGCAACAAACACTACAAGCAGAGTATTCTTATCACTAAGGCAACAAACACTACAAGCAGAGTATCACAACACAACAAGGCTGCCGAAATGTCTAGTTCACGATTTTACACACAAGAGGTAATAGGCTCAGATTATAGACTAGTTGCACATAAGCAAGTCTTATCATATGTGGCTGCAACATCAAATGTTGCAAAGTTTTTATTGCCGTCCATTTGGAAATGCCACGCCAAAATCATTTTTTTTTAAATCATCATTGCCGTATTCATACCACTAGAGCCTGTGGACTGGGGGTAGGCCAGAGCAGGTATTCATGCCACTCTAAGGTGGCAGATCAAGGTGTTAACCTACCCACAGCCACAGGTATTCAGCATAAACTGCTTAAACATAAGCAGTAACCTACCCACAGAACCAGCACTATTATCACCACAGCTGTCTCACACACAATTAAGCATCACAGAACCATCACATAAGAACAGCCACAGGTATTCAGCATAAACTGCTTAAACATAAGCAGTAACCTACCCACAGAACCAGCACTATTATCACCACAGCTGTCTCACACACAATTAAGCACAACAGAACCATCACATAAGAACATAAGAACACAGAACCACCCTCCCATATAGGGAGGGTTGGGATAAATTATAGACCAGGGTGTGGTCAACACCACGCTTATTTTCAAATGCTAACATTGACCACACCTAAATATGAATTAATAGGATCAGACTACAGAACCACCACCACAGAACCACCACCCCAGCACCACATTTTATTTTCCATATCACATAAGAACACAGAACCACCACCACATTAGGGTTTCTTTAAAAAAAACTCAAGATTTTGATAAATTAACATACGCAACTAACAAAACATCACATAAACATCACGTATCTAACAAAACCATCAGAGATACATCACGGATCTATTTTTTTTAGATCTAAACTTTTTTATTACAGAACCACCCACCACTTTATATGAAGTAAATCAAGTCAGATTCAAAAACCCCCATACTAATTTTACGAAACCCTAATTTAAAAAATTAGGGTTTCTTTAAAAAAATCAAGATTTTGATAAATTAACGTACGAATCTTTCAATTAACACACTTTATATGAAGTAATCAAGTCAGATTCAAAAACCCCCAAACCAATTTTACGAAACCCTAATTTAAAAAATTAGGGTTTCATTAAAAAATCAAGATTTTGATGATGATGATGATGATGATGATGAAAGAGAGTTTGAAAATGACGTTCGACAATTCAAGAGTGCTTTTGGCAAAGCGACGTCGTTTGTCAAGAAGAACATGTTGAACAAGTTAAGAGGGATATACCAACCTGAATCTGTGGACACACGTCAACCTGTTGTTCAGGAAAATACCCGTGGACGTCCGAGCGAAAAGAACAAAAAGTCCAAGGCTACAAAAGTTCCGGACTTAAATGAAGTACCGATCGTAGATCACCGAAGAAGTACGAATACAAGATCTACGAAACTCCCGAAATTGCCGAAAGAGCCTCCAAGACACAGTTCGTACACGGGTACTAGTCCACGGCACAGATTATATGTTGGAGATACTGTGAGCAATGGTTTTATTCGGGAAATTCCACTGGTTTACCGTCCATACGTAATAAGTATACGTAATGTTGCGGGTGATGGGAATTGCGGGTTTCGGTGCGTTGCTCACTTTATTTTTCAAAACGAACATAGGTGGGCCGAAGCCAGACATAGGTTGTTGCAAGAGTTAGATTACCATAGGAGTACTTACACAGATATGTGGGGGGAACAAGACTTTAACTTTCTTTGGAATACAATACACTGGTTCAACGGAGGTGCACATCAAGGTTACTGGATGGTGATGCCAATGACGGGTCTAGTTATCGCTTCAATGCTAAATCGACCGATTGTATTTCTATCCGTGCGTGGTTATAACACATGTTTTCCGCTTTTTTCCGGGCCAAACAACACACAAGGAATCGACCCCCTTGTGATTGCCCGTGTGAGGGAGGACTCATGTGCTCATTACATTATACCGACGCTAGACCCAACTTTTACACTTCCGCGTAACCACCCACAATGGAGGTTTTTCCGACAGCCAATTGCAGAACAATGGATAAGTTTATATCAACATCGACTATCGACGTAAATATTATACAGACAAAACATTGTAAATAATTATTGATTTATGTTGTAAATAATTATTGATTTATGTTGTGAATAATTTTACAGACAAAACATTGTAAATGATTATTGATTTATGTTGTAAATAACTGTTTGTATTATATAGTAATTGATTAAATATTTATTTATATTAGTAAATAACATTATTGATTGATTATGCAAATTCTTTGGTCAGATGAGCCAAAGAAATCCTTTCTGGTGCCGATGTAATAAAGGATTTATTGTAGAACGGACATCCTGGCAAAACGGTAGTCGTGGGCGACTGTTTTATGCATGTCCTCTTTCAGTGGTAAATAATCATACGTTTGCTTAGTTATGTAAATAATTTGTTTGTTAAAAATACATTTCTTATTATTTCCTGAACATGTAACAGCCAGGTACAAAAGACTATGGGTGTCGATACTTCGCGTGGAAAGATGTATTTGAAGCACAACACTTTAGTCAAGTCTCTTCTTCAACGCATTGCTCAAACTGCGTTGCTACAAAAAATGAGATCAAGTTGTTGAAGCAAAGAATAAAGGCGCTGGAAATGGAGTTAGAAATAGCAAGGAATCCTGAGGATCACGCTTGTCAGTCAAGTGCCCGGCTCCATGATCTTTTAACCGAAATGAATAATCTTCATATGTCGTAGATATTGTTGTTTTTAAATAATATGTTAACGTTGACGTTTAATTTTATAATAATAGTTGTTGTTTTTAAATAATTTAAGTTTAGGTGTAAACACTGATCTTGTAGTAGTTTATAAATGCAAATGAGTCAACGTCATCTTTTTTTATAACGTCATATTTTTTTATAATGTCATATAGGCAATTATTAATTAACTATACACAACACAAAAACATTACAAACATTAGTTTATAAATGCAAATAAGTCAACGTCATCTTTTTTTATAACGTCATCTTTTTTTATAACGTCATATAGGCAATTATTAATTAAGTATACACAAAAATGAGTCAACGTCATCTTTTTTTATAACGTCATATATGCAACTATTAATTAAGTATACACAACATTACTAACATTACAAAAAAAATATATAAAACAAAAACATTACAAACTTAAAAAAAAAAACAACTACAAGAAAAAAGTACAAAAAAAAAACAAAAAAAAAAGTACAATAAAGTACTCCCTCCCATATAGACCAGGGTGGGGCTAAAAAATAGACCGGGTGTGGTCAACATGACCCTTGAAAAAACATATATAGTATAGCTGCTGTTAGCCTCTTATAAAATAAATCCTAGGCGCTACATTACAACATCAACACACATATTGACATTGAATCCGAATATTTAGCATATGATTTCAACCATTAATCAAATCATATATCCCTTTGTATCTCAACAACATATTTTTAAGGTTTCCACCTTCTTCTTCTTTTTCAAATGGTTTAAATCTTCTGCAATCTTCCTCCAACCCCATTGATTGATATTCATATTTAAATGAATAATAAGAATAATTATAAGATATCATCATCATCAATGGATGAAATAATGGAGGATGGTGATCATGTGGAGAATGATGAAATTGATATTGATTTTGAATATGAGTTTGATGCTTGTCAGTTTTATGATTTTACTAGAGGTGAGACATTGTCTGAATCTCGTCAGGCTGAGGATTGGTTTCGCTCTGCAAATGAATATCCGCCTTCTCGTAAGCGTTTTCTTTGATTTTTTTTCAGTGAGTTTAAGAAGGCCTTGTTCAAATTTAATAACAAAAACGGGGTCTAAAATAGATTATAGTAAATAATTTTTGAAAGAGATAAAATGAGAAATAATCGTTTATAAGTGCTTTGACTAACATTTTCAATGCAACTTCTTAAATCTAATACTTGTAGTTACTCTTATATAGAATATATATATACATATCGTATAAAAATTTTGAGACCCTTATAATTTGGATTTGTGACAGCACACCTCGCACATCCTTATATACGGATATGTTTTTTTCTGGAGGTCACGTCTTTAAATCATGTTCATATGTCTTGGGGCGGAGGTAGAAAGTTATAAGGAAGGGGTAAACTTTTATGATTTTTAAGAACCGTACTAAAAATCTTTTTGCAAAGTCTGCAAATTACAAAAATAGCCATATATTTTAGAAAATTTGCATTACAAAATTTTTTGCTTGGGGGTTGGATGCGCACCCTCCCCCTCTTGCCACTGCCTGTCCATTTAAGCGTAGGGGGCCACCGGAGGGTCCTTTTATTATTATTAAAATGCAAAAAAAAAAAATATTAATAATAATAATAAATCTTTTATATAATAAAACAAAATCCCGAATTTTACATTTCAAAAAAATCAATTCATATCTGATTTAGTAATAATTTTATTTAAAAAAAAAATTATTTATTTTATATTTATCCATAACACAAGTAGAAGATAAATACAAAAAATATAGATAAGATATTTAAAAAAATATTATTTATTTTATATTTATCCACAACACAAGTAGAAGATAAATACAAAAAATATAGATAAGATACAATTAACAATATGATTAAAATTTTTAAATAATTATTTCAAAATATTAAAAAAAATTATAACTAGTAAATAAAACATTTTAAAAATTTTATACATAGTTTTGGTAAAAATGTTTGTATATTTGTTTGAAAAAGTTATGTCATTCAAAGCAACATTAATATTTGTTTGAATTGTTTCATTTATGGTTGTGGCTAAATTCTGATGAGCTAATGCTGGAGTCGAAAACTAGTGCGTTTTACCTTTTTACAATCAGTTTTCTTGCCGAATGGAGGCATAAAGTTGTTACTTAGACTATGAATGAGAGGAGATAAGATCTAACTAGGCGAGTGAATTTGTTCTTATTATCAGGGGTTTCCTGCACGTATAATTTGTCATATCTCTATTTTAGGTTTAAGGCATTTACTATGATAGGTCAAAAGGTTTTTTAGGATTGAAAATGGTTTGTAAATCGAGCCCCTGGAGTTGAATGAGGAATTGAGGATTATAATGACATGGAATGAAAAAAGTTCAACTTTATGAACCATTAGAAAGTTTATAATGAAAATAGAGTTGTTAATATGGTATGACATTTTAACTTTATGTACCTTTAGAAAGGTCACGCATTAGATGCTTTTAGGACGGATTCTAATGAAATCGATGATTTTCAGTGGTGTTAGCGTATAGCTGTACTTGTTGTCTAAAGATTTTGGCATTATTTTGTGTCTGATTATCATCCAACTGACCCTCACTACCTGTGGACCGTGGTCATGCTCTATGCTAATATATTTTTATCCGGATGTTTTTAGCCTTTATTGTGAAGTTAAAGATGATGAAGGCAGCCAAAGCCAACAAGAAAGCTCACAAAAAAACAGAAGCGGATAAAAAATCTAGTACCTCCAGCGTTTCAGATGGTGACGCTGACCATAAAGCCGGCTCAAGAGAAGCGAAAATCAAAGGTACGTATCGCTTAATACTGCAGGAAGGTTCTAACTCTGCATGTTCTTAGACAAAACTTAAGTGTCTTATTTAGTAATTTTACATTATGTATGAACTTTTCCCACATTTCACCAAAAAATGATTCTGCGACTTTAGTATATATAGGATTCACAACTTCGATATCTAATGTTAAAAAAAAGGTTTATCAGGGAGAGAGAACTTTATTGGCAATAGCCGTCATCCATGGATTTACTATTTTGTGTATATTATTTCGTCTCAGTAGGCTTGTAGTTTGAACATTCATTTTCTTAAGTTCAAGCATGCATCCACAGTGGCGGAACTTGAACATTTTTTTGGGGGGCCGAATTTATTTTGAGGGGGCCGTCGGGCCGAATCGAAGATTTGTTTGCAACCTCAACTAAATCACCCCTAAAACCTATAATATTTACACTAGGTGCCGCAAATTTTGGGAGGGGGGGGGGGGGGGGGGGGGGACCCTCCCCTGCCCCTACATAGTTCCGCCCCTGTGCATCCAGTTGTCTTGAAACTTTCAAGCTTAAGTTATCTCATTTCAGTTGCCTTATTTCACGTTAATAATTAATGATTCGGGTTTTTAGTATTCAAGTTTGATCATATTTGTATTTTGTTTTGATTAAATCCGTGTTCAACTGATTCAGGTGTGAAGCATCAAAATCGTATTTATCAAGATAATGTGAAAGCCAAGTCAAAGTCCACAGTCAACTTATCTAAACCAAGTGGTTCATTTATGAAACCTACTGCTAGTCATTTGGCCAAGCAAAATAAAGAGTGTGATACGCATTCTGGCGGTTGTGGAAGGTGTTAGTAATCTCCTTGATCCTAATCTTGTAAAGTTTTCATGTGCCTTCTGCTCGGATTCTGTAATCCTTTTTTTATAAATTATGTTAACTGCTTTATTCCTTCTACTTTTCTTCATTTTTTCTATCTGTCAACTTGTAGGTTGCAGAAGCCGTTAGCTAGTTTAGATGATAAGTTAAGATCTCCTACAATATGTCAAAGCCAAGCCACCAAAAGACAGAAGCTAGACATTGGTTATTTGCGTAAGGTGCACGAAAGTTCAAGTTTTCACATCTTTAAATTTTGGTAGCTTTAACCTGCAAATATTGAATAGTTCCAGGATCCTAATTTTCTTGATCATGTAATCAGGTTGCACAATTGAAGCATCGGTCTTCATTTTTGCACAAGGTTACCAAAAAGGTAAAATCCATCACTGTAGAAAAATAACATTAACCTCCTTTTTTTACTACTTATTATTACCTCTTGTAGTCAAACAAAAAATAAGCATATTTATAAGCAGGCAAACTGTTTGTTTTCACAGTCTGCACATTTGGAAGGCATCTTAAATTCTAAAGTAAAAACTACCATTCCCCAAAAACCTGTGTTGGTAACACAAGAGAGAGCTATAAGGCGTAGGTAATTATTTTTCAGCATTTATGCTACTTATATTGTATTTATAGCCAGTTTTTCTTGACATACTTCTGTTTCTTGACGTTTAGGTCCCAGAACAAACCTGAATCTGTTCAACAACCAAAAGCAAATACTAATGCTTATGGAGCACAGCCGTTGAACAAAAAAGTCAGTACTTGCTATCAACTAGTGTCATTCTTAAATCGTAATTTCATTTGTATTCTATATTTACCAAAATCTTATGTATGGCAGATTCTTGATGCTCCAAAATTTCTCGCACATAAGAAGAGCATGACTCATTTAACTGGGCTTCAAGTAAGTTTTCATTTTCCAATATTCAACGAGTGGCAAGTATATAAATCACTTTCGTATCCAGTTTAAAGGTTATCATATATTAAATGATTACTTAAGAAGTCATGATGTATACAACAGGAGTTTCGCATGCAAACAAGTGACCGGGCAATGCAAGTTCAATCTGCTAATGTATGTAATCAAGTTAGCATGGTTTTGCCTTGAAACTATTATATCTCTGACTGTTTTCTTTTTTATAAACATTAACAAACACGTTTTTTGCTTCTAGGTACTTCATAAACAGAACTCCGCTCCTCTAATGAGTCAAGATATCCGCAAGAGGTTAGAACCTTTTAATTTTGGACATTTTATTATGGGTGCATTCGTTTTACATCACACTTCATGCAACATGTTAATGTTGACAGCTGTTGACTCCAATCGAGTTTCAAATTTTCAATCATTTATGCTATATCTGATTTCTTACTTTGAGTCGGTTATGCAATGCAGCCAAAACTCTGAGAATGCTGGAAAGAAGGATATATGCAGATCACCAAATAATTTAAAAACTTGCACTACATATAAGGTGGAGAGTCTGGAGACAACTTCACAAATTTATTTTCTTAGTTACGGTATCTAATGTTCTTCTAAGCCATTCAGATTATGGCGCAGGTACACCCAATAACAGACAGCGGATATGTTTTAAATGCAAAAAGCGACTCTCATCTGCCACCAATAGAATTATTTAAGAAGGTGAAGTCTAATACTTTGAACACTACAAATTAGAATGTCAATTGCCTTTATGGAGTATTGTAACTCTTTATATAATGTGTCCAGCTCTCTTTGAAATCTGAATCCGAGAAAAAAGATATATCGTCATTAAGAAAACCCCGTCTAATTAAGGTTAGTATCATGTAACCTCTTGCTAATATACGTAAGTCTGCATTTCATATATAGATATGTTGTTAATGCTCTTTTTTGTGTTTAGGGGTTGAAGGAAAATGTGCCTCAATCTTTTCAGCAGGATTTTAGGGTATAGTTTCTAAGCATACTTGTGCCATCGCTTCCATAGGTTCGATCCTAACTAGAGGTGGCAATTGCAAACCCATTTACTTGTATATGGGTCTATTATGGGTCTATCTGAGCTGTCTTTAATCTCTACGGGTCAAACTGGCCAACAATTTAGCTATTTCTTAAAAGCTGAAATCAGAAAGTTACTGAAATAATATAAATTTTGTAATTGTATTTGACACACTAAATTTTAAAGTTTGGACAAATAGTGCTTCCGGTCAACCTGGGTTAACCTGAATCGTTTTTACCACAACTTACCTTTTGGGTGGAGCCCCTTTTGATCCATAACACAACCTACCCATTTTGTCACCTCTAGGCACAAATTCTAAAAAAGAGACACTCCTTATGCATTTTTTGTTTGTGTACAGAGATGTGCCGGCAAGCCAAATGATTGTGGAACCGACAGGAGGTTCGCTGAAGTTAAAATATAACTCGACATTAACAGGTACCCATAGTTAATATCTAGAATACCACCGGAAATCATTAAACACCTAGCGTGCAAGTTTAAAGTTTTACATAAATGGAACATGTCGCTACATTTATGGTAATTGATAGAGTAGGGAATGTTTTAAGCTACTTGCTTTTTTAGTCTTATGGAGCTATGGTTCATCCAGAAAACAAGGGTTGAAAATTTTTCTCCCATCATTTAATCAACACGCAAATGTTTAATGAATTAATTGAATTCCCTGTGATGGGATGAGTCTTATACGAATGGTCCCGTTATATGCCGCCTTTGATGACTTCAAGTCATTGATTAGGATACTAGAGGTGGCAAAGGGACAGGTTGATAACATGCCAAACCAAATAAATTGTTGTATGGGTTCAAAATGGATATGATTACAAATTAAGTTTCATAAAAGTTTACCAATGATTTTTTTCCAAGAACACTTGATTTCTAACTAGATCATATTATCTCAACAACATTCTGATTTAAAGTAAACGTTTTGCAACTTTTGACCCATTTGACCCGTTATCAAAACTGCCACCTCAATGTGTTACCATGGAAAGATTAATTGATCTTTTATTTTAGAATGAACAACTAATGATTTGAATATTGAACTTATGCAAATTAGTCTTTGCTAATGCAATCTCAAGCTTTGGTTAATTTAACAATTCAATGCTTCTATGACACAGGTCGTTTACAAGTTGCAACAAAGGTCGTTTGAAGATGTATTCATGCAATGTGCAGATATTATTTTGTATTTCCACCTCCACCTATGGAGAATAATGATACTAATGTATACTACTACTCATACAACGGAAGCTCTGACATCAGCTCATTGTCATGTATAGAAAAGCCTATTACCAAAATCGAAGGAGATATAGATTATAGTTCTCAAAAACATATACAATGGGTCGTCCCATCATGCCAACAACGGCTCCATTCTTATTCAACGGTATATCTAATAATGTTGTTTACAATTATTACTCTACTGTAAAACATCAACTTAATATCCTATGAAATTATTCCATTGTGGAAAGAGGACAACAGTGTTGAATCTCTTGACCAAATTTTGTTATGGTGTGTAACAAATCGATATCTTCTTCAATGAACATGGTGTATGTGTCATACAGATTGGTGCCGAAGGACATAGGTTTAGCATTTTTTGGGTGGAAATGATGCACAGGCTGTTGGGCGTGAGTTGTTTATTTCATAGTTTGTCGGATGCACTAGTGAGGTTGTTGCTACAGGTATGGGGCAGTGGGGCACATTTTAGGTAACATGACTATCTAGCCGACTTACGTCCAAGAGGTCTACTGCCACAATTTTTTTCAACAGACTCGGTTCCAAAATGTACCGTGAGTCAGCCTTGCAGTCATACGGTAGTGTTTAGCTAGCGTTTCATTCTTTTTACCAGTAAGGATTTGTTCAAGAATAGAAAGAAGAAATTAAATGGTTATGGCCCACACTCGATACCGTATCAGTACTCCACAAGTCCACAATACAAAAGGTCATGATTTGGTTTGTTCAGTATTTACTATCTCGCAGGTTTCACACTCCTGTTTTACTCTTTTCAAGAGTTAACTATCATCAAGGTCTGCTGTCTGCGGTCTGCGTTTCCCTAAGAGCATACATTCTTATTAACTCTATATATGATACAATATCATGTGACAATCTTTTCTAATAAATTGTTTGGCTTGTTCGGCCCATCTGCCTAGTTTCATTTTACCTGATACTACCAAATTACCAATCATCTGAAAACTAAATTAAGACATAAAAACTTGTTTACCAATCATCCAAATGACGTTTAAACTTAGATAATACTCCGTATCTAGTTTAATGGTCTTCATTCCAGAAAAATATCAAGCAAAATTCTCATCAGACAAGACATACTGATCTAAAATTCATATCTAAATACTGCTTAATTAGAACACAAACATCATGAAACAATAGGTTTGTTATCCCAAGCCTCTCTAGTTTCAGCTAAATCCGGTGAGTAACGTTTAGCCAATATGTCAACCTGTTCAGCAAACAGCATACTGCTATAATCGCCAATATGTTTCACCATCTGGTCCCACCTTTTCCGACTAATATCACCAGTCCTATGTTCGAGAAGACTATCCCAATCCACATCATCAATACAAGCAGCGTCAAGTTCATAAAGCTTACCAATCATCCTATAGTCATCAGCATCACACCATTTCTTTTCAGCCACTAAAGACGATGTTAACTGTCTATACCACTTTGTGCAGCAAGTTGCATCATTTCTAGTCGATAACTTGTCACTAATTGCAGTCCAAGGAATATTATCTCTCAACATCCCGTGTTGTGACCTCTTTTCACTCTTTAACTTCCTTTGTAAATCCAAGTTCACGAGATCGTGTAAGTTCTGGTACTCTTCTTGACTCCATTTTCCAGATTTTAAGTTCTCGAGTTTTATTCTTCGCCAGGCATCCTTAACATGAACCATATATTTGCCCATCTCATCCGCAATTCTTTTCCAGTCGTTACCATGCTTTTTATACAGTTCCTTTAAAGTTTTTAACTCTTCTGGTGTAAAACCTGGGGTTTCGGCTCTTTCAAACAAAACGTGGACCCGATGATAGACAGAAGAAATGGGACGATATGGTATGCAAGTCGCGATTTCTTTCCAACATTTTTTCATTCCAGGGTAAGAACGACAGTTCAATACCATCTTTAAACCATCGTCGCCCAAATCATGGGCTGTGATATAATTAAGAACTGCTTCTTTTATTATCTCATCCTCTTCTTGTGTAAATCTTTTACCTCGGATTAGACCGTCTCCTTTTGTTGATTGGTTCTCGGATTCTGTGTCCGGTGATGGGAAGAACTCAACATGACCCGCAAAGCTAACTTTCTTGGATTTGCCTTGTCCTTTAGCTTTAGCTTTCTTCGTATTGTTTTCAACAGACTCGGTGGTCTTGTTTTTTACTTTCCTACCTTTGACGTTGGCCTTCTTTTTCTCTTTAGTACCTTTGTTGTCTTCAGTATCATACTGTGTTTCGGGAGTTGATTCCTCAGTCATACTCTCGTTCAATATGTTATCTGAATTTTGAGCATCTAATTTCTTCTTTTTGTTATCAATTTTATCGAACTCGCTATCCTCCCTAGATAGTTCAGGTCCATCATTTCGGTTATTTCCATTTTCTTCTATTTGTATCTTCTCGGAAAATTTTCTTTTCTGTTTCTGTTTCTGTTTCTTATCCTTCTTACTAACTTCACCATCATTTACCGAATTACCCTTATGAGGTCGATCTTCATCTTCAACTCCATCTTCATTTAATTCTAATTTCTTCTTCTTTTTCTCACTACGCTTATGACCTTTTTTCTCCTTCGGAAGACTGCTATCGGTTTCTGCATGAATGTTACCATCATTTCCACCTACATTCTGCAGATCACTGATCTCGCTCTTCTTATTTTTTGACTTATTTTCCATCCTTACAGGGCTAGCATCCGCATATTCCCATGCCTTGCCCATTTCTTGTGCTTTGACTTCGGCTTTTAATTCACTGTTCCTGCTGAAAATCATGTAAACACAACCCTACCATCAAACTTAAAATGCTCAAGAGTCGTAGCAATCACAAGGATTTAACACGCAGCACATATATAAAAAGAAAACACATTTACTTAAAAACACAGTTGCAAAAATCGCGAATCGGTAGTCGGGCGGTCAACCACCTTGTAGTTTGTAATCGGTCTAGGCAGGATTAATCGATGATTAATCGGACTGGCATTTTTGGCAAGTTTTAGGTATTTCCGGCAAGTTTTGGGTATTCCCGGCAAGATTTTCCTTAAAAAATATCTTGTAATAGATACAAACAACGACTATAAATGATTAAAACTAGTTTATGGAGAGTTTTGGGTATTTTCGGCAAGATTTGCAAGTTTCCTGCAAGTTTGACCATCATTGATAGTCGTTGACTGCCATTTATAGTCGTTGACCGCCATTGATCACGGTTGACCGATTTGTTTGACTAATTTACACAAACCGAAAAGGTTGGTGGCCCAGTAACGTCTAAGCGGTGATTAATCAGCAACACCGCTTAAAAAGAGATATTTGCACACTCCTCGGATACTCCAATTTAATGTGTTTGGACATTTATACCCTCACATGAGTGAAAATCTAAGGGTAACTTTGAGGTATAAATGTCCAAACACATTAAATTAGAGTGGCTCAATCAATTGGAGGAGTGTGCAAATCATCTCTCTAAAAGTTTGACTCATCAAACAATATTCATTCATTCCATACACAAAACACTTAACCGCAATTACGCAACAATAATTATTTACCACTATAGTTTTCCGCTTTGTATGCGGGTACTCGCCTAGTACATAACAAAGTATCAATGCAGTTGAGAAATTGGAACAATAAACTGCCGTTTAGTAAATCAAAAAACAAAAACTATAAACATGGCAGATAAAGTGAAGGGGTTCAACTGAACCGACTCACATTTCAATTTGTGTTATTTGATGCTTACCGATCTGAGCTTTGATATTGGGCTACTGAACCCCGTGATTTTCATTTAATGAATCCGCTGCTTTGACAGTTTGATTATAAAGATTTCAAGTGAAGGGGCCTGGGAATGATGTCTCTATGCTATTTTTACTTTGAACCCTCTAGTTTATAGTTTTAACCTCTAGTCCTCAATTTTTAGTTTTATTTCCAAATAATTACAAATGAGTTTACAAAAGTCATGGTTTTAACCCAAATTTGAGAAAATTGTAAGAATGGTCCAATATGTGTTTGGAATTATAGGATATCATTACTCTTGATTAAATAATAATAACAATAATAATAATAATAATAATAATAATAATAAAATGTTACAAAAATGATTGCTAAATCTAGAACGCGTTATAGACGGTGACACGTGATCAAACAGAAATTGAGGGTGCGCTTGGTTCAAACTTTGGAAATGGAAAGGCAATGATAATGGTGGGGAAAAGGTAAGGGAAACAAAAGCATTTCTCGTAATGGCTCATTACCCACTATTGGGTAATGGGTCATTGTATTATACCCTACCAAGCAATTTTTTTTATTATCTTTCTCATTCCCCACCCTCTATAACCCCTACCAAGCATGCCCTAAGTAATAAACAAAAAGTGTAAAAAGTGCGGAGGTGTTGACACGTGTCCCGTCTTTCCCTTAATTACCCACTCTCTAATCTCTATACTTCTCATCACCCTCACAAAATATACAAATGTCCTTGTTAAGTGGCACTACTTGCTCATAACTATGTTTTCGATGCCAATTGGGTATTTCACAAATATTCTGAGAATCAATACCTCGCAAAAGACAGGAACTACATAAGCCAAGTGCTATCACCAAACGAATAAAAATTACTGTATTTTTCATCCAATTGGTCGTGGCACCTTTCTTATGATTCAGATTGTTAGTATTAGTATCTCACCGATTTTGGCACACTGCTGTTTTACTCGTTTCAACTTTCAGAATGACTATATGACATGTAACAAGGTCTGCAGTCTCGCATCTACTATGTTAAAGGTGTGCAAGATCTTTAAGAGTCAAGAGTTATCGGAGGTGATTTGGAAAGAACAGTACAACCTTAAATACTTTTTACATTCTCGTGAAATTTGTAAATACATGTCGCAATCGTTTTAAATAAAATCAAGTAAATTTGTACATAATGCAGAATGACTATATGACATACGTTTATTTAACGATACTTTGAACTTGTTTGTTTGTTCAACCGAGCTGCATACCTTCATTAAAAGCGAAGCACATATTGTACATATTTTAGACTACATAAAAAGCTTAAGTAAAGAGAAGGATTTAAGTGAAACTACAACTTGTTTACCAGTTTTACTACCATTAGACAAAAGATACATTAACATTAGGGCAGAAGTCTTTCTTAAATCCGAAACTATAACTACCAGCTTCTTACAAAACACGAACCCATTCTTCTAAACCTGTTCCCAAAAACTAGTCCTAAACCCATATTCTAAAATGTATTATTTGATACAAGTTCACGGAACCTCAAAAACCACTGACCATCAGATGAATTCTCATCTTCCTCCTGCTGCTTCTGAGAATGTTTAGCCTCATCACCCACCACATATTGTTTATATTCCTTTGTTTTCTCGGGACCCAAACTAGTCTTTAGAGCTGGAGCTGCTGGCAATAACGATTGCAAAATCTCTGCAACCTCATGCATTGTGGGTCTTTCAGATGGGAGACTCCTTGTGCATAACAATGCAAGCTGGAAAGTCTTTTTAACATGAGATATATCCATGCATGTAACAGAAACCTCAGGATCAACTGCTTCCATCACTGTGTTGTCGTCTGCCTTCGATAATATCTGAAACATTTCAATTCAGATTCAGCAACTTACATACAAGAAACAAGCACACCTTAAACAAAGTGGTTAGGGTTGAAACAACTTTGATTGTGCGGGTTTGAAATAAAACAAACAAACCAAATGCTATCTCTACTAAAAAGTTATTTAAAGTGTCATCAAAAAACGATTAGAGAATAGTCGGTACCAGTTGATGCAAGTTTGACTCATTGTCAACGGCTTTCTTTCCGGTCAATAGCTCCAACAGAACAATACCAAAACTATAAACATCTGATTTTTCAGTAAGTCTTGATGTCCTGGCATACTCGGGATCTATGTAGCCGATGGTCCCTAGAACATAGGTTGATGCATAAGTTTTGGTGGTTGGGAGAGACTTTGCAATGCCAAAATCAGCAAGATGAGCTTCAAAATTCTCATCCAGTAAAATGTTTGATGATTTCACATCTCTGTGAATGATTCTTGGGTTGCAATCATGGTGAAGATATGCTAGTCCTTGAGCTGCTCCGACTGCAATCCTATGACGGGTTTCCCAATCAAGTTTCACCTTCTTTGATGGCCCTGTCAGAAACATTTATAAACATGTGCTTAGAGCCTTAGACACAAGATTTTAGGAATTAAAGTCAGTAAACATAAAAGTTGAGTTTTATACTTATGAATGGGTCAACTGGTCAAGTGGTAGATATAAAAATAGCTAAAAGAGATCGTTTGTACTTAGTAGTGTATACCAAATTAATTATATTGAAAATAGACTTCATCCTGTTTTCTGGTCAAATCAACTAACCAGTATGCCTATTTCGACCTGTGTTGAAACATGACCAGCTACCCGACCACTCACTTTGGTTTAAGTAAATGAAGTATTGTCTACTCACCATGAAGAAGATCCCAAAGTGAACCGTTTGGCATGTAGTCATAGAAGAGCAGGTTTCCAGTGGGTGATAAGGAGTAACCATGCAAACTCACAAGGTTTCTGTGCCTGATGCTACCAATAGTAGTGAGCTCAGTCTCAAACTCTTGAAAGTTGTGCTGATACTGATTGTAGAGACGCTTAATTGCAATAGGTCGGGAATTCTTTAAAGCACACTTGTAAACGGTACTTGAAGAACCGTATCCAATTATGTACTTCTCACTAAAGTTTTCAGTGATTCTCAAGACATCATCGTATGTGTGAATAGCCAGATCCATGTGGAGAACTACAAGTTTCGGGGGGCCTGAAAAAAAAGCACGTCTGTTAAGTAATCCAACAAGATATTTACAATGCTATTTACAAGGGGATGGGTAGAGAACATAAACACGACAAACCTTGTATGCCCTTGCTAGGTTCCTTCATGTACTGCCGTGGTTTGCTTGATCTTAAAATTGTTAATGCCACCATGGCAACAAGTACCACAAACCCTAAAGTCATGCAAACAACTGTTGTTCTGGAAAACAAAGCTGCAGCAAGTAATTATATTAATTTACAGCTCACATTCAATTGAAAGTAGATGAAATTAAGATTAATATGTATACCTCTTCGTTTTGGGGAATATGGGTCGCATATAGAACCTAACCAGTTTCCACATAACAATGGATTTCCAAGAAAGCTGGGAGTAACCATATGCAACATACATGAGTAAAATTGAACGAAACCACTGTAAATGAAAAATAATTGTAAATTTTAGTGGAATATTACCTATCTGATGGAAACCGTGAAAATGTTTTACTAGGAGGCACCACTCCAGATATGTTGTTGTAAGAAACATTTCTGATACAACGGACATTAATTAGTTACAGGAAAGTATAACCAAAACTAATGAATCAACATGGATATAACTTACAGATTTGTTAGGCTGAAACAGTTGGATAACTGATTAGGTATCTCTCCGGTCAGATTGTTGTTGTTTAAGATCCTGCAAACGATATCATAAAATACGGTAATATAGTTAAAACACATGCACTTTTTTCACAGATATTATTGAATTACAATAGGAAGAAGACAATTGCTTACAGAGAGATAATATTTTGCAACTGGCCCATTTCTACGGGTATAGCATAGCGGAGTTTGTTGAAAGACATATCGCTGATGGTAAAACAAAAATAGTAAGTCAATGGTTTTTCGCTAAATGAAAATCTAACTAGGAGAAAAGGAGAACCAAACAAACTCACATAATCTGAACACTTCTTAGATTCCCAAATTCCTGAGGTATTGGACCCTCGAGTTGATTACGGCTCAAGTTCCTACAGATTCAAAAATAAGAAAGTTTAGTTTGTGTGCACTGTGCAACAGCTTAATTTTAGGAATGTTTATTAATGACGTAACACATCGCTTACAGTGTCAAAAGATGCTCCAAATCACCAACAGATGCAGGAATGGGTCCGGAGAACTGATTGCTGGAAAGATCCCTGGAGAGCGTAAAATTCTGTTAATTAGACTACAGTATACATATAGACTTATGCAGCGATATCAGACAATTATACATGTGAACTTACAGTGTATCTAGATTGATTATTCTCCCCAGCTGAAATGGTATAGTGCCCTTGAATTTATTTGATGAAAGATTCCTGCAGCATAAATGGTAATTTTAGTGACAGTGAGTAAAAATAATAATTTGCTGTAAGATACAAGCTTAAGTTAGAATAAATAAATAAATAATAGGGGCATACAGATAGGTTAAGCTCTCTAGATTACGAAATCCCGAAGGAATGGAACCATTCAAGAAGTTTCCATGCACATTTCTGCAAAATAGGTAACCAAATTAAATAGAAATATGGAGCAAGATATTTGATCATGACAGCATGATAGTTAAGACGGTACAGTTGATTCAAGGCGGTGCAAGAACTGATGCGTTCAGGAATCGGCCCTTCCAGATTGTTGAGTGCAAGGTTCCTATGAAACAATTATTAGCCATTTTTAATATTTAATTATCACAAGTATGAAATATAATATTTGTGCAGCAATTTAGACAGTTGGACTCACAATTCAAAAAGCTGATCCAAATTCCCTAGTTCAGCAGGAATTCCACCTGTGAATTGGTTGTTGTTCAACTGCCTGAAAGGATCAGGATAAAATTGAAGCTTGTTTCATATAAGAACTGCAAATAAAAAATATTGAGGCTGAGTGATGGCTGCACTTACAGATAACTAAGCTTCGTCATGTTGCCAAGCTCTGGTGGAATTGGTCCTGTGAGCCGGTTACCATGAAGGTACCTGTGGCATAGATAAATGTTATAGACACAACAAAGAAAAGAAACCCTATTTCAAGGAACATTAATGCAAATACTTACAGTTTGCCTGTGAAGGATAAGTTTCCGAAGATTGGTGGAATTGGACCAACCAATTCATTTTCGCTTAAATCCCTATAGTGGAGGCAAATTAAATAACTTATATTAACAATCACAGAATATAAACGTTATAAGTTGATCTTGACAATGATAAGAATCCTTACAAAACGGCTAATGCTTGCATAAGACCAATGACCTCTGGAATTTTTCCTGTCAACTTGTTTCCTTGTAGAGACCTGAAAACAGCAATGTGTGCACCAAATTAAATAATTGTAAGATAATAAAAGAATAAAATCAAAACAGATTTCTAGTTGGAAAGATAGGGGACGTATTATTGAGAACTTTTATGAAGACCCAAAATATAATCTTAACAAGTAAAAACTTACAAGGTAGCCACTTGAAGAAAGCCGATATTGTATGGGATTTCACCAGTGATTTGATTGTAAGAAATATCTCTGCAGGAGAAACAGATTTAGTCATGTGAAAAACATGCAAAACTTACAAGTCCAAACAAAAGAATTAAAAGCTGAGACTTACAATATTTCAAAGCTTGTACAGTTGCCGATGCTATCTGGAATCGTGCCAGTCAAGTTATTTCCCCTAACATCGCTGAATAAATGACGAGAAGTATGAGCAAGGAGTTATAAGCAAAGAGATAACAACTCAGATAGCGGTTATTAAGAAAGAAGTCTTACAAATACCAAAGGCCAGTCAACTGGCACATATCAGCAGACAAAGTCCCAGTTAATGAGTTGCCACGCAAGCCACTGCAGAAACGAAGCAGGTTAACATTTAGTGGGAACTATAAAAAATAAATGGTTCAAACAATTTGCTATGTATTGTAGAACTCACAGGTACTGCAGGACTTCATTCCAGTATATCAATCTGGGTATCTCACCAGTCAGCTGGTTTTGGGCCAAATCTCTAAATGAAAAAAGAATAATAACAAGAAAATTGCATGTTACTTTCGATTGTTTGGAAAATTGTAAAATTCAAATCCGGAGTGAGTAGCCATGTGTTTGTGAAGTTTTGAGGGTGGGGAAATCTCATATTAGCAGAGGACCACTGGGTAGTGAGGCCATAAAGCTATATCCTACGTAAAAGACAACTTTTATAGGAAAGTTAAAGGACCAAGCCAACTTACAGTGTTTTTAGATTAGGTATTTGAGTTAACGTTGAGGGAATGGGCCCTGTGATTTGGTTGTTCTTCAAATTCCTGTTTTCATTGATATTATCAAAATGTTAAGAGACGAGTTCATCATTTAATAAACTTTTCAAGCATTGCTCGGGATACACTCACAATAGTTCAAGTTGCTTCAGCTTGGAAATCGAGAAGGGTATGTCCCCATACAGCATATTGTCGGATAAGTCGCTGCAATGAGAAACAAAATAATAATAAAAAAATCTTAATAATTAAATTGATGTTCAACTGTTCATAAATGTTAAAAGTGAGTAATAATTGATTAAGCTTACAGCAGTATCAGAGAAACACAGCTGCCAATTTCATCAGGTATTTGTCCAGTAAGCTTATTGCCCTGCAAATCTCTGTTATCATATAAGCAAACCCATAAGAACATCTTCACTTTAAAACATATATAATAATAAAATTATAAAATAATAGGATTGACATACATAGACTGCAGATTCCTCAAGTCCCCAATCGCAGGTGAGATTTCTCCGCCAAGGTTCAAATTTGACAGATTCCTTTATTCAAGCAAAAATTAAGCGTAACTAAGCCACCATCCCAGTAAAATTAAATAAAAATAATACACATAAATTTAGCAAAGTATGAACAAGTCTAAAGGAAGCAACATACAATGCAACTACGGTTGTGCTGATATTGTCACATAAAACACCTCTCCATGAGCATAAATCGTCATTCTGATCTACGTCCCAATCTAGTAACACATTAACCACATTGCTAAATGATGCCTTGATCGACATTAATGCTTTACCTGCATGCATCAATTCCACAAGATATGACTCGTATATCCATAACTAGAAACAAAACATCATACAAGGTCAAAAACATGCAAAACAAATCAACTACATTACTTGCTAATTCTAAACAAAACTCAAATCTAATAATACTACAACACTTGTTAATATTCTGTATTTTCCTGATTTTTATACATTAAAAATCCACACGCTATTACTTCAGTTTTAAACACTACAAAACAAAACATCACGGGTCAAAAACAGAGCAAAAAAATCCACTATTTTTCTTTAAAAAAAAATAATTAACAACAAAAATTTATTTTTATTAAAGAAAACCAAAAAACGTAAACAATAATTAAATTCAAAACATCATACTAATTAACCAAAAATCATGAAATTAAAAAAAAAGTCAAAACTTTTAAACAAAAACTAAAAAGATAAAGCTTATAATCAGTGGTTAACATTCTGACTTTTACTGTTGGATTTAATCAATGCTGCAAAGCTGTGGTTGTGTAGAGTGTAGACATACTCTAGCTTATACCTACACAGTAAAACAGCATATTTCATCCATTCATTTACTCTACCATTTCATTTTCAACTCTTCCATCTTTCCTAAAAAGATAAAAACTCCAGACATACTCGGTTCCCATGCACATAACTCATAAAAGCAACAATATACATTTATCTAATAAAGGAATATTCTATCTCTTAAGTCCAGAAAGTCAGATATCACTTAAATTAAAACAAATTATTAGTGCATGTTTTACAATTCTAAATAGTATTTTGTTTGGCAAAATAAGCTTAAACTTATATTAAATTATAAATTTATAGTAAATAGAAATTACAAAATCTACTCATTTTTAAAAGCTTGTTTTTATTAGATTTACGGGCAAATGACATTTAAATACATTCAAGTTGACACTTTTTGTTGTTGTGTGTAGCCAACTTTTTTTTTGTTATTGTAACACAAACCTTCTGAATTTCGTCTATTGTGTGTATTTTGTAATCATTTTTCATGTAAAATGACCATTTTACCCCTTAAATTTTGAAAAAAGTAAGGGTAAAATGGTCACAAAATACACACAATAGACGAAATTCAAAAGGTTTGTGTTACAATAGCAAAAATAAAAAAAGTTGACTACACACAACAACAAAAAGTGTCAACTTGAATGTATTTAAATGTCATTTGCCCTAGATTTACGGACAGCTTCCATAAGCTTATTTTACAAGACAGCTTATTTTAAAATCCCGGGCTCCTTTAAGCTCTAACTAGAAAGGTGCCCGCGCGATGCGGGGGCGGATTGTTGGGGTGAAGAGGAGGGAGGTGGGGTGGTGGAAAGATGTTGGGGTGGTTGTTGAGGTGGTTATAAATTGTTGGGGGTGGTTGTTGAAGTGGTTATAAATTGTTGGGGGTGATTGTTAGGGGTGGTTGTTTCCATAATTAGTAAGTAAAAGTCTGAATTTTTAAGCCTTTCTAATTATAGAACAGTCCCAAATACATTATATAGTAGTATATAGATAAGATTCACAACAAACACAACCATATCTTTAAACAGCAGTTAATGAGTAAAATTAATATCCTGACATATATTACTTCCAATAAATTATGAACAGTAACCACAAATTAAATAAATGCAGTCATACTTTTCAAACTTAACCATGTTTACCTATGAGTATTTTACAGTAACATAAAAAATTTCACACCTACTTAATCCAAAAAATTTAAAACCACTTTAAAAGTTTTGCATTAGAAACTAAAAAAAAAAAAATGAAAATCGGTTCAGTTACACATTTTTGAGAAATTTTTCTGAAAGGATGAAAATATCATTTTTCGAAATTTAACTAGAATGTTTTTTTTTTCTCCCATTTTTTTTACATCTCCTTGCTTTTTTCAATTTTATAAAAAATATAGTCTAAACGCCTTCTCTAAATTTATAGCACGATAAAAACCTTTCCTTGTTTCTAAAGAAATTGAAATAGAAAATTAAACAAATTTTTATATTTTATTCTGTTAACGACCTTGAACAACATTTTATACAGTAATAATTATCTGAAATAAAAATAAAAAGTTACTACCTTCGTCTGCGAGAGACGTTGTGAACGGTAACATAACCAGTAATAAAACCGCCATTAAAACACATAAAACGACGTCGTTCTTAATATTCAACGTTGTCATCTTCTTCTTCATTCTAAATGATAACACAAGCTATGATTTTACGTTCAAATAACCTGAAATTTAACACAATAACATCACATTTTATTTTCAAAAATAAATAAATAAATAATAAGACATTTAGTGCGTGTAAAAATTTAACACAGTAAGCTTCAAAATTACATAAAATTCACCGTTAAAACCGTAAAAGTTGCAACGGAAAATGCATATGTGTGTGTGTGTTTAGTGTGTGTAAAAATTTTAGGTGAAAAATGACCTGAATAAAGTTCAGTTGTTTAGCATGATGTAGTAGTAGTAGTAGTATGAGCAACACTCACACAAAAAGTGTGTGTGTGTGTGTTTTTACTATGTGTGAAAAATAAGATATACAGAGAGAGAGAGGGAGGAATGAAATTGAAGAGAAAACAGGCGTTTGGCGTGAACAATAAGTCAGAGACTGAGAGAGAGAGAAGGAGAAATGAAATAAATGTTGGGTATGAAGAGAGAGAATGTATGTATGTGAGTAAACGGCGGTGAATAGACGGGAGTAAATATTGGGAAAAGATGGCTGCCCCGGCCGTCACTACTCACTCAGTACTACTACTACTGCCATTTCCCCCCCTAAAACCCCCTTTCCTTCCTGCTTACCTATCACCATCTCTTTTACTTACACGCGCTTCCTTATTCAATAGTATTAATCACTTTTGATTTTTGAGTTAATTTATTATGCTTATGCTTTGTTTGTCAAAAGTAGTTGTGAGCATTAGCAGTGAGTTGTAAGTTGTAGTCATAGCTCCCTGTTTACCGTTCACAGCTTTATAAAGAAGCATTGAAAAAATGAGCTTTCTTAAAAAATAGCAAAGCACACCGCTCTTTTGTCAAATAAACACTAAAAATCAAAAAACTCATTGTTCACCGCTTATCGTCCTAAAAAACTTTAAAAAGCTCTGAGCCAACATAGCCTTAGGCTACTCAGTGACATTTACACTCAGTTCTCAAGTTTTGTTTTGAGAGGAAAGGGAACAAATGGAAACATTTTTTGTTCTTTTGCTTTTTTAAAAAAGGAAAGAGAAGCGGAAAAAAAAGATGTGAAAGAAGTTTTGTTAAGAAAATCTTCTTTCAAAAATGGGAGAAAATGAAAGGAAATCATATTTTGTTTAAAGACTAATATATCTTTCTTTATTTTTTAAATTGACGTTAACAACTAAATGACATATATATAATTTACACTGTGTTCTCGAGTTTTTTATTAAAGAGAATAAAATGATAAAGAAGAAAAGAAAAATAAAGAAAGTGGAGAGTAAAAAAAGTTTGTGTTTTTGAGTTGAAAATAAAAAAGGGAAAAGGAATAAAAGATTATTAAGACTTTGGTTTCTTGAATTGAAAATTAAAGAGTAAAAAATGAAAATAATTGGCACATTTACTATTATACCTATTGTTTAACTTTTAAAGTTGAAAAAGTTCATTTGACATGTAAGACTTTAATATACTTCCATTTTATCCCATATTTTAGAGGAAAGATTTACTCACATTTTTCACTCAAATTTCCTTTATTTCATTCTTTTCCTCTTTTAAGAAAATTGGATAACACAAGTTTTTTACAGTTTCATTTTCTTTTCTTTCATTTCTCCCCAAAATTAAACTCGATAACACTGTGTTAAACAAGTTATTTTCCTTTCCTCCCTCTAAAAACCATGATTTATTAGGGTAGTGGCAGCCATGCCGTTAAGGCAGCGGTTTGCCCCCAAACCGCCGGGGAACACCGCCGCCACCCCAGCGGTTTGGTCCAACGGCAAGGTCTAGCGGTGATCTTCACTTCCGCGGTTTGAAACATATTCGAACGTTGGAGTGGAACGTTGGATATTGTTGTTTATTCTTTGTGTTTTGTTTATTATTTGTATTTTCTTTCTGCTGCAACTACTAGAGGAAGAAGAAGACAAGTAACGAAGAAGACCCTATCTTGGAGTAATATATATATATATATATATATATATATATATATATATATATATATATATATATATATATATATATATATATATATTCACTTTAATAGTTTGTCTTTACACTTTAGTCCTTGACTTTTTAGGTAATTAGCATTTACTATCATTCATTTACTAAAAGTTATTGATGGATAGTTTACTAACATGTATTTACTACTGTAGTAGCATTAGGTGGATAGTTTACTAGCATTTTTTTTATTATTATGTAATTTTGTAATAATTATGTTTCTTTTTAAGTATTATGTATTTTTATTTTAATTATTAATGAAATATTATGTTTTTATTAAATTATTTATTTATGGAAAAAAAAAATTGGTGGTTTGGGAGGTATGAAAAAAGTATGGTTGCCACTAAAAAGGGTTGGGAGGTATGGAAAAAGTGTGAGTGAGGTGGAATGATATTATTGGTTGATTGGGAGGTATAAATTTTTTTGGGAGGTATGGTTGCCACCACCCTTATTACTTTTCTTTTCGTTTCCTCTATTTCAAGAACATATCAACTAACACTTCTTTTCATTTTCCCTTTCTTTTCTCTTTCCTATTCTTTTCTATTTTCCTTCACTCAAAACACGAGAACTTGCGTTAGCGATTCTCAAATTTTCATGTCATCTCAATTTTCTCTCTCACGAACCTTTTAGGCACGCAAGACGACCTATACTACAAAAAAATATTTTAATTAATAAAACCCACAATTTTCGGTCGAGACCATGACCCCTTCGTGAGTTTTGGAGCCGACCGACTCTCAGCGACCCTTATCCTGCAATGGTGACGACTCTTAGCGATCTACAAAGACCCACATGGTCGACCGACCATTGTAGGCAGCCTTAGAAATTTTATTTTACCTAATTTTGCTTGTGTTTTAAATGTTAAGTACTCTGTAAATTTAGTTTAAGACGATTAACTCACGAGGGAGATGATTAGCATTTATCTTTGTCTTACTGCGTCGCAGTCTTGTGAAAATTTTCGGATGCTCTTTATTGAATGTTTTTGTGTTGAGTGAGTTTTTTAGAACCTTTCTCGTCACACCACGTGATATCTTCAACCACGCATAAAAAAGTTACTCCCAGTTATCAAGTATTTCCAATGTTGTTATATTTGTTACTGAGTAATTTGGTGTTAGGATGCTATAGTGTAGCCAAGGTTGCAAAAATCGCGAATCGATAGTCGGGCGGTCAATCACCTTATAGCTTGTAATCGGTTTAGACGGGATTAATCGGTGATTAATCGAATTGGCATTACCGACAAATTTTAGTTATTTCCGGTAAGTTTTGTGTATTTCCAGTGAGTTTTAGGTATTTTCTAAAAAACAGCTTGTAATAGACTTAAATAGTTACTATAAGTGATCAAAATAAGTTTACAGTGAGTTTTGGGTACTTCCGGCAAGATTTATAGATTTTCGGTAATTTTGACCACCATTGACCACCGTTGACCATGGTTGACCTATTTGTTTGACCAAGTTATATAAATCTGTAAGGTAAGTGCCTTGTAACATCTAATCAGCGATTAATCGGTCTTGTAGACCTTTTTTTGCAACACTGAGTGTAGCGTTGTCAAGGCGTTAAATGTACTAAACGTTCTTGACTCGCTTTAAATTTGTTTTCTTAATGTGATGTTGCTATGATGCTATGACGTTGATTGTAAGATGAGAATCATGTGCCAACTTACAAGGAAATTACAACATCAGTTGATCAACAGTCTAGTATGGAATCGGCTAATTAAGGATAAATAAACGTGTAATAAGAGGGTATTTATCGATATGACTGGAACAATGTATTTATTGCTACTTTTAGAGGTTATGCCATGTTTGAAATTAGTGATATACTTTTATTTTATATTTAAAGATTTACTTTCGAAAAACCCAAAGTAAAAACATAAATGCTTAAAACGTAACTCACAAAGACCATCTTTTTCATCTAATATAAAATATCAATCTTATTTTCCAAAAATAAGAAACTTCATATGATACCACAGTGGGAACCTCAGAGTTTTTCCCTGTGAAAGTTGGACTACACCAGGGATCAGCCATTAACCCTTATCTATTCGCCTTGATTCTTGATGAGCTATCACGTGGGATCCAAGAGTGCATCCCTTGGAGCATGATATTCGCAGACGATATTGTATTGGTGGCAGAGTCCACGGACGGGTTGAACAACAGACTTGAGCATTGGAGGGAGGCTCTTGAAGAGAATGGCCTTCGGGTTAGTAGGGAGAAGACTGAATACATGAGATGTGCTTTCGGTAGGAGCGATATCAGCCACAACGAAGAAACGAAAGTCTGTATCGGAGACCAGATCCTCCCATTTAAGGAGTCTTTTAGATATTTGGGTTCGGTGATTCACAAATCAGGGATGATAGACGACGACGTAACCCACCGTATCGGAAGAGGCTGGGCGAAATGGAGGGCGGCGTCAGGGGTGCTATGTGATAGGAAAGTACCCGTTAAGCTTAAGGGTAAATTTTATAGGGTGGCTATTAGACCGGCTATGCTGTACGGGTCAGAGTGCTGGCCTATCACAAAAGCTCAAGCAAACAGGGTGGAAGTAGCGGAACTAAGAATGCTCAGATGGACTTGTGGTAAAACATTGTCTGACATGATTCCTAACAGGGTGTTCAGATCGGCACTTGAAGTAGAATCTATTATCTCGAAGATGAGAGAAGGAAGGTTGAGGTGGTTTGGTCATGTCAGGAGAAGACCACAAACAGCGCCAGTAAGGAGAGTTGAACCGCTTATAGTCGATGGTCGGAGAAGGTGGGGTAGACCTAAACTTAGATGGGAGGATAGGCTTAAGCTCGACATGGAGGAGCTACACTTGTCCGAGGACATGACCTCAGATAGGAACGCGTGGAGAGTTAGGATTAGTATTCGTGGTTAGTTTTGGGGCTAGGATGGTTGAGGGTTTGGGGTTTGTTGTGGTTTAGGCTTTTTTGGGTCCCTTGGCTTGCCCCCTTTAGGAGATAGGTGCTTTTGCTTTGCCTCGGCTAGTGCTTTGGTTTTGCCTTTGTTGTGCCTTTAGGCCCTTTGCCTGTGCCTTTTGCTTGCTCTTTTTGCTTTGCCTTAGCTTTAGGCCCTTTGCGTTGCTCTTTTTGGTCGTAGCTGCTTGGTTTGGCCTTGGTCTTGTGTCCCCCTCGCTCCCTTTTTTGGCTGGCGCTTGTCTAGGTGGTTTTGTTTTGGTTGTTTTATCTTGGTTGTCTTGTCGTTTTGCTTTGCTGGCTCTTTTACTTGTTGTGTCGGTTTGCTTTTTTGTTTGCTTATATGCATGTTGTGTCGTTTTGCCTATATGTTTGTATTGCTCTGTTTGCTTTTATGCTTATACTTTCTTTGTTTTGCTTTCTATTTCTCGTTTTCTTTACGTCGAGCACACTTTTCACACACTTGCCGGAGGTCTTTCTGGAAGCAGTCTCTCTACCTGCAGGGTTTCCTGGGGTAGGGGTAGGATCTGTTTACATCCCACCTCCCCCATACCCTGTCTAGGCGGGATTGGGTATGTTGTTGTTGTTGTTAAATTGTCTCTCAAAAAATATAATTAAATTTTAGACTCATGCGTTACAATTAATAAATTATGATATTTGTGCTTTTTCAAGTGAGGCCAAATTTGATATCTATATCATTCTTTTTTAAGTATACATGTTTGGATTTTTTGGCCGATTAATTGAATGAGTTTAAACCTATCGTCACACATAATTAAATTGGGTAAAACTTTTTTAGAAGGTTGGCGTGGACTCTTTAAAGGTATTTGCACTTAACGTGAATTGAAGTTGATATTGTTACACCCCGTGCCCGCTTTGACCAAAAATTTAAACTTTTACGCGGAAACGACTTCAGTTTAACGGACACTCAGTAACTCTTTTGACCATTTACAAAAATCCATAAATATTCCGACCTTGAGACTATTTTTAAATGAAACTAGACTTAATTAAGTTCGAAACGTCGGGTGGTGCGACCCGTGACGACTTACGGATCAAAATATATGACTTTTCAAAACTCAACAAAATCTGAAAATCGAATCTTAACCGCGGGTTGAGATTCAAACCGCCAGGTTTGGCCCAAACCGCTTGGTTTGATTCCAAACCGCCCGGTTCATCCCTTTCTGTCCCCCCAGAAACTTCCAAACCGCCTGATTTGATTCCAAACCGTCGGTTGCTGGGCTGCAGGCCCTTTTTGCTAGATACGACGCATACTACTTCCGTATTACACAAAACTTTCCTAAAATCATTATACTAACATTATAAAACATTTCCATACTCACTTGAACTGTTTACAACCCAAATAAGTAATATTACACATTAATCCAAACACCCCTTTTTGACTATTCATAACACTAAAGCCCATTTACTTGACAAACCATTAGACATTATTCACCATAACCAACAAGGACATAACTTGACACTTGATTACACGTTAAAAATCATTAATTGACTCACGAAGGTCTCAACGTTGATTTGAGCTTGGTATTCTACCTAGCTCTACTTTCTTACCAAATCCTTATACACTTCGCATAAAAGCAAACCTTAATCCTTAGATCAAGCTTACCATTTCCATCACGTTAAAACCTATAAAACGTTAAACAATTAAACCGTAAGCATAAAGCTTAGTAAGTAAAACGGGTATAACTTAACATCATACATCAAACATACATTACGCATCATAACCATCATTCCATCATAACATTAACCATAACACGTATGTTAATCCATCATTAAACGTCGCCATTCATACTCTAACCAATTCCATCCTAATCTATCATTCTTTTGCTAGTTATGCCAAACGAGCCTTACAATCAACTTTCACATGCACATATATAATACATCATTATATAATTTTAACATAAACATCACATAACACATGATGTATAGAAATCCATATAACATCAACTCATAACCGGTTTACTTACCTCGATCCCAATCTAATGAAATCAAGGTCATCATCATCTCCATTCTTGTCATCTAAGCCAATTCACTAAGGACATAAACACATAATCAATTAACTATTTTATGGATACTACAATCACAACTTCTTTTAATCACTTCTAATTACCACATAATCATATAATGATTATATGATAGTCAATCCCATTAGATTACTAACTTACTTTTAATAATAATTAACCCATATTCATCATAACTTCTTAATTAACTTAAAAACATCATTTGCCCAGTTTCTCACTTAGGGTTCATAAACCCTAACCTTCCAATCATCAATTAAACACTAATTAAGAGTTTACTTACTTGAAAGAACATTGGTACTAGCTTATCTCTTAGTTTGGAGCACTAATCCTTCACAAATTTGATCATCAAGGAGAACATGATTTTCCCTCCTTTTTCTCTTCTTGAACCGACACTCACAACACCCTGGAAAGTCTTGGAAGATTTTAGAAATCTCCAGGATTTGATAATACTTATCCAACTAGTTGAAAGTTTGGCCAAATGACACATTTGGCCCCTTAAGCCCCCTTTTTCCTAATTTGGCCACACAATACTTCCATAATCTTATAATATGTTCTTTGACCACAAGATTGACTATCGTGTTTGACTTCCACATAACTTTGTTCTAACCAATCACATTAAACCTTAGTCAATATCATCTAAGGTGGAGCCTATTTGTATTCGGGAAATGGGTCTAACAGATACCTCTTACATTTTATCGGTTACAATCACAAGTGTTTTGACACTCAACACTCCCGATTTGTTAAAATTCAACATCTTTATGAGGCATATTATTATTTTTTGTATAATATGACAATAAGGGCCTGTTTGTTTAATCTTTTCATTAAGCCATGCTAATTAACAAATGACTTATTGTGGAGACCTTCACTTTTGTTACTTTTATTTTAAGTTATGTTTTTTATTGAAAAACAAGCAACTTTTTACATGACTTAACAAATTAAGTTTTTTCATACTAAGTTAATTAAGTTGAATTCCAACACCACCTAGGTTACATGTTAATTTATCTTGCGGTTAATTTTGTAAAGAAGTTTTAAGCATGATGTCAGTCTAAAATGATAAAGGCATTATTATTAGAAAATTAACTAACTTACTACTTTTTTTTTTAATTTGTGTAACCAACTTTTTTCTTACTATTATATATTAAATTTTTTAAAGTTTGACTTTTATCTGTATTAATCTTTTGAATTTTCACTTTTGTATGTAGTTTTTAGCCATTATATCTTTCATTGTTAGTAAGATGGTTAAAAAACATAAAGGTAAAATGATCACAAATATACACAAGTTGAAATTCCAAAAATTCAATATGTAATACTCTTTATGTTCCAAAATAGTTGTCTATCGACAAAAACATACAGTTTAAAAATATCGTTAAATGTTATTTCTTATTTTTTGCAGAAAGATACCTTTAGCACTATATATTGAATTTATAACTTCTATGTTTGTAATAATAAACTCAACTACTCAAGTGAGGTTAATATGATAAAATCGATCTAAATTACTTATTTATTTTTGAAAGTGAACAATTAATTTTGGCAACCTGAAAATAAAAAATGTGGACAATAAATTTGTGATGAAAGTAATAGCAAAGAAATAAGACTAGACATAAGGGTCCCTATATCTTAACATTCATGTCAGCGTCACATTACCATTCAGCACGTCACCACTATCATCATCCTTCAGCTTCAACGGTAATCACCATAAAATACCACTTTATATAAACATATATCAAAAAATACCTCACACACACACACACTAATTAAAAAAAATGGTGAGGGGGTGGTCACCAGTGCAGAAAATAAAGGTGATTGGGTGATGTTAATGGTGTGTCACGCGTGAGGTGGGGGTAATGATGACCCTTCACCCGCTATCAAGGTTGGATAAATCGTGAATTGCTAGTCGGGCGGTCAACTCTTTTGTAGCTTGTAATTGGTGTTGGAATTATGTAACATGACTATCGTTAATATAAACACAATAAAACATCAAGTGGACGTGGAAACATAAGGATCATATAATTTTTATTTAATTAACCGAATATTAAATAGTTTGCGTACGTTATGCAACTCCAAGCTAGCCATTAACTTGATCAATTCAAGAACCCTAATTAGGGTTTATGTAGATTAAAGAATTGTCCATTACCGTTTTCAATTCAATCCAAGATACAAACAAAAATATGTTTATATCACGTTTTTGTACACACGCACTAATACCAAATTAATGTAAATGCTAGTTTAATAAAACACAAAACGATTTTGTTTTGGAAAAACAAAAGTCGAACACCTCTTGAAGGTTTTGGCCGATTGGAACATAAAGAAAATCTATCGAAATAGTTTACGAACAAAGACACAAAGAAATAAGATAGACTAAAGAAAACCTAAAAATTAAAATAAAATCTTACTAGAAAGGAATATAGCAAGTAGACCTAATAAAAAGAAATTCTAACCTAGACAATAACTATTTCCCCGGCAGCGGCGCCAAAAACTTGATGCGTGGGAATCGCAACAGGCTTTACCTCTCGAGGGATCTCGAGAAGCTTACAACCCCCACCAGGCAGTGTACCTGATCGTTGTAGTATACTATAGTGACAAGTACCGGGGGATTGATCGTTCAGCTTAGGAATAGTGTCGCTAGGATTAGAAAGCCTAAATACTTGTTTTAAAGGTGAGGGATGATTATTTTTGTGTTTTTATATTTTATGGAAAGCAAATTAAAATCTCGGGTTTGAAGGATTTGGGCGGAATTAGTTGCTATTCAACTAACCCAATACTAAGATGCAATCAAAACAAATAAAAAAAATGAAAATAAACTAATTTATACTAAGGTTGTGAGCAGTAATTGGAGAAAATGTGTTTACTTAAATTTCACTACTCCCTAGATATCTTTTACATGTTAATTACTTGTTATAATTGCATGGATGACGGATCGTATTCCTTAATACCATTCATGGGGTGGCACACATAATTCCCAATTATATGAGCTCTTATCTCCTCCTACACCATAATGGGCTAACCTCCTTTGTGTAACAAGCTTGAATGTCTTAAGCAACATAATGGGATGTGTACTACGGTTTTATTGATTGTATTTAATGCATGAGTAGATGTTGATGGTTTTATGATAGGATACTAAACGTGCCGGCATAAGAAGAAATAGATATTCATAGAGTTGGGGAAGGACGTACACACCCCCACGACTGGTATTAAGAAATACAATCCTTCAACTAAACAATTGTAACATTCAACTAATCAACAAGAGATAACTATGGAGTAGTGAAATCTAAGTAAACACATTTGTCTCACAATAAGAAGTTCACCAATTTTATTTTCTTGTTATTTATTTTCTTGTTTTTAGTTTAATTATTAGTTTTGGGTTAGTTGACTAGCAACTAATTCTGCCCACTCTTCCAAAAACCGATATCTTTTACTTGCTTTTATAAAACTCAAAAAATACAAAAAGAATCGCCCCTTACCCTTAGACCTAGTTAACATACACTTCAAATCCTAATGACAGTATTCCCTTAGAGAACGATAAATCCCCCAGACATACCTATACTACACTACAACGATCAGGTACACTGCCTGGAGGATTGAAAAATCTCTCAAGATCCCTTGAGAGGTAAAACCTTTTGTGAGGCCGCAATCCTCGCATCAACTTTTTGGCGCCGCTGCCGGGGAATAGTTATTGTTTAGGTTTGATTTTTATTTTAATTTAGGTCTACTCAGTAGATTCCTATCAAGTGAGATTTTTATTTTTTTTTTCGTAGATTTCTCTAGTCTATCTTTTCTTCGTGTATTTGTTTGTAATCCATATCATTCACCATCATGGAGGGTGATAATATCCTTGAACCCATCATTCAACCAAACCACCAAAACCTACCCAAACAACCTAGAGCCCGCACCTTAGGAGAATACTCCCGACCTAGCCACCAAGGCAATCGAAACACCATTGAGCTCAACCAAGGAGCCAATGTGTCTCCCTTACGATCCGACACCATACGGTTGGTGCAAAGCGGGTGTGCATTCCATGGGAAGATCCAAACCAACATCTCAAGGATTTCCTTAAGATTGTTGATTCCATAGACCTTGATGTTGACACTTGAGAGACGACATGGTTGCGTCTCTTCCAATTCTCTCTACGTGACCAAGCTAGTCAATGGCTTGAGCGTCTACCCGCGGGATCCATCACCTCTTGGGATGATATCACCTCTCGTTTCCTCGACCAGGGAGAACTACCAAGCTAAGGAATGACATCTTGATGTTCCAACACTTCAAGGTGAAACTCTTTACGAAGCGTGGACTCATTTCAAGGACTTACTCCAAGAAGTCCCTCATCATGGCATTGATCTTTGGCTCCTAGTCCAAATCTTCTACGACCATGTCGATTACCTCACCAAACGCACCATTGATCAAGTGGTCGGCGGCAAATTGCGAGAAAAGGACGCCAAGGAATCATGGGACATCATTGATGAGCTATCCTTCTATGGTAGTGAATCTTGGGATGACCCCAATGATGCAACCACGGGTCAAAGCAATTTCATCACCAGAAAAAGTCTCTCACCTCTCTGAGGAGAACCTTTGTGAACTTGAGAAAATGGTCGATTACCTAATTGAAAAATGAAAGAGATCCTTAAGTCCAAATCGAACGACAGTCAACTCCATCTCAAACATGAAGCCGGTACCTTTATCCGAGTTACCTCTTAGGGAAAATGTTAATCTTTCCAAAAATATGCTCGGCCCTATCCACCTCCCCGCGACCTTAGCCCAGAATTTGAAACTCGAATGAGAGAATATATGGCGACACATTCTGAGAGATTGGCAAGGTTTGAAGAATCCATTTATAAACAAAAGGAGGAAATGCAAGAGAAAATGTCTGGGATGATGAGTTTACTAAAGGAATACACAAAGATGCAAACTCCGAAAAAGGTATTGATAAATAAGGAAAGCGACATTTCAGCCACCAAATTTGTCAATGCCATATCCATTGTCCGTGAGATGACAATGGAGATGAATAACGGGTGGTCCATAAAGGCAGTCACGGAGTCAACATAATTGATGATAGAAGGGACGAGGAAGATGTAGTCAATGAATCGTGTTCAAAAATAAGTAATGAGATACCCCCTAATGAGCAAACACTAGGAGAGTCACCAAAATCTCAAACCTTAGGGTATTATTTAAAACACGACATTAATAAAAAGACTATAAGTAATTGGATACTAAACAATAGATGGGATTATCCCCCTAAAGTCTCTAAAGGAAAAAGGGAAGAGAAGGAAAGTGATACATTAACCGTGGGCCCATTGTACAAGAGTATTCTTAAGCAGAAAGTGAATAAGAAACAAATGGCTTACGGGAATTCTAATATACCACGCGGCATAGGAGATTTAAAATATTTAAATGTTTTGGCCGACCAAGGGTCAGAAGTAAACCTATTACCCCTGTCCCTTTATGCCAAATTAACCAAAAAGATACCAACCACCACCCGCATTAGGCTTTCCTTTGCAGATCATTCTTACGTGTACCCTTTAGGAATAACAGAATATGTGTTAGTTAACGTGGCAGGATTTATATATCCCGTTGACTTCATGATCGTTGATGACGGACAAAATGATTATATGCCGATAATCCTATGGGCACCATTCCTTGCTAAAGCAAGGGCAACCATCAAATACGAAACGAGGGTAATAGAACTCAATTCAAGGCAAAGAAAGGTTCATTTTCACATGATCCCATGCGATATGAGAAAGTACATGGAGCAAAAGAAGCTTCCGCCCAACTCTAGTGCACCTAGCAATCATGTTCAAAAAACGATCCTTGCATGGGAAGCAAGGATTAAGAACTACCAAGAAATTAGGAATGAGGGAGGTAAAAGTAGAAATAAGGGGCCTGAAGAAGCTGAAACTGCTTGCAATCAGTGGGATAGGAATCCTTTCAAGTTTATGGAAGGAGATAGGGTGCTTCTGCGTAACTTAGGGGTGAAACTACCTCCCGAAAGACTCAAATCTTGGTGGTATGGACCCTTTACAATAAAAAGTTCGTGCGAAAATGGAGCCGTAGTCTTGGTTGATCATAAAGGTGGGAAGATTACCATAAACCCCCAACGATTGAAACATTACCACATAGGTGATGAGGACCTTGTCAATAACGGATACATCATCTTAATGGATGGAGTCACGTAATAGGGCGTGACTTTGAGTCTAGCTACAAGACTAGTAAATAAAGAAAAGCGATTCTTGGGAGGCAACCCCAGCTTTTTATTTGTTTGTTTGTTTATTTGCTTTTATTTGATTCCGTATATATGTTTCATCTTAATTGTTTATTGTTCATGTTTCAAATAAATTGTGAAAATGCTTTATTTTATTTTTTAACTTCGTCTTAATCACTTATAAAGGTATTTTACAAAAAGATAAGTGTAGGGAAGATCATACATGTTTTTTTAAGAACGAATTGAACATGAACAATAAAAATTAAGAGATTAGCATATATATTAATATTTTGTTAAAGTCAAATGCTTGTATCGAGTCATAATGAATATTTTTATAGAATTTCCAGGTGTTAAAACTTAAATTAATTTTTTCAGAAATTTTCCAGAAACAAAATATAAAGAATTCTGTCAGATCAATCCTGAAGGCGTCAGGAGTTATAACCTGACAACATCAAGTGTTATTTCTGAAAAAAATTTCAGGTTTTGTTTTTTTGATGGAATTGTATAATTTCGTAAAATCTTTAATTTTAAAACACCAAGAATATGTAAATATTTATTTTGCAAGTATTATATCTTACTTTGCTTTCTAGGATTTACTTTTATATAGAATTTACCGCCGATTTTTTGCGAGGTTTTGTGTTTGTTTTCTTAGTTCTTTACAGGTTATATTGGAAAAGAAGATGATTATATTTCAGGAGTGAAGCTTTTCATGTTCATTTTCTTGGAGGAAGATTTAACCATGTTCCCACGATCGTCCATACCGAGTGAATCAGGGGAGTATTAGTTTATTTCATTTTCATTTATCTTTACTTTTACATTTTTTATTTTGAACATTAGAGACAATGTTCGATTTAAGTGTAAGGAGGGTAAATTGGGATACCTTAGAAACTATAACTCCACTTGATTTTTGTTTTGTTTAATGGTAGATGTGTAATAAAACTAAGAGAAATACTTGTTAGGGTAATTTTGACACTAATTTTAAAAAATTTTGCAACATATAGGAGTGAAACTTTAGTCTTAATAAGCATCTCATGGATAGGAATTATGACTAACACAAAAAATTGTACAACTAAAATATGTGAGGTTCGCCTTTAGATCTTTAGGAAAAAGCATTCATTGTTGATGCTTGTGAGTGTACCGGTAGTATTTAGATTCCAAAACTTACATTAGCGATGCATCCCGAGACAGCTAGTGAGACTACATTAATGTAGTTAGGATTTACTACATGATAAGAGGCATTAGGATAACCCTTGTTTTACACCTGTATTATAATTACGTTGACTTCATTGGTCAAGTAATTCTCCCACACCTTTGCGATGTACTCATTTTTAGTACACGATACCCCTAGTGCACCCCTCAGAGCCTATCTTTTTCGTTTCTAACTTTAAGCATTTTACTTAAAGGAAGAATTTGTTTATAATCCATCCCCAAATGTACACCCAAATCGCCTTAGCCTACCTTGTATCCACTCATCTTTAGTGTATTATTGTTACATGTTTAAACCCTTAGTTAATTGTCTAATTGATTACATGGTTGCTAAGTCGATTCATATCTTGTACATATTGTTTTCGGATGATTGAGACTCATGGGTAAAGTACTTGTGTTATGGAGTAATGGGGAAGAACATCATTTATTAACCCCATATATGCGTTAATGTTTTAAAGTACTCTAAGTGTTTCAGTTTTCTTAATTCGAGTATCTGTTTTTAATTATGTAAAAGTTCAAGTGTAGTGTGGAAACGAGCTCCCTACGATGTATTATTTTGGATGGTAGGGCAAGAGTGTATGAAAGAAAAAAAATGAAAAAAAAGTGAAAAAAAACATACGTACTACCATCCCGTTTCTTTTATTTATGTTTAAGTTATTATAGTGTCTTGAAAAATACCAAAAAGTGTTGTAGTTAGTTATAAGTTGAGTCGATTCTTGGCTTAGCAACGCCTCATTGTGCATGTAATTGACCAAGACAATTGACTTGCCACCAGGAAATTATTCCTTATCCAACAAACCGTGTTTTCCATACCCTTACACCTAACGTTACAACCCTTCAAAATACCTCTTTAATAGTTTATCCTAGGTGCTTACGCCAAAGTGGTGGAGGTTTTGATCATTTCCCAAGCCTATGGTAATCTATTTGCTATGACAGGTAGTGAGTGATATTTTTCCATTTCTGTTTGTGATATATAAACTTATAACATCAGAGAGATGAGAGTATCAAAACACTTAATGTGAGGTGTTATTGTATAATTTACATGCTTGTTTTTACTAAGGTAGAACAATAATTTGTTGTAATTACTTTTATGTTGATGTTAAATGACCCCTAAATTGTATTTTGATTGGTGAAAAAGCTCATTTCCTTGAGGACAAGCAAATCCCAAGTGTAGGGATATTTGATAAGGATTTAATTGATACCCTTTTAAGGGGTCATTTAAGCCTTAAATCGTAAATATATGATCAAATATTGCCTCAAATCGTTTATTTTCTCATTTTAGGTACCTGGGACGTGAATTCTGGAAAATGGAGCATTTTGGACGTTTTTAGACTCAAAAGTGAAGAAAACAACAAAGTCAAGAAAACAAGTCAGGAAACTACACCTGAAGGCGTCACGCCTTAAATGGTGACGCCGCCACTTGATGATTCAAGAGGTGGAAAATATTACATTTGATGCTCGAGTGAACTTTTGATGATATTACACCTGACGACGTCAGGTGTTATTGGAGGTAGGCCATTTGGTACAAAATTTACAAGAGACGGCCCAGAAGTAATTTGAATGTGAGGACGTCAGAAGGCTTAATTGTGCAACATGAAACCCTAATGCCGGCGAGCTGACGGCGTCAGAACTCATAACCTGATGTCGTCACCTATGTAAATCTATATATAGTTTTGGTTTTTTCATTCATAAGTGTGTAACTTTGCGCAACATTTGAGACATAAACCCTAGTCCGAATTTAGCTTTTTTAGGGTTTCATACCCTTTTTTCTTTCATGTTCAATTGAAGATAAGTTTTCCTTTAATCATTCAATATTTTTATGTGTTGTTTGATTAATTGTTTATCTTTTCTTTACATTAATATGCTAGCTTAGATTACTTAGTATTTGCTTAGATCTAATGAAACCTAGTTATTGATTGTTGATTAGTTGTTTATTATTTGGTTGATTGATTCACGTTAGGCATAAGAAAACTGGCTAACCTCCTTTGTGTAACAAGCTTGAATGTCTTAAGAAACGTAATCGGATGTGTACTACGGTTTTATTGATTGTATTTAATGCATGAGTAGATGTTGATGATTCTTTGATAGGATACTAAACGTGTTATCATAAGAAGAAATAGATATTCATAGAGTTGGGGAAGGACGTGCACGCCCCCACGACTGGTATTAAGGAATACAATCCTTCAATTAAACAATTATGACATTCAACTAATCAACAAGAGATAACTAGGGAGTAGTGAAATTTAAGTAAACACATTTGTCTCACAATAAGAAGTTCACCAATTTTATTTTCTTGTTATTTATTTTATTTTTTTTAGTTTAGTTATTAGTTTTTGGTTAGTTGACTAGCAACTAATTCCGCCCACTCTTTCAAAAGCCAATATCTTTTACTTACTTTCACAAAACTCAAAAAATACAAAAAGAATCGCCCCTCATCCTTAGACCTAGTTAACATACACTTCAAATCCTAACGACACTATTCCCCTATAGAACGATCAATCCCCCGGACATACCTATACTACACTACAACGATCAGGTACACTGCCTGGATGGATGCAAATTCTCTCAAGATCCCTTGAGAGGTAAATCCTTTTGTGAGGCCGCAATCCTAGCATCAAGTAGTCTTTGTTATTATCTTGACACATGTTCTAAATAGGTATCTAATTTAGAAACGGCAAATTTATTCTAGATATGGTCTCACGTAACATGGAGATATACCTTGTTGTTGCAATCTAGCTAAGCTCTCACATAACATAAATTGCAACACCAAGTGTTTCTTAGATTAGATATATATAATTCATATTAGAACATTAGTCTCTGACCTTGTAGTCAAGAGAATCCTTTAATCATATTCCTATGTGTTGTACCTTTCACACAATAAAGATTTCTCCCACTTGTGCATGGAACAACATCATGTAAAAAATAAACAACACGACACATGTTTGTTTATGTAATCAATATGATTGTGTCACAGATATTAATATAATTAGTAGATGTAGAACCACTTCATTATCTAGTAAGGAAATGTACATGACTATCCTTAAAAACATAAGTGTCTACAATTTGAAACTAATTATCTTGAGACATTCTAGAGATAATCTGGGTTACTACCAAGATGACAAAGCTTATAGCTCCCACTAAATTACAGATCATTACAATAATTCATTGTTCAGTAATACACACAATGCTCCCACTGGATTTGACAACATTATAAGTGTTTCATAACCAGTGAAACCAAGTAGTGTACTATTTACTTTCCTACATCTTTAAGACACCCATACGTAACAGTTGCTTAGATATTAAAAGAGTGTATTCTACTATGTAAATAATGGACTATCCATAAATGCCATTAACTTGAAAAATTGGGCATGTAATTTCTTTCTTAATAGGTGTATCATTTCAACAATTGTATGTAGTATCTTTAAATGGTCAAAACAAAAAACCAGATAAAATATACTAGTTGGTCTTTTACCATTTTGCGGTAATTAGTTTAGCTTCTAATTTAATAACTCAAAAAATGTTACACATGTTTTTCAGTTAACCAAAAGTCATAGTTGTTACACGAGAATTCAATTACCGAAAGAGGGTAATTAAATCTCTAAAAAAAATGTGCAATTATCTTAACTATTAAGGTTTGCTATGAGTTATGTATTTAAAATTTAGACAATTCTAATTTTCCTACCATACCTTCCTCATTCATGGAAAAAAATATGATTAAGTCTCACGCGTCTTTCATGGAAAGGAGACTATGTTTATTCTTTTAGTAAAGTTGACTCTAGCTAAAAATCTCTACGGGTGTAGATCAATTTACCAATAAAAGAATAACTTATGTTTACGGTTTAACGTTGCATTAATACATTTAAAGGAATTAACAAAATTTAATTTCAGTATTTTTGATAATTAGATATTTAAGAAAATAAAATACCCATTGGTAAATATTCATATAAACCATAGTATTTTCTTAAAGCTAGGATCCTAATTGGCGTAGTTCAATTACATCAGTTGTTCTGCTAGTAATGAAAGTATTCACAATGTAATCTGTCGAACAATAATTTGAAAAAAATTTCCAATTTCTAGATCATTATGGGATTTACAATTGCCAAACCTATTTTCAATATAAGCATGTTTCATCCCCATCTTATGCCTTAAGTCATAGGTCTCACTAACTAAATGAATTAAGTTGTCTAATTTAAAAAACTGTAAATGTGTCCAGTCGAGCTCTCACACAACATGAAGATTTACCTTTCCATTGCAATCTAGCTAAGCTCTCAAATAACGTAAATTAAAACTTCATGTGTTCTTTTAATTAGATGGTATAAACTTAAATTTTAAGGGTACTAATTTTGATGTATATAATTAAAAATATGTATGAAGAAACATGCATACAACTTCGTATCATAAGTTTTAGTAAAAAAATTTTATTAACCAATTTCAGTAAGATTTAATTTACTAAAGTTTTAATTAAGGTATTGGGTTCTGTAGTAAACTCTAATGTAAGAACATGGATGGTTTAGTGTTTTGGATGATTAATATGTGTAGTTTCTAGTGAGATGTTAGAGAGAGAAAGTGAAGGGAACCTTGAGAGAAAACTAGAGATATGTTAGATTGAAGTGAAAGGTCCAGCCCCTTCCAAGCTAGGGAAGGGGTATTTATACTTACAAATAAACGCCCCTTGAAACGGGCTGTGGAGCGAGCAGACAGTGGGTAAAGACCCGACCCGACTCCACAAATACTAACTAATACTAAACTACGTTCTAACTAATATGATAAATACTACGAGCTACAATATGCTAAACTACACTCGGGGTGACCGAGTCTTCATATGAATAAACGTATTCCTAACAATCTCCCCCTAAGGGAGGTCACCCTGGAAAATAAATATTGAATTATAACATTCAAGTCTTTGACGACATCTTTGTAGCTCGTAGCATTTCGATCTTCATTGTTGAGATCTTTGTGGTTTAAGTGGTAGACTCTAGATGACACCTTCAATGTGATGGATGATCTTTGGAAATAGTTTCGGCTTCATCATCCAAATGAATTTCTGAGGGTCATCTTCGAGCAGTAACATCTCCATGTGGTATGAACATCTTTGTGTTGACACGCTCACACTTTTTCAGGATCATGATCTTCTGCATCAGAGTTGTGGAAGCATATATGAGGCCCAATCAATGATCATGATTTCTTAGATTGTGATGTCGAAGTGTGAGCATGTGTTGATGGATCAACATATTTTCAGCAATCAACCGCAACCGTCAGAAATTCCTGCAAGTAGACAGTTAGCAACAAATCATCCGGTACTTATAGGTTTGGAATTAGAGATTTTCAACAGCATAGTGTGAAGACTCCTTCTAATCCTCACCAAGACCGTTCCTAATCGGTAAACCCTGAGAGGATTTACGCGAACTACCTAAGTAGATCAACGAATGGGTGAGTCGCTGGAGATCACTCCACAACTGTTGACTGTTTGTAACCATCGTGACCACTAAGCGTAATCCACAAGGAATTACCCAAGTGACCTGCTTTCAGGGCTGCTTGATGTTGACCCTGGCAGGAATTTCCATTCAATCACTGGGAGTTACTAAAGCAACATCCTTCATAAATGTTCTGGCAGATTGCTAAGATCTGCGTAGGACTCATAAGTTTACCATTGGTGTCCTTAATGTCGAACAGTCAGGGTAGAAGTAGCAAGTGTTCCTATGAGATCTTTTTATGTATCTCGAGGCTCTAGACTCAATAAGTGCATTTGGTTTTCCTATGCGGAGATTAGGGAGAGGTCTCCTGCTTCAATATCAACCATCTATAAGAGATATGTCGATAGATAACACTGGTTCCCCATGAGAATGAAACAAGTTCTTTTGAGAGAACTTGAGTGGCTAGAAGGTTTAATGTAGTGCGTCACTGGGCCCATGACGTCTTGTCTTCAATACCAATGTCGCCTTAGCAACAATCGGTAGATTATGAATTGAACCCGGTTTATGCCCTAAGGTTGAATAATTGGAGGGCTATTTCTTTTCACCCTTTTCTCATTTCATTTCTTTTTAATTCTTCAACCCCTTCTTTCTCCATTCTCTCATTTCTCCTTTTTGCATAATCATACCTATGGACTTTCTAATACTATCTATTTGGTATTGTCCATGGGTAGATCCCTCCGGCTTTGGCGGATCATAGGACGGTTTTCCTAACCTTAGCCACCTTATAACTTCATGACTATCCTATGTTGCCATACACCAAATCATTGAAAATTCTCTCAACGTGTTTATGATTAAGAAACACATTTTGTTAACACATTGAGAGCTTTGTCATTTTCAAATGCTCCCCCTTAACATGTGTTCATATGTACTGATTTGAAAATTTGCACATGTCGGGAAGAGTTGCACTTTTTGGATTGATCCTCCTTAAGTGAATATGAATGGGCGATCGAGACACGCTTACATCACTAGTTAGATTAGCTTGAAGTTATTACCCGGCCCGATCAGATTCACCAAAGGTTTCTCGAAACGGTACATTCTACTCAGACAAGCCCTTTTCGAGACACGCTTACATCACTGGTTAGACCAGCTTGAAGTTATTACCCGTCCAGGACTAGTCCTTTCGATTAAAAACAATTGTGTTCCATCAGTTCATGAGTCAAGTCTGAGTCTCGAACTCTTAAGATGTAAGGATCCTTTTTCACAAATCATTTGCTCCCCATCAATATGTGCATTGATATACAAAAGAGTTTGGGACATAGGGAAGAGCATATTTTTGTTTTTGGGTTCAAGACATCACGTTTTAATCAGTTTTTCATATTTAAATCACATCTTCTCTCCTGATCAAAAATTTCAAACTAATTGAGATTTGTGACCCGAGTGATTTAAATAGGTTTAAAGGTTTTGGGAGAAAGATGTGTCATAGTTAAGAGTGACTGATTTTTGAGACGACGTTTTGCTCCCCCTCAAACCTTGAGGGAGTATGTTATGTGTTAGAGATGATGAGTTTATAAATAATTTCGAGTTTAGCGAGAAACTCATGAAAAATTCATATACTAACACATAACAATTGCACTTAATCCACTGAAGTTATGCACACAGATCTTGTTTTGATGATATATAGCTTTTGAAATCGTTCTCCCCCTCAATCGATGACACATTTTAAAATTAAACATTTTGCACAAAGTATTAATTCTTTTAGCATCGATTGAGTGGTAAATTTTAAACAACATTTCAAATTTGTTTGATCTTCAAAAACCATGGTACCACCAAGTTTGGAGCAAATATTTTCCCGAAGAATCATTGAAGGAAAAATATTTGAGATGCAAAGAAGACTTCTCTTCTTTTACCAGAAATGATGCACTTAAGCGTACATCAGATCGGAAAGGCACGGATATAAAGTAATTCATGCCTTTGTTAGGAACAGTCGTCTTTTTGGTGACGAACTTTCCCCAGTATAAAGACCAGGTTGCTATCTGAAGTAATAGCAAACCATCTTGAAAGAATAATTTTAGAAACGATATGTTTTAGAAGAACATTATTAATAATAAGAACTCTTGCTCAAGCATCTGTATGTTTCTGTGTCATTATTGAATGGCATTTCTAGAAACGTACATAATATTGATTACGCAAGAGACATGTCGTGAGAAGAATATTTTTGGGTTTTTCGTAGGTTTTATATTTTTCTATTTTCTTTTTGTTTTAATTTTATGTACAAAGGATATGTGAAGCAATCCGTTTACTCCTCCTGATCCTCTTGAAGACTTAAGAGATCCTCAGGCGTGAGACTCTTCATACCAAGGCGAGGAAGGATGAATTGAAATCGGTCCCTAGAAAGTGCTTTGGTGAAGATATCAGCAAGCTGGAACTCAGTCCTCACGAAGTAAAGTTCCACAATTCCTTTCTCAACTTGCTCCCTGATGAAGTGATGTCGAATGTCAATGTGCTTAGTCCTTGAGTGCTGGACATTGTTGCAGCAGAGTGCAATTGCACTTTTGTTGTCACAGTACATGGGAATCTTGTTGCATACGAATCCATAGTTCGAAAGTGGAGATCTCATCCATAAGATCTGAGCACAACACGAGAACATGGCAATGTATTCAGCCTCTGTGGAGGAGATTGATGTACTCATTTGTTTCTTTGAAGACCAACTGACTAGCTTATTACCCAAAAACTAAGCACCCCCAGATGTACTTCGACGAGTATCTTGACATCCCGCATGGTCAGCATCAGAATAGGCTGTGAGCGCCATAGAAGTGTCCTTGGGGTACCATAGGCCCATGTGGATTGTTCCTTTAAGATACCGAAAGACTCTCTTGACAGCTTCTAGGTGTTTCTTGGTAGGTTTGGATTGATACCGAGCACACATGCAAACTGCAAACAGAAGATCCGGTCTGCTAGCAGTAAGATACATTAAGGAACCAATCATGCTTCGATACTTGGTTTGTTCGACCGGGATCCCAACATCATCTTCATCTAGTTTTGATCTTTCAATCATAGGAGTATCAACTGAGTCACAGGAATCGAATCCAAATTTCTTCAAAATTTCATTAGCATACTTGGATTGATTGATGAAGATGCCATTGGGATTTTGTGATATTTGCAAGCCTATAAAGAAAGACATTTGACCCATCATGGACATCTGGAACTCAGAACTCATCTCTTGGGAGAAACGATCACACTCTTTGGGATCAGAGGAGGCAAATATGATATCATCAACGTAGATTTGTACATGAAGAAAGTTTTTGCCCGTTTTTCTGGTAAAGAGTGTAGGATCAACAACACCTTTGGAAAACTTGTTAGCAAGAAGGAATTTTGACAAGGTGTCATACCACACCCTAGGAGCTTGCTTAAGCCCATAAAGAGCCTTCTTCAAACGATACACATGGTTAGGACGTTCTGGATCCACGAATCCTTCGGGGTTGGCTTACATACACCACCTCTTTTAGATCGCCATTTAAGAATGTAGTCTTAACATCCATTTGATAAATCGCCATATTCTGACTTGCTGCATTTGCTAGAAATATTCTTATGGCTTCAATTCTAGCAACAGGTGTGAAGGATTCTTCAAAGTCTATTCCTTCTTCTTGACGATATCCTTTTGCCACAAGCCTAGCCTTGTTCTTCAATACATCTCCATGCTCATCAAGTTTAACTTTAAATATCCATTTGAGAGCAATGATCATAGCATAATCGGGAGGTGGTACTAATTCCCACACTTCAAGTCGATCAAACTCATGAATCTCGTCCACCATAGCATTGAACCATGAGTGTTTAGAAATTGCATCCTTGAAATCTTTTGGCTCAGCTTTAGAGAGGACAGAATTGAAGAAGTACCACAATGCTTCGGTTGCAAGTTGCTTACGGGTTGATACCGGACGAGAAGGATTTCCAATAATGTTGTCTGATGAGTGCTTATTCACTCATCCTTTTTAGGCCTTATTTCAGACCAAAAATACCAAATACTAACCAAAAATGCCAAGAGAATGCATGTTTTTGTATTTGTGTATGTGCAGGTACGGATATGAGAAAATTGAACAAAAACGATGCCAAAATGAACAAAAACGAGCACGAGAATGGAAAGTGTCAAAAGCCGAAGCCGGGGAAGTCAAATGGTCAAAGTCAAAGCTCAAAAAGTCAAATTCAACCTTGGAAATGCATAAAGTATCAAGAAAAGTCCTTGGAAGAAGTTTAAAGAAATTTACAATAATGGTCCCTCAACTTTCCAAAGTTGTCAGAAATAGCCCTTTGAAGAATACTTTTGAAGAAAAGACAAAGTCAACCCTTCAAGAAATTCAGAAATGACAACTTTAGCCCTTGGAGAAAATTTTGATAAATTACAGAAAAGGTCCTCGAGATTTCATAAAATACACTTTAGGTCCCTTGTTATTTATAATGACATAACCGGATCCATTCCCTTTTATTATTCCTTAACCCAAAAAAACCTCACAAGCCTAAAATGTTAACAAACCCATCACCCCTTTCTCTTACACCCCAAACCCAATGCTAAACCCGGCCTGCCATCCTATAAACCCGGTCCACCCTTCCGGTCAACGCTAAATAATAATAAAAACAAAATTCCCCACACAACTTCCCGCCCCCCAAACTTTTTACCCTAAACCCAGTTTTACTGTTCAAACGAAGAACCCTAATTTTCACCTTATCAAATTACCTCAATTACCAATGATTGGGTAATAATAACCCAATCATAAGTTCTTCTAGAAGGTGTCAGGCATGTTAGGGAATGTAAGAGGGGACGCGTGGACCAATGAGCTAACACACCGAGGATCAATCACATCATATCATTCAATCCAACGGCTGTTATTCAAAGATTGGACACCAAGGCTATCCAAGGGCTGAGATAGACTCAAACAAGCACACCACTCACCAAGGATTGATGACCTGGCTATCTAGAAGCACTCCCCAGCTCAGTATATATACCCCCTCCTAGCTCATATGTAATTGTCCAATTCTTCATGCTTTAGAAGAATTTTGATCTTCTTTTTATTGTCAATTTAATTTCAGCATTTAAATTTAGTTTAGATTGTAATTTTCAAGCATTGTACTCACGTTTTATTAATACAATTCAGTTTCATTTAAACAGCTTATTGTCTTCATTTTATTTTTAAAGTTCCAATTATTTGCTTTTTATTAATCAGTAGTTTATAGTTGTATTTAAATCATCATTTAAATTTCTGTTTTTCACTTATAGTTGTATATATATATATATATATATATATATATATATATATATATATATATATATATATATATATATATATATATATATATATATATATTGTATCAATTCAAATCTTAGCTTAATATAGATTGTTTATTTGTTATAAGCTTTTAAAAGTTATTCAAACTTTCTGTTTCATCAAAATGTTCAAAAAACACAAAAGTCAATAAAAGTCAACCCTAGCATATTCAATAAGCTCAGCTTATTCTGAGGAGTTAGGCAGTCAAGAAGGAGCTCTTGGCCTGTCCAAAGACAGGCTGTGTGGGAAGCCTCTCTGTTTTGCTGAGAGGCGTTTGTAAGTTTTCATTTATTTTTCTTCATATTGCTTCATTTAGAATCAGTAGTGTAGCTGTGATTTCTACTACGTATTTTTGTTTCTTATTAATAGTTGAGTCATTACTTAGCTTACTTTGATAGTTTGTAGTTTAATATAGTGTTTTGCAATTTCATTTTAGCATTGTTGTTTCATATCTGTCATCTTGTGAATCTGTGTTTCAGTTTGTTCTTATGTTTGTGACTTGTGTTACTGAGTTGATTTTTAGCCTACTTGTTCACTATTAGATCAGATATTGTAGTTTGGATTGATTTGGAATTAAGTTTGGACAGGTCTGTGGTGAGATTTTTGTTGAGACAAGTTGATATAGGTGTGTTTGGATTTGGTCTGTTTGCTGAGCTTGTTGCTGTTTCAGTTATTGTGTTTGGTTTATTTGAGTAACTTAGGCTGCAATTAGGTTATATCAAGCAATATTTTAGTAGGTCATTACATAAAAGTCAAATTCATCTTGTTATATGTTCATTTTCAGTACTGCTAGTTTGTTTAAATAGTAGATCATTCATATTAGTATAAGAGTAGTTGATTTAGCTTTATTTTATTGCAACATAGCTTAATATTACCTGATTAGTCATATAGGATCAATATAATTTGGATTTAGTCAAACCTTAGGTGCGTTAGAATAAGTCAAATCAGCAGCCCAGCAGGTCCAAAAGCTGCTGAACCAGGGGAATTTTAAGGGTCCAAATTGGTTTGTAATTCAAAGTTTTGTGGTTTTCTGAGTTCTCAGTATAGTAGGTTAGCATTTGCCTTCTTAGGATTCACTCATTTGCTTATTAGATGCTTTAAATTTAAGCGGCAAGTAGGTTGTTTGAGCCTGAGGTCTGATTTCACATTAAGGGCTGCTTTTGTTCATTTTTGATCATAAGTTGAGATTGGTGGTTTTTCTGAGTTCATTTGCACCTATTATTGCTTTTTCCATTGAGCTTTTGCATTGTGCTTATCTGTTTTAGCTTTTGGCTTATTTCATAGTGCTTATTAAATCTGATTTTGTCCATTTTCTGTGTTTCTGAGTTGAGTTTGCTTTCAAATCTGTTTAACTAAGCTTTATTTAGTCAAATTTACCTCTGGTCAAAGTTAGGGTCAACCCGGTCAAGGAGTGCTTATTAATAAGCACTCCAAATAAGCAGTTTTCAAGCTTTTCAGTACTTTTCCGGTTTATTTTTCTTTCAAAATTTTTTCTCAAGCTCATTTTAATATTTTAGAATTTCTGTAATTTTTTTAAATTTTTCTGAGTTCATTTACTATTTTTCGTATTTTATTTTCCTTTTTAATCATTTTTTTAATTACTTAAAAATCCAAAAAAATCTGAAAAATCCAAGAAAAATCCAAAAACATTTTAGAAAATTATTTTCATTTATTTTATAATTTTAGAAATTTATTTTGCATTTTTCTCATTTATTTTGAATTTATTTTGAATTTTTAATTAGTTTTAATAGTTTTTAATTTCTAAAAATTACATAAAAAGCCAAAAAAATTAGTTTTTAGTTTTAAAATTACTTTTTAGTTATTTTATAATTTTCAAAATTAATTTTTTCATTTTTCTCACTTTATTTGTATTTTCTTTTAATTTTTAATTAGTTAAAATAGTTTTTAATTCATAAAAAATAAATAAAAAGTCAAAAAAATATTTTTTTTTTCTCAAAATTTTCTTTTATCATTTTTAAAAATTATTTCCAAGTCCGTAGGAGTAGCGTAGCTTAAAAGTCGCGTTTTATTTCGTACGTTAACGTTTATTTTCCGTTTTAGCTTACGTTTTCGTTTCTACGTTACGTTTCCATTCACATCATTGTCAATTGGGTGATCATTTGTCCATTTCCTAAGGTGTTCATGGGGTTGAGGATAGGGAACTGAGGTAGCCGTGTTAGATTCGTCTGAGGATGTATCATCATTTGACGATTCAGGAGCAAAGATGTTAACAAACGGCTCATTATCAGGTGGAGCGAAAGGATTTACTTCAAACGAATTTTCCACAGCTGCTACTCGTTATACAAATAAAGATTGACCATTAGATGTGGTAACTGACCGACTGATGGTGGGGGCTTCAGGATCCCATGACAACGAAGTGGATGGCCCAACATTAACATCTGGGACATTTGCTACCCCAGCTGGTTGTGGAAGGACTGTGGCTTCTGGAGCATCCACGTTTTGAGGTTCAAAGTATTCATCAAACATTGGGTCAAACAGTTTCTTCCAATCTTCACTTATAGGATGTACAAAAGGAGTAGCAGGAGTGGGATTCTGTACAAGCCTGGAGCTTATAGGTCCAGGAGACAAAAGGTTAGGTACGGGTCCAGAACTTGATCGTCCAGGAACCGGTTGCTCAGTCAGCTCATCGAAAGTAACGTGGATTGTTTCCATTATGTCTCTGGTACGTTTGTTGTAGATTCAGTACCCCTTTCGTTCTGGAGCATAACCAACGAAGAAACCAATGTCGGCTGTGGCCTTGAGTTTCCCAAGGTCTTCACTGTCATTTGTTGGATAGCACAATGCACCAAATACTCGAAGAAACGAAAGGTCTGATTTTCTGCCATGAACTAGTTCATATGGAGTCTTGCAGTTGAGAGGATGTATCAAGGATCGGTTCTGTATGTAACATGCTGTTGCAATTGCCTCGGCCCAAAGAAACATAGGAGCTTTGGAGAAGATGAGCATAGTCCTTGCAGCTTCAACCAAGGTGCGATTGCGCCTTTCAACAACTCCATTTTGTTGAGGAGTACGTGGAATGCTCTTTTGATGACTAATGCCAACAACTTCATAGAATAGAGTAAGTTGTTTGTTCATGAACTCCGTTCCATTATCAGTACGAATGAACCTAACTGTTTTGTTGAGTCGAACTTGCAATTGCTTGATGAGTTTGATGATGATTTCTGGAGTTTCATCTTTTGATCGTAAAAACTTTACCCACGTAAAACGAGAATGATCATCAACAATAACAAGCACATATTTCTTTACGTTGATACTTTTAATCCTCATTGGTCCACAGAGATCCATGTGAAGAGTATGTAGGACTTCCATGATGGAATTGACAGTTTTGGGTTTATGGGTGTGCTTTTTGCTCTTGCCCATTTGACATGCGGAACATAGATGATCTTTTTCATACTTAAGTCTGGGCAACCCTCGAACAAGATCCTTACGTGTGAGTTCATTGATGGTACCGAAGTTCAAATGGTTTAAACGACGATGCCACAACCATGATTTGTTCTTAGAGGCTTTTGAAAGCAAGCAAATTGGAGAGGACCGCAACATGTCTTCAATAGAGATGGTATAAAGGTTAGTGCCCCGACTCCCTTTGAGGAGATCTACACCATCTAATTCTCTAACAAAACAGGTGTGCTTTCTGAAGGCAACTTCAAGATCAGAGTCACAGAATTGACCAACAGAAAATAGATTGTGTCCAAGTCCCTCCACGTAGTATACTATGGATATCACACTATCTCCAAAGACGTAATCACCATAACCCATTATAGATCCAAAATGGTCGTTCCCGAATCTGACCGTACCAATGAACTTTTCTACAAAATTCTTGAGCCGCGAGCGATCTCCAGTCATATGTTTTGAGCAGCCTGAGTCCAAATACCAAATGACGATTTGTACGACCTGCATTTGTAACCAGACAATGGTGGATAACTGAAAAAGCTGGAGCCCCACAAACAGTTGGGGTCCGTTTGGTTAGCACACACAAATATTGGATTATCATATGTCACGGATATATCACTGGAATTTTCATATTTTGATGCACTAGACCTAGGATTGGTACTAAGTGCTTCTACTGGGAACTTTCTACAAGTAGGTCTCCATTTCTTAATTGGCATAACTTTGGAGTTAGTGATCCTAGTCAATGGGCACTTTTCTCTTAGGGTGAATTTCCTTCCAGTAGGTCTCCATTGATAACCAACATTAGGGAACACCTTTCCTGTTTTATTCCAGACTTGTTTAACCCTTTTAGCACTTGAAACACTCATGACCGGAGATTGCATAGTGGATTTTAAGAAGGATACAACACAAGCATCATGATTACCAAAAAATAAACATTTGTTACAAGTCTTACAAATAGCACCAGAATTCGAATTAATTACATCATTGTTAACACAAATGTTTGATTCAACTCGATTTCTTTCATTAATCATAACTTTATTGTTCCTAGAGGATTCTTCTACTTCCTTCGTAAGTGCACTCTTAGCCGGCAAAGTCCTATCATTCTTTGTATTGCACTTAGGCTGTGACTTGCTAGCTTTAGATACACCGTTTACTTCTGTAGAAGCAATGACGGGAACATTAGTATGCTTAATTGCTACTTGTTTACCGGTGATCATGGTGGTGGATTGTGACATGGTTTGGGGATAATCAAATGTAACATGTTTGTTGCCAATGTTAGAGTGCGACGCAAACGACCTATCCGACTTGTTATCATTCTTGGGGTATGATCCTATAGCGTATTCTAATAATTCCTGGGCTCTATTAGTGAGGTAGCATGCACCAACAATAACATCATCCAGTGGTTTAGGTATCCTTTCATCTTCAATGGTTTCTCTAAGTATGACCAGGCAATCCTTAAGATATCTAAGGTAGTTGCTATGAACTAACTTATTGTTCCTAAGGGGAAGAGAGACATTCAAAGCATCGCACGCATATTTCTTACAAGTATGTACATTGGAAATTGCATGATCACATGAAACGACGGGCATTTTACCCTTCACCATGGTCTTTAGATTCAATTTCGTCTAACAAAGAAGTGACTCTTTCATCATTTTGGTCACGTGTTATTTTAATAGACTCAAATAACTCTTTGTAACGTTGTTTAGCGTTTGACATTTCAGCACGAAGCCACTCATTTTCATGTTGTAATTCATTGATAATGCCTTGTTTCTGACAGTTTTGAGAATCTATCGACTTTTGGTAATTGGTATTGGTCACGTCGCCTATGTTAGACTTTAATTGTGCAATGCCCTCAACTTCCGAATCGTGTTTGAGTGAGCTTGAATTACTTCATCCTTTTTGGCTAATTCAAAACATGTGTCAAACTCAGGAGCATCCGAAGATGTCTTGGCATTTGATATTTTTATGCTTTCTTCTAGATGTTGATATTTTAGTTGCAAGTTAAGATTATCAACTTCTAGTTTTTAGAAATGCCTGACCATGTTATCATGGTCGTCGTTTTGAATTTTTTTATTCAGTTTGTAATTCTCCCCCTCAAGCTCAATCACACGATTCTGGAAGACATTTAAAGTGATCGACATTTCATGAAATTGTCGAGCAGATAATGCTGAGTCGGTGACAGTGTAAAAAACATCCTGTGCAATGCAATTAGCAATCAAGTTTTCATTCATAATGAGAATGTTTTTCCTGTCAATTTCACTGTATTTGAGATCAATAGCCAATTGGTTACCCTCACTTTCCACATCTTTAAAAACCTTTTTCATTTGAGTCACATCATTATTAATGGTATTTTTAAGGCCCTCAAAATGTTCTTTAAGAAGATCGAAAAATGGCATGACTTCAGTTAGGTAACACTGTTTTGTTTGCTCAAAACCCCTTTCCCCTTCTGTAATCCCCGTTGGTGTAATTCTTTTTTTACATGTTTTCTCAAAGTCATTAAACAATTGACCTAGAACATATAACCTAATTAGGGTATTACACTGTGTGGGAAGAGTAAATGGTACAAGGTGCCTGGGTGTGTTCAGAGGATAAATAGTTGGGTCAGCAATCCTAAAGATAGTACTTGTGTTACCTACAATTCTTTCAACTTTCATTTTCTCCATGTCAATATTCCAAAAAACTTTGTCAGGGAGGATTTTCTTTTGAGGAACAAAAATGGCTGAATGATTGTCATTAGTATAATCATAGTAAAACACAATATTTTTAGCTATGCACAGGGGATCCTTTAATCGCTCAGCAAGTTTTTCCCTAGTTCTATCCTCCGCCTCATCAATCTCGTCATAGGATCTCACATCAGGAGGGGCATGGTTAGGTTCAAGCATAGTGTTTGCATCATATAACGCAGGTTGAGCACCTATATCATTTCTAATAAATTTGGCTTTAGTCTTAGAGGTATCCCGTTCACTAAATTCATCACTTAGTGTCCTATGGTTTTGCATCATTTGAGCAGATTGAATGGTTTGGCCTTGCGTGTACAACTTATCTTCCAATTTATTTTTCAACATTTTGAGTTTTCAGAAATCATTTAGAAGTTTAGTTTCTTTATCTTTGTATTCGAGTTTGATTGAAGTCAACCCTTTTTGAATTTCCTGTTTTTGTTTAACAGTTTGATCCAATTGTTTTTTCAAAGACACTAACTCCCTTTTCAATGTTTCTTGTTTGGAATTGTTTTCAGATATGTAAGTACGCATTTGCCATTCCATTTTCTGCTCACGTTCATTAAGCTCAAATTTAGCACGCTGCTCGTATATGGTCACCTGATCCTTAAGGATGTTAACTCTAGTGGTCAAGGAAACATCAGGGTTGTATATAGTGTGCTCATGCAGCTCATCTTCACTAGAATCAACCGACGGCGTGTCACTTGGTACAACTGGCAGTCTATTGCCATACACATACCTTTCATATGGGATATTATTGGTATTTCCCATATCAGTGGTGTCTGTGTTGTCAATATTTTTGAGTTGTACAGAGTCACACGCCCCCTGTGGATTGGTAGGATAATTCATATTAGAATTAAGTGACGTTGGTACCTCAGAAATAGCAGATGTGATGGAAGAGCCAGACTGTTGTGGAGAGGGAGCAGCTGCAGACAGATTAGCCATGAAGATGGTTTGAGCTCTGGGTTCGTCATCAACATCTGAGTCAAATGCATCACAGTCTTCAACTTGAAAGATGTTCGGATCATTTAGTGCCATGTCCTGAACAGGTTGATCATCCACATCAGCATCAAACGTATTCCCGTCATCACCAGCCAGAAAGAGCAGAGCTTCTTCATCCAAAGCAGTCCCATTCTCTTGTGCCTGCATTAGAAACATTTTGTCTTTGAAGTACTTAGAGTTTTGAGGACGCTTTGGGTGAGTGCAATTCCTAGCTATGTGGCCCAACCCTCCACAGTTATAACACTTAGGCTGCCTAGCTTGTACTTGAAGCACATTCCCGACTCTATACCGCTCATTTTCTCTACCAGCATTTCTTTGATTGAGGCTTTATCTTCCTTGCACATTCTGCACCACCACCCTTCCATCTTCTATGACTGCCTAATTTCGTGGGTTAGACGAAGTCCTGAGTTGGTTATTAGTTGGTGGAAGTACAGCCCTGAACTGTTGGACTAATAAGGAGACTTGGTTGGAGAGATTATCAATCATCATGTCAGTGTGAGAGTACCCAGAGTCCAGATGGGTGTTTAAAGCAGATGGTGAGGGAGTTGGTGATTGACCATTTGTTGGAGTAGACCTGGATGAAGGTTGTTGTGGTTAAGATTGATCATTTGAAGGTTGAGTGAGTTGTTGAACATTAGAGACAAAGGCAAGAGAGTCATTTGTTGTTGAAGGATTGAGCTTTTCTCGCATTAACCAATCATAAGCATCATGTTTCTCATGTTGTTGGAGATATGCATAGAGTTGTTCATGATTAGCATGCCTGAGACCTTTGATGAGTTTAACAGCTGTAACAAACCTATCCCATTCCGGTGCCATGTTATTCACGAATTTAGAGTTAAGCTGAATGTTGGGCATTGTCATCTTGATGGATCTCATATCATTGACCAGCTTGTGAAATATGACGTAATAGTCAGTGATGCTTTCACCTGGGTTCATTTTGAAGTGCTCAAATTCATCATATAGCTAAGACTCCCGATCTTCTTTGGTTAGCTCAGACCGTGCAAGAAGCATTTTCACATTATCCCAAACTGCTTTGGCTTCTGTGTTGTAGTTGATAAGTTTGTAGACATCTTTAGGAAGCCCTTGAATGACAATATTTGATACTCTGATGTCGGCATCATAGCGTTTCTTTTCTTCATCTGACAGCTCATTGTAGGTGCGAGGTCTATCTGGACCGACTGCAGCAGGTTGGTCATCAGTAGCTGCGATCGTGTCTCTAGTGGTGCCCATTCGAAAAAGTCCTTCATCAATGGATTTCAAGATATTAACCCCGTTTTCCTTTCCCAAGCAATAGAGACGAATCCTTTGTACCCATGATTCATAGTCAGTTCTGTCCAGCATTGGAGGACGAGTATCCGACCCTGCAGCCTGAAGGTCATCATAGGAAGTGCTTGCCATTCTTGTGAAAAGTGAGTAAGTATTAGTACCAAGTTTCAAACACAAGTGTATTTCGCGTAATGTTGCAACAAGTCAAATTACAACCGCTCAACAGATACCAAGTCGAGTCGTAAGTTAATCCTCACAACGTCAAGTTACTTTTGAGTTAGTCGTAACAACTTAAGTCGCAACAACGCACAAGTTTCACTAACTTTCCTGAACCAAGTCACTAACACCACTCTACAACTTGTCACAAGCAATGTCAGCTTGCTAAGAGCAAACCAATTAGCTCAAGTTTGAACAACTCGCTAAGTACACCAACTCACTACCAATATCAACTCGCTGGAATAGTGATATTAACTCGCTAGAACAGTAACCTCAACTCGCTAGACACACCAAATCGCTAGACGAGATCAACCCTCTAGATCTGGTTAACTCGCTACACACTGGAACAACTCGCTAGTATAATCAACTCGCTGCACATAGCTCAACCCGCTGGATGGAATCAACTCACTACTTATACTAACTCGCTAGCAACCTCAACACGCTAAAGAAGTGTATACTGAGTCAACTCGTTAAACAACACCAACTCGCTGGAACATAGTAACTCTGTCAACTCTCTGAAGTTGATCAACTCGCTGCAAGCACAGCCAACTCACTAGTGATCTCAACTCGCTAGTATTACTCAACTCGCTAGAATAGTAGGACAAAAGTGTCACTGTCTAGCGATTTGGCTTTATGCCCCAAAATAGCAAAACGCCAAACCGCTGCACCAACTCGCTAGAAGGTCCTGCCAACCCTCTACCACGAAAAGGACCAACTCGCTAGTAAGAAAAACACAACGAATTCCACCTTACACCTAACCAATGGATGATACAACCACTCCAAGTGCAAACCTAAGAACTTATAACTTAACTAATCAAGAAAGTACAAGAAAAACACTAAGATAAATCCTTAACGAAATTAACTAGTGAAGAAGAACACCAAATCCATTTCGAACCATACTAAAACACAAACCAAGTAATGAATACGAGTTTACCACCAATCCTAGGATAGAACCATGGCTCTTGATACCAATTGTAGTAAACTCTAATGTAAGAACATGGATGGTTTAGTGTTTAGGATGATTAATATGTGTAGTTTCTAGTGAGATGTTAGAGAGAGAAAGTAAAGGGAACCTTGAGAGAAAACTAGAGATATGTTAGATTGAAGTGAAAGGTTCAACCCCTTCCAAGCTAGGGAAGGGGTATTTATACTTACAAATAAATGCCCTCTGAAACGAGCTGTGGAGCGAGCAGACAGTGGGTAAAGACCTGACCCGACTTCACAAATACTAACTAATACTAAACTACGTTCTAACTAATATGATAAATACTACGAGCTACAATATGCTAAACTACACTCGGGGTGACCGAGTCTTCATATGAATAAACGTATTCCTAACAGGTTCATCAATCAAAAAATTACCTACAATTATCTCCCACTATATCCTACTACTATATAAGTCAAAAGACCCAAGTTATTCGGATAATTACCACAAAGTGGCGCGTACAATTGAGGTCAATTTACACTTAAGATAATTTTGTACATATAAAATAGTCGTACTAGGTAGCTCCAATTTTGACGCACAAAGGAGCGGAGAAACAAAGTTTGACTTAAAGGCATTAAAAACCCGTTTATTTAAGGTCACAATTTAATGCATACCAACCTTATACCCCTCACACAGTTTGTCAAGTTTAGTAAGCCGTTCTTACTATTTGGTACAAAACTCATCACTCAATTTTAACGTTAAAAAATTAACTCTTAAAACATGTTATAAATGTTAGTCTCGCCTGGAAGCAAATTAACATGCGAAGTGAACCACTATCGGCATATAAGACTTTGCAAGGCTACAATTTATACACAATCAAGTTTCACTATTATTTAATTCGGTTTATTTCTATTCGAAAATTACCCCTTTTGCATACCACATGTCAAACAAAATAAACAAAAACAAGTAATAATAAAAAAAAATAACACTTAAATAATACGCACATAAATTAACAATTAATATGTGTAAACAAATAGCCACATGCAAACTTATTCGATAAAATCTATTTATAATCAATTCTAAGTTTAATTATGCATATATTTAACTAAGGCTTCCACTCAAATATGTAAGTGAGCCACATGCATCGACAAGTCGATTGTGTAAGCCATAGCTAAATATACACCAAATAGCACATACAGTAGAAACTCTATAATATAATACACTTGGGACAACCAAAATTTATTAATTAAAAGAGTTATTAATTAATCTATAAATTAATAATTATTAATTTATATATTAATTAATATTTTGTTAATTTATAGTAGAATACTTAGTTTACAAACACCTTTCAAGCTTCCACTTAATTATTGTATACAATGCATGTATATCAAATGAACGACCCAATTTGAAAGAAACCTTCAATCTCCCACCTTATTATGGTTCTTGTGTTCAATGTATCACTTTATGGACATTAATTTTTTTTTTATATAAATACAAGATCAAAATAGGTTAACACAAACAAATCATACACACAACATGGCTTCCCATCTTAAAGGTGTGAAGAAGATGATGAAAGTTCTACAATTGAGCCCCCTTCGCGAAACGAAGCTATTAAAGCGGCAATCACATTGAATAATTTCTTGTTGAGCTATGAGAAAACAACACCAGAAGTTCTTACCATGCTAAGGAAAATTACAGACGAGATTCAAGGGGAAATTGATTTCAACAAAAAACAAAAGACAATTGTGTCATTTTTCAGGAAACCTTCATAAATCATTCATGTAATATGCTATATATAAGGAATTATTAATTTATATTTTATATGAGATCTAAAGAAATTATCAAAAATATATTATCTTATAATTTTAGCGAATTATTAATTTAACACCCTAATCCCGAGTCGGGACCGGCAAAAAATATTACCTTAGAGAGTTTATTAAATAATCGAGTATTAATTTATCGAGTTTCTACTGTACTTAATTTATTAATTTAATTGAGATTATTCCCCAATTCAAGATTTATCAATAATTACTTGTGAAAAAATCTTAACAATTAAATATACAAGATCTTAATAATAAATCATATAACTAATAATTCATGACGAAACATGCATGTATCATCATGAATTCTACATAACAATTATTACAATTAGCCACAAGATCGCATACAATTAATGACATACCACATATTTATTAATACACATGACCTATGCATGTAATTCTAGGTTTTTATAACAATTACAAATTAAAACCATTTCTTTTAGTTAGGGCAAATCGGCCCCACCAAAATAACAGGGTTTTCAATTTTCAAACCCTAGAATTTGACATATATATAAACACAATATAAGTATTTGTTTTTTACATGTTTCGTTGATTAATTACACATTATAAGTGCTCGTTATGCCACTGTTGGAATTATATAACATGACTATCATTAATATAAACACAATAAAACATCAAGTACATGCGGAAGCGTAAGGATCATATAATTGTAATTTAATTAACCGAATATTAAATAGTTTGCGTACCTTATGCATCCAAGCTAGCAATTAACTTTATCAATTCAAGAACCCTAATTAGGGTTTATGTGGATTAAAGATTGACCATTACTGTTTTTCAATTCAATCCAAGATACAAACAAAGTATGTTTGTACCACGTTCTTTTACACACGTACTAATACCAAATTAATGTAAATGCTAGTTTAATAAAATACAAAACAATTTTGTTTTGGAAAAACAAAATTCGATCACCTCTTGAAGGTTTCGGCCGATTGGAACACAAAGAAAAGAGAAAAACACTCTTGGGGAACAAGTTAGGGTTTGGTTTTGGGAAACCCATTGCCGATCGGATCTTAACCCACAAAGGGGTTCTAGATATTTCTTGTTCACTATTTTCCATCTATAGTCCTTTCCTTTTATTATTTAAAGACCGTTAGTCTATTACCATTAATTACTTAACGCTCGTTAGTCGTTTTGTGTAATTAATAATTAAATATAACTTTTTATATTAAATTATTAAACATTAATTATTTATATGTAAAGTGTGCAATCCAGTGGTCTCGAGTTCGATCCTAACATATATCTATTAATTTGTGTCCATAAACTAACAATTTGTTTAAGCGGGATTAATTGGATTGGGGTTTTTGGTAAGTTTTCGGTATTGTCGGTAAGTTTTGAGTATTTTCGGCGAGTTTTAGGTATTCCCGGTAAGATTTTCCTTAAAAGCACATCTTGTAAAACAGTGATTAAAACAAGTTTACAGCGGCTTTTGGGAATTTCCAGTAAGATTTGCAAGTTTTCGGCAACTTTGTCCATCGTTGGCCATCGTTGATTGCCGTTGACCATGGTCGACCGGTTTACACAAATAAAAATGTTCGTTGCCTAGTAACGATCAGGCAGTGATTAATTAGCTTTGTATGTCTTTTTTTGTAACACTACATGCTATTGTGACTAGCCTAAGTTGGTTAGACAATATTTGAACAAATGTAAGAGAATAAGGTAAGTTAACTCACCAAGGTGAGTTATAGCTTAACGCACCAACTTAACGCATCAAGTTAACTTATCGCCCCTCAAAGTTAAAGCTAAGTTAACGCACCATGTTATGGCCTTAACGCAGCGTTAAGGTGGTGAGTTATGGCATAACTCACTGTGTTAACTTACTGAGGGGGTGAGTTATGTGATAACTCAGGTGTTTTTTGGTGAGTTATGACATAACTCAAGTGAGTTATCTTACCGCCTCTAAATTTAACACATTAAATTAATACCTTACAAGTTGACGTGGCGGTAAGTTATGGTATAACTCAGGGTTAACTTACCCAATGCTGCAAGGACATATTTAGATAATTATCTCAAAATGAAAGTGTGATGATGTATTCATCAAATTTTGTTTTCAATTGAATCTTACGAAACAATGTGCACGCGCTAGGAAAGAGAGTGTGGTAAGGTGACAGTAGAGAGGAGGGTGGAGGGGGCATGCCTAATACTCTCGTACTGGAAAACACAGGTAGGATTGGACTCTGTTTGGCCTTTGGTTAATGGTTCCAAGGATTAAACCTGTTTTCAGTTTTTATTTTTTGCTTTTTCAGTATTCAATACGATTTGCATTTGTCTCCATATCACTTTTTCCATATCTTTTCTTATTATATTTTTCGAAATATACTGTTGTGAAAACAATAGTCAAAATTGTATTATCACTAAAAAATATTTTTTCATTTGAGTTTTTTCTACAAGCTTTTAACATTTTTTTTTGGTAAACATGTGAATTTGTTTTGTCACTGAACACCGTATTTGCTTAGTCATTACGTTTTTAGATATTCATTTACTCGTATTAAATTTGTTGGACATTTAGTTCAAAAAATTAATAAATTTGTTGGACGTTCACATCAAAATATTACTCAGTTTGTCTAAAAAGTGCTTTTCACGAACTCATTTAGGACTTATTTAATAGGTTTGTTCAGGCAAATAAGACAGGAAAACACAAGTCTACTAAAGGCCCGTTTGGTTGAGATGTATGAGTATAAATCTATTATTTTAAAAATCATTAATTTTGTTTGGTTGATTATGAGGCTCATCACAATGGATTGAGGATACTCAAATGTGAATGTCTTCACATATATCTTTTGTGTGTGGGTGGTTTCACAATACCCACTATTACCATTTCACCCTATATCCATACCAATACCCATTGTGATTCATATCAACAAACTGAACGCACCCTAAGGTTTACATCTAATTAATATGATTATTAGCTCATTTAATATGTACTAAATCTTTCTTTAGCATAAAAAGAAATATAGACATTAATAATGTGATATAATAGTATACACGTTACTTATTTAAGTGTGTATATCATCTAACTAACTTTTAACGGTAGCTCTCAAAGCGCTTTTTTATTGTTTTACTCCCTCCGTCTCATATTAAGTGTCCATTTTCATAATGCACAAAGTTTTAGGAGATTCCACTAATTAAACTCTTCACCAATCAAATTTTATTTTTACCCACTAAAGTCTCATCTTATTGGTTGAAAGGTACAAGTGGACACTTAATTTAGGACATCCAAAAATTCCATTGTGGACACTTAATATGAGACGGAGAGAGTAACTTAAATAAAATATGCTTTGGAATTGAAATATACTTAAAATAATATATATATATATATATATATATATATATATATATATATATATATATATATATATATATATATATATATATATATATATATATATATATAAAATATGTTATCTAAACGGGAGTTCGAAAATTAAACTATTGTTGCTACGCATTTTAAGTAATTTATGAATAGCGTTCGTCACCGTTAATTTATCGTCAACTCGGTCTTTCACTTGATCACCATGATCATTACAAAGAAGGTGTAATAAAATAATCAATTTAATCATCAAAACATACTCCATTTAAAAATAAATATACGACACAAAAACAAAAATCACACACACATTCACCTTCACAAACTCGGTCGATGGACTGGCTTCTCATTTTTCTTGCGACCAACGCGTCAGTGGGTGAGGACTGAGGACATTTTAAATACGACTCGTCTATAAGGGCACACATAGCCTTAGATAAACCCATAAAATGTTGTATCTTATACACCAACCCAAATTGAATGGGCATAGACATCACACAATTTTAATACTGTAGTTTTTAAATCTTTGATCAACGGTAGATAAAACAAATGCTTGAAAATCATACTTTTCAAATTTTGGTGACAGCAAGAGATGGTTATAGAAGGTAGTCTGTCACAAAATGAAAAAAGCAACACATGTCATCTATTAAGTTTAGTTACATAAAAGAGGGTTGGTGATGTATAAATAACCATAATGGCAAACCAACAAAATTGACAATTGATAACGTTCAGCTTACTACCACAATTATCTACATATAATAGAAGGCATCAAACATTGTTTCTATGACTAGATTAACCCACATTGTGTATTATTGCTGTTTCATAATTGTAAAACACTTAAGTTCGATTTCAGGTTGATTTATATGTTACGAAGATGGTTTATATAAATCATGTAAACTAAGAATAAATGTTAATAGTTCGGAAATGTTACCAATCATTTTGTATAAAAGAATGTTTTGTTAAATATATCATCAAAATTTGTTGCAAATGGGCACAAGCAAACAGGCTGTCTGAGAGAGAACACTATCTTTTACATAAAATTTACACATGTGGCATTGATTATGATTAAATTGTGAACATGGCTTCAACTAAATGACATTAAATCGGCAATTATTGCTTTTTACTACTCTTTACATACCATAGTGGCTATAAATGGGAAAATAATTGGAGTAAAGAAGTATAAAAGCTCATAAATATGTGGTAGATACCGAAATATTGAATTATTTATTGTATAATTTAGATTCAACAAGCAGGATAGCCCGCGCGATGCTGCGGGGAATGATTTATTTTGAGATTTTTTTTGTTTGTGTTGTCGTTTTTGAGTTTTGTTTTATGTCGATTATGTAAATGTACATCTATAAATTTTTTTAAATGGTTTTTTTTTTGTTGTAAATTCATATATTTATATATGTTTTTTTTTTTCTAATGTACATTAGTAGATAAAGATGCATATATTGACATTTTTTTTTGTTTAATTTATTTATTTGACATAATCTGTTTTTTAAAAAAAGTTTGTTTTGGGTCTCTTTTTTTTTGGGCCTGTGTTAATTTTTTTTTTTTTTTTTTGCAGTATGTGGGCTTTGTGGTTGGACTTTTGTTTAATTAGAGGGCGGTGCATCTCTTTTATATTAAAAAAAAAAAAAAAAAAAAAAAAATGGGCACTGTTTTGCACTGTAGCAAACGAAAAAAAAACTGTGCACTGTTCTGCACTGTAGCATGAACAGTGCGCGAACAGTCACATACCCTTTGCACTGTAGCAAACGAAAAAAAAAAACTGTGCACTGTTCTGCACTGTAGCATGAACAGTGCGCGAACACTCACATACCCCCATGCCTTTTAGAATATATATATAATTTGTTAATCTTATGCTAGGCCATGTACTCGTATTATTTTTTGTGTTGTTTATAAAAGAGTGCTCGATGTGGGAGAGGCATAGGGCTCACCATAGGCGTAAAATGGTGCCTCTTTGCGTCACCAATCACGCTGTCCCTCGCGTTATAGACCCATCATAAGGATTAAGTCATGTTCATATCGACTGTTATTTGATTTATCTTTTCTTGTTCTTTTGGCTTATACTTGTGTTTGTGTGAGTGTATGCGTGTCTTGTTGTTGTTGTGTGTTTAATTGTGTATAGAGGCACAATGAAAATGTATGTTGTTTTTTTAACAATACAATCCTTTTGAACGAAGCATGTGGGAAGTGTAATGTAGTTTAAGAGTGTTATTTTACAAAATTTAAAAGGATGTTGAATATGAAGTTTAAATAGTTAAAGGTTAATGTATTCGGAGTATTTTCTAAATATAAAGGATTATTAATGCAATGTTTACTAAGGGGTTAAATTCATAAATGTTTAACATATTTACAATTTTGACTCATTTTACATAATATACTTTTTCTATTGTCAAAATGCTTAATTAAGTTCGTATTAATTGTCATAATGCTTAACAAATGGTTCTTTATTATGCAAAATAACTTAAATACCATTGCATTTTTAAAAATGCTCCTTCCTGATGCCATGAAGTTGTATGCTGCTTTCTGCTTCATGACTTTTGCATTTTTACAAATGCTCCTTTCTGCTGCCAACTTGAGACCAAACCACAACAACTATAATCAAACCCAAACCAAAACTAATCCAATCCTATCCAAATCCCATCACCACAAGACCATGACCACTCGACTTGATGCAAAACCCATAACCATGACTCACGGCTACAAAAAAACGACCTAAACACCATGGCCGTGAGTTTAAAACTCACAGCGTGCCCATTAACGCGACCAAAACCACACAACAACAGCACGAATAATAAAAATGATACCAAATCCGATTCAAAATTTATTTTTATAAAATTTATTTTAAATAAAAACCCAAAACCCTTGTTTGATTCATTTAAGACTCGTTTACACGAGTTAAGCATTCCCCACCGTCGGTAAGAGGTCACAGACGGTGGGTCTTACATTCTTGGACACGGGAATCAATAGATCGACAAAGATGGATGATGGTGGTGGTGATGTATTCGTTGTGCTAGAGGGAGTTACAAGGCGCGTGTTTTATGTAGAAATGACGGGGAGGTTGAGAGGAGTAAGGTGGTGGTGGCGGTGAGAGGTGGTGGTTGACGGTGTGAGTTTCGGTTGCCGGAAAGTGGCCGGAAATGCTAAGGGGGGGGGGGGGGGGGGGGCTGCTTTGGAGGGGAAAGGGTAACCAAAAGTGTTATTATCAAAGGTATTATATAGAAATGACGAAAGTACCCTTAACAAATCCTATTAGTTATGCATAATGAAAAAAAACACAAACTTAATTAATTTTGACAATAAAAAAAAATATATTATATAAAATGAGTCAAAATTGTAAGTAGGTTAATCATTTATGAATTTAACCCTTTACTAAGTCAAAGAGTTGTTTGTAAAGTCACATTTGGGAATTAGTGAATTACACTAGAAGATAAGACGAATAATTGTGGATACTACTCATGTAAATAGTGATAACAAGAAGAGTGTATGGTGCAATGCCAAATCACACTATTGAGTTATTTAATTCAATAGCGTCGCTATTTCTGCACCCCTCCCCCGCCGCCATATGCTTGTCATTCATCCTTTTGTCAGGTCATTCACAATCGTTGTTTGGCTTTTCTTATTTATTTATTTATGTTTTTTGAGTGAGTAGAGTATTTTTTTTTTTTTTTTTTTTGTGTTATGAGACCTACATACATCAATAACAATTATAGCTGTAAATGGTGTTTTAGTTATTGTTATGTTATTAGATATATGTTGAAATGACACACCAATAACGGTTATTGATGCATGAAAGCAGCTGCCTCTAAGTGGTATGGTAGTACTAAAATGCATGTAAAACTGTTGTGAGTATGGTCCCCTATTGTTTAATTTTGGTACTTGGTAGGGATTTATGAGTAAATATTAGAAAAGTACAGGGGTATGTTTTTACATCCATGAAAATAAAGGTACTAAATCATTCTTTTTTCATGAATCAAAATGGACAATAACCGTTGGTGCGATGACACTCACATTAATTCAGTTCCAACCTAACCAATTGTCACTATTCTCATTTTTACTTGTACTGATTCAAAATATAATAATACAAAATTAACCCAATGAAATCAGTTGAAGTACAATAATATTTAATTGATTGATTTTTGTAATGATATCAGGTTTGTCTTTAGCTCTGTAAGCAAAGTAATTACTCCTCTGTTATGTACGTATTTTTGTGTACGAAAGAGACTGATATGCTGTGTTAGGGGGTTGGCAACACTTGTGGCACCGCAACACCACCCCTCACTTTCAACCAATCCCCTTATGCCACATCACTCACCCATTTTTCCCATCCCTCACCCTTTTTTTTGTTGGCATCACTTGTGACACCACACCACCATCCCTCACTTAAATTTTTTTTTCATTTTTTTTTAAATAAAACAAACTTTATTTTTTAGAAAATGTAAAAATTAAAAAAGAAACAACAAATACATAGCAACTGTATCTTCTTCCTCACAGTGTCTTCTTCCTCCACTCATCCATCCCTCACAGTCAAATACATAGCAACTGTAAAAAACTCAATTTGAAGACAATACTTTTTTTTTTTAGCTACTGAGTGTTGTTGTTGTGTGTTGTTGTGTGTTTATTGTGGTTTGATTTCCATTTTATACTAGCATAGCAACGGTCAAAAAAAAAAACCCAACTTTTCAAGCCAAACGGTCCAAACAAACGGTCAAAATACACGCTCCAACGTTCATTTTTCAATCCTTACCGTGCGTGAAACATCCCCGTGCGAGCTTGCTACCGTGCGGTACCGTGGGCAAGGCGGCGGTGTTCCCGCACGGTAACACGGTACCGCTGCCTCCTTACCGTGCCCATTGCCGAGGCCCTTAGTGTGTTATGATAGTATTTGGAAGCTTATACTTTTTATCCATTCGATACTTTGTTGCATGATGCAGAGGTGAGCCTGTTAGAGTTTGACAATCAAAGTACACATATTGCGGAAGCTAGGATCAAGTAATAACACGTATAAAGATTAACTAAAACATAAATAGAAAACATACCCGATGCACTTCAAATAAACCTTGATTCTTGTACAATTAGATCAATGATAAACCCCTTACCGTTTTGTTTATCGATCTCTTGATAATTACTAAAGTAAGTAATTACCTCGTTCTTGTACACACAAACTACCAACGAATAAAGGTTTGATGCAAGTAAACAAAACACTTAATTTGCTTATGAAAATTTCGATCCTAAAACCCTTATGGGAGTGAGGATCGATCGACCAAGAGAAGAAACAAGGAGAAGAAAACTTTAGGGTTTTGTGTGTGTGCACAAGAGATGTGAAACCCTAATCCTTGGCCTTGTATATATACTAGGTGATTCCTTGGAGCACAAGCAAGGGTGGATCGACCCATGGTGTGGGCTTCGACCGGCCTAGGCACCCTTGGGGTGTTTCTAGATCCTTCTTGACTCCCAAGTTACACTCTAGTCCTCGTTCTCTTATCCCTTAATAATAATTAATACTTACGTTTAATATTAATGATTATTTAGTCCCTTAAGTGTTTATAAATATATATATACGATACATTTAACATATATATATTTATTTACATTATTCTTGTTTGTAAAGTGTGCAATCCCGAGGTCTCGGGTTCGATACTAGACATTTACTAATTAATATTTATACGTAACTTTTAACAGCTCCCACTCGTATATCTATTAATAGTAAAATGACAATGGTTAGCGTCTTGCAACACTCCAATGCCCCTAGTTCGACCTGAGCTAGGTTTCCTGGAAAACCTTTAATGATTCATCATTATTATTATCCTTTCGCCTCTAATACTACATTAATAAAGATGTGAGGTTCTTTATTAAATTCTGTTTCTCGTCTCTTTATGATTGAACAAAATTACCAAAACATCTGAACGTATTCCAGATAAACTTTGGGCGTGGCCACGCAAACATTTTGTCAACCCTACGAGGGGCCCAGCAGTATTAAACTTCTGAACAAATCAGAAGGAGCGAATTCTCTCTTGACTACAAGAATAACCCATGAACTTTGCAACATTCTGAAAACAACCCTTATGACTTCCAATTACGGTAAGCGGTAGATTGCTCCACAAAATGCACTACATCCATGACACTTATCTGGTATCTCAAGTCTGAGGATAACTATTAAATGTGATTCTCACAATAAATTTAAATCATATTGTTGGGATAAGTCCAATACTCAATTCATTGAATATCATGTGAAATTGGTATGACTACGCATCAATATACTTTCAAGTATATCCTAAACCAATACTCAAAATTGTCTTAGTTTAATGATATTCCCATATCATTAATCGACAACGGACTATTTAGAATAATAAATTATTCACGGATCTTAAACATGCAAATATAGGATATATTATTAATAAGACAATGAATAAATAAACATAACCAATATTTTATTTCAGTAAATATTAATAATTGTACATTACATCCTTTATCCAAATACTAATCACAAATGGGCATGAAACTATCAGCTAATTTAAGTCCTATTCCTTCAGCATGCTTGTAAAGCTTGGTGCCAGGTAAAGGCTTTGTAAATTGATCAGCTAAGTTTTCATCTGTGTGAACTTTGAGCATTTCGATTTCACCTATCTCAACTTGTTCTCTGACATAGTGGTGCTTAATCGGGAAATGTCTGGTGCCTCTCATGATTCCAGGTTCATTGGCAAATGTAATTGCGGCTGAGTTGTCACAATACATTTTTATAGGTCGCTGAATCGAAGGCATAACCCCAAGCCCTGAAACAAACTTCCTAATCCAAACAGCTTCCATTGCAGCTTCTGAAGCAGCTATATACTCACTTTCTGTAGCAGACATCGCCAGTACACTCTGCTTTTTGCTCCTCCAATCAACAGCTCCTCCATTAATGACAAAGACATAACCCGTCTGAGACTTCGTATCATCTTTATCACCTTTCCAAGAAGCATCGCAGTAACCTGTTACATCAAGCTCTGCAGATGGAGTACCCCCATATACTAAGAACATCTCTTTAGTAGCCCTAAGGTACTTAAGAATATTCTTAACAGCAGTCCAGTGTTTTTCACCTGGGTTCTGCTGATATCGACTGGTTAAATTCTGAGCAAACGCAACATCAGGCCTTGTGCTTTTTACCGCATACATTATAGATCCCACAGCCGAAGCATAAGGGACTCTCTTCATGCATTGCACCTCTTCGGGTGTTGAAGCACAAACTTTGTTGCTCAAGCCATGTTGCTCTTGCATCGGCAAATATCCTTTCTTGGAATTTTGCATACTGAATCTCTTCAATATTTTATCAATGTAAGCACTTTGGCTTAATCCAATTAATCGCTGAGATCTATCTCTATATATCTTGATTCCCAGAATAAATGCAGCTTCCCCTAGATCTTTCATAGAAAAACAACTTCCAAGATATTCCTTAACCTTTTGTAAACTTGGAATGTCATTCCCCATGATCAATATGTCATCGACATATAATATAAGGAAAATTACATTACTCCCACTAGCTTTGTGATATACACATGGCTCATCAAGATTTTGAGTGAATCCATACTTCTTAATTTCACTATCAAATCTTTTATTCCATTGTCGTGATGCTTGCTTTAATCCATAAATGGATCTCTTAAGCTTGCATACACGATCTGGGAATTCTGGATTTACAAACCCCTCAGGCTGCGCCATATAGATGTCTTCATCTAGGCGACCATTTAAGAAGGCGGTTTTGACATCCATTTGCCAAATCTCATAGTCATAGTAAGCGGCTATGGCTATAAGAATCCTAATTGCCCTTATGTCAGCTACAGGAGAAAAGGTCTCCTCATAGTCAACACCTAAAGTTTGAGTATAGCCTTTAGCTACCAAACGGGCCTTATAGGTGTGTACAATGCCATCCATATCAGTCTTCTTCTTGTAGAGCCATTTACTCCCAACTAGCTTGGCACCCGGAGGTAGGTCTACTTCTTCCCAGACTTCATTATCTTTCATGGATTGCATTTCCCCATTCATAGCTCCCTGCCATTTTTCCTTTTCTGGACTATTCATAGCAGCTTTATAACTTGTAGGTTCATCAAGATCCCCTATCAAGTTGTCATCACACTCCATGTTTAAACATAGACGTGTAGGAGCCTTCACAGATCTTGAAGATCTGCGAACGGGAATCACTTCAACTTCTGGTGGAGGACCTAAACTTTCAGGTTCTTCAGGAAGTTGGCTAGTGTTTTCAGAAGGTGTCACATCTTCATGATCGTCTTCCAGATCATATACTCTCCCACTGAATTCTTGAGATATGAGCTCCTTTTCTAAGAAGTCTCCATACCTTGCAACAAAAACCTTGTTTTCAGCTGGGTAATAAAAGTAGTAACCCATAGTTTCCTTAGGGTAACCTACGAAGATGCACTTTACAGATCTTTGTTGGAGTTTGTCTGCTGAGTCACGTTTAACATACGCCTCACAACCCCAGACCTTTAGATAAGACAAGTTAGGAACTTTCCCAGTCCATACTTCATATGGAGTCTTATCAACCTTCTTTGTTGGAACCATATTTAAAATGCGAACTGCAGATTCCAAGGCATAATCCCAAAACGAGTAAGGAAGAGTTGTTAGATTAAACATAGATCGTATCATATCTTGCAATGTACGATTCCTTCTTTCAGATACACCATTTTGTTGTGGAGTATATGGAGAAGTAAGGTGCTGGACAATTCCCTCCTTTGCTAAGTAATCTATAAACTCTTGACTCAGGTATTCACCACCTCTATCGGATCGAAGAGCTTTAATCTTCTTTCCTAGTTGCAACTCTACTTCTGCTTTAAACACTTTGAATGTCTCAAACACCTCATGTTTATGTTTAAGTAAATAAACATAACCATAACGGCTGTAGTCATCCGTAAATGTTAAGAAGTAGCTAGCACCTCTCCTTGACACATGTCTAAGTGGTCCACACACATCTGTGTGAATAAGACCAAGTAGATCATTCGCCCTTTCAATCCTATTTTTAAAGGGTTTCTTAGTCATTTTCCCAGCAATGCAAGATTCGCATTTATCAAATGATTCATCATTGATCTTTTCTAAAAGCCCATCATGTTGCAGCTTTTTCATGCGATCTTTGCCAATGTGAGCAAGTCGACAATGCCAAAGATAAGATGAATCCAGACCTTTCTTGATTCTCTTATTGTTGATGCTATACATTGAATTATTTTTAACAAAAGCTTTATCATTATCATTCATATCAATTTCAAAGACACCATTCACAGCAATAGCATTAAAATAAAAAACACCATTTAAAGAAACCGAAATTCCATTGCTAGAAATAGTATGCTCAAAACCAAGGTTCAACAAACATGAAAATGAAATTACACCTCTAACAATTGACGGTGCATAATGACAATTATTTAAAGATAGTACTAAGCCCGAAGGCAACACTAAATCATAAACTCCTATAGCTTCAACTCCTGCATGCGCTCCGTTACCAACGTGCAAGAATTGTTGTCCATAGGCCAGCTTTCTCTCAACTCTAAACCCCTGCAAGGTATTGCAAATATGAATGCCACATCCCGTATCATATACCCATGAATTCAATTTAGGAGTAAGAGTGAATAATTCAATCATAAAGAACGCACCTGATGAACTGGGGTTACCAGCTTCATTCCCCTGCTTCTTGAGTCGCAAGTCATGAATATAGAGAGGACAATTGCGCTTCCAATGGCCCTTTTCATGACAATGGTGACATGCCTGATCCTTCTTGTTTGGTGGATTCACCTTTTTCTGCTTAGGCTGATGTTGCTTCATCTTGGGTTCAGGTTGATAGGCCATGACCTGCTTGCCTTTGTTAACCTTCCCTTTGCCTTTGTTCACATGCGATTTCTTCTGGATTCTCCCACCATGAATTGCCAACACTTGCGGGGTAGGATTCTTGACCTTGGCTGGTAGACTTTTCTCATACTCAATAAGCAATGCGAGTAATTCAGATACTGTCTTCCCCGAGCAGTGCATATTGAAGTTCTGCACAAAACCAGCAAAGTCCTTGTTAAGGGACCTGTTGATCAAGTGCACTTGCACATTGTCAGGGTAACCAAATCCAATTCTGTGAAGCTGATCAAAAGATTCCTTCATCTCAGTCACATAATCTTCAACTGGTTTACCATCACCATGCTTGCAGTTATGTAGCTTGTCCAATTCATCATACAATTCAACTGCTGGTGGTTTCTCATAAGATTGCCTAAGAACATCAAGCATATCTTTTGGGAAAAAGTACTCAAACTTCTTTTGCAATTGAGCACTCATGCTAGTGAGCATTAAACAAGCAACCTCATTAAACTTAGCATGTTCCACCCTCCATGCCGCCTTGACTGCTTCTGGTTCAGAAGCAGCAGGCTCAGCTGGGCATTCTTCGGTCAAATAGTCCATTTTACCGGTCGACCTCAAGACAATTCTAAGTGAGCGGTACCAATCATTGAAATTCTTTCCAGTCAGTTTCTCTCTCTCAAGATGACTCTTGAAAGCAGAAATCACAGATGGGGTATCGGGTTGAGCCATATCTACAGATAAAAGTTCAAACATTAGTATTTTCGATAATAAATATCTTCAAGAAAATAAAATACCCATTAGTTATATTCATATAACCACCAAAATTTTCTTGAAAACCTAGGATCTAACTTTACATAGTTCCACCACATCAGTTGATCTGCTAGTGGTGAAAGTACAAAAGATAGTAATCTGTCGAACAATAATTGGCAAACAAGATTTCCAATTCCTAGATCATTATGGGAATTACATCAAATTGATTCATCAATTTGCCTTGTAAGCATGTTTCATCCCATCTCATGCCTTAAGTTCTAGGTCTCACGCACAACTTAATTAAGTCGTCTACCTTAGAAACTGTAAAATTACAATTATGGTCTCACGCGTTAAAAGAATTTTACCTTGTTATAGTAATTTAGCCTAGGTCTCACGTTTACTAAATTAAAATTCCAAGTGTTTCTTATAGGTAGATGGCATGTAACTTAAATTATAAAGGGTATTTATTTTTGATATGTCAATCAAAATATGTACAAAGATGCATGCACTCATCTTTATAACATAAGTTTTCATAAAAACTTTTTATATCCAATTCGTGAAATTAATACACAAAGTTTTACTTGAGGTTTATGCCAAAACCCTAAGATGACTTTCTACAACATATGATTTTAAAAGTAATTCGTTTAAGACATATTCAAGATTGTGATAACCAAGGCAGACTCTAAGGCTCTTTTCTAAGCCTTCAAATCACGGTTATGAATATCATCTTAAAAGACTTAATTTTAAAAACATATTTGCACAAAACATCATTCAAGCAAAAGTTTATGGATTCAATCTCAAAATAGTAATAAAGTTTGAATTTTGCTAGTCTCGACTGGGAGCTGATTACCGTGCGAATCGGACCACGATTGTCAATAAGACCTTGCAAGATTCTTACTTTATCACTTTAGGGTTTCAAAATTATTAGTCCATATTATTTTCTTTTATGAAAATCACCCTTTTTATTGCTTACATCAAGTCAAACAATTAAGAAAACAATAAAACAAGTAATTTAAAGAAAATAAACAACTAATAATAAAACCTGAAACAATTAGCCACATGCAAACCATATTAAAAGATCCTAATAAAATCAATTCTAGGTATAATTATGCATGTAATCACCTAAGGCCTTCCCTTCTTAATGGAAGTGGAGCCACATACATTGACGAATCAATTGCGTAGGCCAAAGATAATATACACACCACATAGCATATAAATTGATTTTAATATATATGGAGTCTTCCCCAATTTTAGATCTATTTAAAACATGTGACATAAATAAACAAACAAGATCCATGACTAACATGCATGTTTCGTCACGGATTAACCTAACAATTAGCACATAGGTCACAAGTATGTCCACAAAAACCGGTTTAGACCTAGGGTTTCTATATGATTATTATATAATCAAGAAAACCACAAACCCTAATTAGGGTTTTATAGTGGAAATCGACCCCCCCCTTAAAATTAGGGTTAGGGTTACAAAAATTTTTAAAAAAATTTAAAGAAAACCCTAGAAAAACATGTATCTAAAACAATTAAAGATCCGATTTTTATTACGTTTTAGTAATCAATTACATGTTATCCATGGCTCGTGATGCCACTGTTAGAGTTTGACAATCAAAGTACACATATTGCGGAAGCTAGGATCAAGTAATAACACGTATAAAGATTAACTAAAACATAAATAGAAAACATACCCGATGCACTTCAAATAAACCTTGATTCTTGTACAATTAGATCAATGATAAACCCCTTACCGTTTTGTTTATCGATCTCTTGATAATTACTAAAGTAAGTAATTACCTCGTTCTTGTACACACAAACTACCAACGAATAAAGGTTTGATGCAAGTAAACAAAACACTTAATTTGCTTATGAAAATTTCGATCCTAAAACCCTTATGGGAGTGAGGATCGATCGACCAAGAGAAGAAACAAGGAGAAGAAAACTTTAGGGTTTTGTGTGTGTGCACAAGAGATGTGAAACCCTAATCCTTGGCCTTGTATATATACTAGGTGATTCCTTGGAGCACAAGCAAGGGTGGATCGACCCATGGTGTGGGCTTCGACCGGCCTAGGCACCCTTGGGGTGTTTCTAGATCCTTCTTGACTCCCAAGTTACACTCTAGTCCTCGTTCTCTTATCCCTTAATAATAATTAATACTTACGTTTAATATTAATGATTATTTAGTCCCTTAAGTGTTTATAAATATATATATACGATACATTTAACATATATATATTTATTTACATTATTCTTGTTTGTAAAGTGTGCAATCCCGAGGTCTCGGGTTCGATACTAGACATTTACTAATTAATATTTATACGTAACTTTTAACAGAGCCTTTTGGTCACAAGTTATACGAGCAATGCATGCTCGTCTTTTACTACTACGGAGTAATTCTCATCTCTACAAAACATCAATATACATAATTTGCGTACTAGATTCTCATAAACGATTCATATCCGTAGCTAAAACTTCAAAGGTTGTTTGTCTAACTTTTATACGTGCTTACAAGCTTACGTGATTTCGTTATATATTTCGTAAGTCCACATTTCAAGTTTTATAAACTTATTATGATATGTAAGAGGGGACATGGTTCTAAAAGGCGCGCAACGGCTTTGCAGGTCCTGCAAAAGTCCCGCAAATGCATAAGGCTTGGTCATATCGTCACGTCACGCGTTATACCACATTATGCCACGTCTTTTTGTAAACTCGATATATATGAAATATAATATAAATCTATAGATATTTTCATATTTTATGATGTCGTATGCCATGCCTTACTAACGCAAAAGCTTCGCCTTTGCCACTAATGCGTGAGGCTTGGCCATACCGTTACGCCTCGAGCTATTTATAATCTATGCAGGGGATATATTGACTACAATTAAAATAGTTAAATTGTTATAATCTTTATTTATTTATTTATTTATTTATTTATTTTAACGGCGAATTTATTAAGAAACAATTAGCAAGAAGCTAGAAAAGACATTACAAAGTAATAAGAGAAGGGTTTTTAAACCAATCTAACCAATTAAAACTAGCCTTGCATTTATATCTACACCAATAAAATGGGCAAGTAACTAAGGGGGTGCTTGGTGGGAGGTTAAGGGGGTGAGGAATGGGTAATGTATTCAAAAAGGCCCACCTCACTCATTATTTTGTGCTTGGTTAGTGAGTGCAAATGGATTGATTACCCTGTACTGGGTAATCAACCATTATAGAGTAAATTGAGGAGTAAAGGATTAATTAACCACCTCACTCATTCCTTTGCATTCCCTTTCTCTTTCTCTTTCGTCACTTTAAACCAAGCGAGCCCTAAGTCATCAAAGATAACCGCTTTGGAGGGAATGCTTGAACCAAATAGACTTTGGTTCCGAAACCTCAATACATGCCACCACATGACGTAGAAAACACCTTCCAAAATCTCCCTACGGTCGGAATGAATTCTAAGATTCAGAAACCAATCCAACCACTCCTCATAAGAAGAAAACACCGAATAACTAGTATCCCACCATGTAGAAATCTTACGGTAAAGATCTCTCACCATAGAACAAGCAAAGAAAACATGACTTGAGGATTCAACTTTCTTATTACAATTTGAATAGAGAATGGATTGGAGATCCAATCCTCCACGAGAAAGGTTACGATGAGTGGGAAGAAAACCAAACCTTTCTTTCTAAGCCATGACATTTATCTTTATTGGAACTGCTTTAACCCATCGAGTTTTAGACGTAGAACCTATTAACTGATGGTCGTTTATATACTTTCTCACCGAAGCAACAAAAAACTCCCCGAACCTGCTAGCGACCAAGACCATCTATCTTTCATCATAGGCAATTGAATATCATCGATATTCGCCTTCAATTCAGAAAACTGCACCAATTTAGCTCTATCTCTCGGCGAGCGACGCAAAAAAGAACCAAAATTTGCATGAGCCGGTTTAGCAGCCACCGTGATCAGTTTATTAGATTCCACCGCGTACACTCTGGGAAAACGAGACTTAAAAGTACATTCACCCCTCCATGCTTCCTCCCAGAATAACGTATCAAGACCATTGCCTATTTTTTCTTCATTAAGCTAAGGAGATCCATGTCTTGATTTTTAAGCATTAGCAACTCGTTTACAATATTCCCCAAATAGGATGATTAGATAATTTTGATAATTTACCAAGTCTTCCATTTTCACCATGCAACGCTTTAATAAAACTTGACCACAACGAATTACTGTCATTACGAAAACGCCATACCCATTAAACATCAAAGCCCGATTTAATGCAAAGAAACTCGATACACCCAACCCCCCTTTGTCTTTGGAAGTCAAAACTCTACTCCACTTAACCCACAACATCTTCTTCTCCTTAGCATGAGCCCTATTAAAGAAATGACATATGATAGCTTCCAGTCTTTTTAACACTTGAGAAGGAACTTTAAACATAGACATATAGTAAATAGACGCCGAACCTAAAACCTATTTTAGAAGCGTTAATCTACCTCCAATAGAGAGGGTCTTCATCTTCCACTTAGAAAGACGAGAATATAAGCTAGCCACGACTTCGTCCCAAGAGTTTATACGAGACATCAAACCACCAACTTTTATGCCTAGATAAGAAAAAGGCCTCTTGAAGTCGAACATACCATCTTCACGCTGCTCTATTCACTTTCTCATCCTCTATTGCTACCCCCATTAATTTCTTTTTATGCAGATTCATACGAATACCAGATGCTTTATGAAAGCACTTTAACATATGAACAATAGTAGTAATGTTAGAATCGCTCCATTGTCCCATGAAAATAACGTCATCAGCATAAAATAGATGAGATAATTGCAACGACGAGCTCAAAGAAACTCCTTTAAAAAGGCCTTCATTAACTACTTTTTGGAAGGAAAGGTGAAGGCTTTCCATAATTAATATGAAAAGGAATAGCGATAAAAGATCTCCTTGTTTAAGACCTTTTTGAAATTGAAATTCACGTGCAGGGCTCCCGTTCACAAGGATCGAACCTCTAGAGGAATGTAAACAATTTTGAATCCATCCCCTCTGTGGAAAACTAGAAGGGGGGTTGAATAGTTTACTGCTTTTTAACTTGTTAATCTTTGAAAAGCTTTACGTGTAATCAACGAATCTAACTAATTAACAATAATTAATATGCAAGTATAAAGAAAGAAACGATCAAACACAACACGATTGTTTATCGTGGTTCGGCTACAAGGACTATTTTTCCTTGCCCTACTCCACGCCTCGAGTTTCCAACTCGAGAGTTTCAAGCACTAGTCAACAAGCTCCTTTCACCGGTGTAGAAACCCTTACAATCATCGCTTACACTTTATCCGATACAAAGTTAAATATCGGGTTCTAGTTCAAGGTAGAACCACCCTAACGTCACCTATCCACTATTTCTGACACTAAGCTAGATGTCGAGTTCTTTTACAAGGGTACAACCACTCCCGTCACACTATGTATTTTAAGGCCTAAAATACTAAACGATCACTTCAATACAAGATACAAATGAAGTATAAACTATAAGAGTTTATACAATACAAAGCTAACAAGTCTTGCAACGTTGAGTTGAAATTTGTAACTTCTCGGATGAACTTGTGAACTTCTTAGCTACAAAAGAGGATCACACAAGTGAGTTGCTACTCAGTTAGATAAGAGTATTGAGAGTATGTATGAAATGTGTAGCTAAAAGTGATGAGAGATTTATTGCAAATGGCTTGGTATTTATAGCCAACCAAACCAGCAGACTAGCGGATCCGGCGGAACCAAAACAAGGGTTCCGCCCTTATACCCCCAGGGTTCCGCCAAGTCTAACAGTCAAAGACTACAAGAAATCATTCCATATCTAGCAATGTCAAATCAAGATTCTACAAGTCAACACACAATAAGTTGAGTGAGAATCCTTCCAAGATGTGTAAGAGGTCTTATGAAAAGTCATCATCAAGATTTAGAAGCCTTTCCATAAATGCTCATGATGCATGCCATGATGTCATGTTACATTTTCTATATTAGGAAATATAACAATGTTTATGATAAATATGAAATTTAAAGTTTAGTTATACAAGACTAAAACTTAAATCATGTTTTACTAAAAACTAAAGTTTACACTTTGTCGTTAACAAAACTTAACAAAGATCGTAAAATATAAATAACGTTTTTAGACGATATTTGTATTAACAATCTCCCCCTTTTTGTTGATGACAAAACGTAAACTTTATTTTTAAGTAAATCACTAATTCTAGTGTTAAGTCTTTAAAAGTTTGTATATAAACTTGTTTTACTTAATTGATGAAAATCATTTTAAGATTGTAAGTTTAAATATATTTTCTCCCCCTTTTAGTCGAAACAAAAATAAGAGTTGCAAAGCGGAATAATGCAAATGCTCCCCTTTGGATAATACTCCCCCTAAATGGAGTGCCAAGTTAGGAAACGTGGAATTTGAACCTACAACAAAAGAAGTTAGTTGGCGATAATGACACACGATAAATCTTCTAGCCACACCACAATATGAGAATATAAGCAATCATATCACAATCACAACTCATATATGATCAACCAACAATGCAAACAAAATAGTAGAAAAGAAGTCATTCCTAGTAAAATTTGACTTTGTAAAAGTCAAAGACAAGAAATGAAAAATTCCATCCTACTTCTAGCAAAAAATAACATAAAATAGAAAAAATAACTAAGAAAATAAAAGTCCTACTTCTATAAATGGAAGTCTCCCAACAAATTCTTAAATGAGGCAAAGCCTCCATAAAAAGCTCTAAACTTGAGGTGGATGAGAGATGGTATTTAGACGCTCCAAAATGTGGTTTAGGATGAACCTCATTTCGTACGTTAGCTCACGAATGTCCTTTTGACATCGTTCACTTATATCAGCGGTTCTATCACAATATCCGCAATTATGACGGGGAAAGTTACAAGGTCAAGAAAATTTTCTTTATGAATTAGTGATGAGATGATGAGGGGTGTTTCAATTGAAGATGATGAACTTAAGTTGATTTTGGTGTTGAAGCAACAAGGTTTGACACTAATCCTAGCGGTTCTTCTAATGAGTCGAGATGGTGGTGATGAGTGGTTTGACTTAGTCATGGTGAAACAAGGATGTTAAGGAGATGACAAAGATGTAAGAGGATGATGGTGGGATGTGAGTTCAAACTATCCAAGATGAACTAATGTATAGAGTTGGAGAATTTTGAAAAGTGTGTTTGGATTTGATGTTCTTCCATCCAAAGATGGAGGTTTGTAATTATTTCGAAGGTCTATGAATGTTGTCACTTCACTAGAAGTCAGCCCAATGAGGTTTAATGGAGTAAGATGACCAAGATATACACTAAATGCTATGTGGTCATGTCAAATGATTTGGTTTAGATATTCCACGGATTTCAAGGAACCTTTCAAAGGGTTCCTTCCTTTGTGTAGAAGGGTTTCTTGGGTAAAGTATGTTTGAATTTGAATTTTGGCGGGAAGTGACTTCTTATTAGTTTTAACGGGTGAAAATAATCCTAATATGTTTATTGGAAGTTAGGGAAGATGTTTCTCACTAAAGAAAATGACTTGGTGTTTGAGAAAGTGTGCAATTAAGAAAAATGATAAAAATAATAAAAAAAAAATCTGCAGGTGACTGGCGAAACCCAACACATACACAGGCGAAACCCTGTTTTGGGTTATGTATGATCCGTTTGGCCAAAACTGGGTTACCTAGAAAAATGCAATGGCGGAACCCTGTTTTTGGTTCCGCCAGTTCCGCCAAGTCACAGAAACGCGATCCATCTTCTTCTTGAGCTTTCCAAGATACCTTCCAATGCATTTCCACGTTCCTTTTGTTTGCTTGAATTCTTCGGATTCATTTTTAATAGAGAGAAGTTCTTGGAGGTAGTCAAGAGTGGCTAGCCTAGAGTTAGGAAGACCATCATCATCACTCATTGATGAAGATGAAGATGAAGGTGAGGGAGAGCGAAGACGTTTTCCTTTGGTCTTAGATACTCTCTTACCACTAAGAGGGACAAAGATGTGAGGAACTAGAGAGTAGTCAAGGCGAATTCCTTTGTCATTAGGTGGAATTGGTGAGATGGCTCTAAATAGACAGGTGAGAAGCATTCCGTACGGAAGAGCGGTTTTTCCATCCAAAGGTATGTCGGCCATTCTTCTAGCCATGTAATAAGCCAAGTTGAAGGGTTGTCTAATGGAGATACTATAGAGCATGTAATAAAGACATGTGTTCACATGATCTCTATTTCCTACAGAACATATTACATTAGCTCTAAGAACTTCTTCCCACTTTCTAAATTGAGGTATAAGTTCATTAAGTTTCATTCCAAACGGGTCTTTGTTCACTTCACTTCCTGAATCGAAGTTTTGAAAACAAAGTCTTTATAAAATAAATACGACGTAAAACTATTCAACCCCCCTTCTAGTTTTCCAAATAACCAACAGCTTTTATTGGTCTATATAACTTACCTTGTGTAAGAGCACTAGGTGTGGTAACACCAAGTTAAGTTTTAACTCACCGCCATGTCAGCGCCACATTAGCTTTAACTTTTTCACCTTAACTAAAAAAAACACCCCTTATCATAACTCACCTTAACTCAACTTTCACTCAATTATTTTCAAATTCAACCCCTAAACTAAAACAAATATTTCATTTATTAAGAAACATAACATTAATTTTTAAACATATTACAATACGGAATAAAAAAAACGTTACAACGAAAAAAAAAACATTACGAAATAAATAAAAAACCTTACGAAATAAAAAAAACATTAAGAAATATAATTATTCATTCTTGACGCTTTGACAACCCATATTTTTTGATGATTCGGTCCTTTTTCTGAATTGATCCAACCCACAATCTGGGGATCCTTGCCGTCAGTGTTGAGCATAAAAAATTCAAACTCTTTCAACCTGTTATCGTTTCATCTTTCTCTATGGTCGCCCGATGCGCCTTGGCCGCATCTTTACGTTTTAAACGATACTCTTGTTGCAGACTCCCCGAATTTGATTGATGAAAAAGATCCTCCGGTACTCGTTCCCCCGGTACTTGTCGTTGTCTAGGATTTGGCTTTCTTCGATGGGACGTGGTTCTTCATCGTGACCAAACAAAGCCTCGTTTGTTTGGCTTGGGACATCTCCGGTTAAATAAACCGGATCTGACGCGTCCCATTTTTTATATTTACGCAAAACACCTCAAGCCTTCTCGTTGTTAAATGGCGCGGCTTTGTGCTCGTCACGATACGTTTGTTTCGCCCGTTTGAGTACATCCATCTCACTTTCCTCATTTTTCATATCGCGTTGCGCCCGTTTGAAAAAAGCGTTGAACTTTACGCAATCACGGTTCAACGTTTTCCACTTGCCTTGTAGCATATCCTTGTTGCGGTGTTGAAATTTTTTTCTATTGAACTCATGTTGTTCCCGTTGCCAAAACGTATCGCGAGCTTGGCAACTCCCGACACACAGATCCTCGAAAGAGGCCACATAACACTCGGCAAACAATTTTTCCTCACTTGAAGTCCAAAGCATATGAACGTTATCGGGTTGTTCTTCATCATCATTGATTTGTTTGGGGGTTTTGAATTTTTTGGACTTTCGTTTACCACAATGTTTGTATTTCTTTGGTGGAGACGTAGGTGTTTCGAGAACTTAATTTGTTTTGGTTTTTGAATGTTGTGTGAATTGTAGATTTTGGAAATCGGAGTTTAGTGTGTTTTGTTGGCTTTGTGCAAATATTGCATTTCTTGATGTTGTTTGAAAAGTTCTTGACTCGACATGCCGAGTGGGTTAGGGAAATGGATGTTTTCGGATGATGAACCCATGTTCGGGTTTGAAATTGAACCCACGTATGGGTTATTCCACCCATCGAGGAGGTTCATGAACGATTCGTTGTTGCTGTTGCTTCCCGACTTTTTTTTTTTTTTTGCTAATAGAAGTATATTATAGAGTATATTGAGTAGTGGAAGTGTGAAAAAAAAATGGTGTGTTAAATAGGTATTTATAGTAGTTGAAAATTGTTTTTTTTTTTTTTTTTTTTTTTTTTTTTTTTGTCCCAACAGCTAGTATTATTAACGTTATAGAGAATGTTTGTGTTTATTTTATTTTATTTTATTTTATTAATATATGTAGCTTAACTCTGCGTTAAAGCAATAACGTGGCACGTTAATGTGCCGTTAACGCACATCTACAGTGTGGTTAACGCACCTTAACGCAGAAATGTTAAGGGTTAACGTGGGTGAGGCGTGATGATAGCTATAAGTGAAATGAAACCCATTTGACACGAGGGGTGTGGGTCCCATCTCAAGATATCTTCACTTTTCATAGTTTCCATTTTACTCCGTAATTCTTATTTAGCATTTACCATTGTGTAAAAAAAGTTATAATCCGAACTACTGTAACTTGTAACTTTGTAAGACTAGACGCAAAGCACGTGTGAAAGATCGAGCACCCGAAAATAGGTGTGGCCAACCGAGGATTGTATATTGTTATATAGATAAGCCATATATTCAAAAATATTAGGCTTAAGTCATTTCTAAACAAACTCCTGTTCCAAGTAAAGCTTATAGCTAATAAGAACGCAATATCTTTGTTTGGCGGGTTATGTTGGACCGATTACCAACTCGGTATAACTTGTCTCAGAGAGGTTTGGAAATAGAAGCAATTTCGTGCCTTTGTTGTGGAACGGGTATGGTAACCATTTCTCATGTGCTCTTTACCTGTAATCTTGCGAAAGAGGTTTGGTTGAAGATAGTTTGATGGTGTCAAGTCCATATGCCAGAGATCGGTTCCTATGCTGATTGGGTATCATGGTGTAATCAGGTTCCAAACGTTAACAATAGTCAGGTGAGGTTGGAAGTTATCGGGTTGACAACATGTTGGATGTTATGGAGGTACAAAAATTCAGTGACATTTGATTCCGGTAAAATGTTCAAACGCGATTTAGTAGATAATATTATTTTGTATTCGTTTTTTTGGTTAAAGCATCGAAACTCAAAGAGTAAAATCTCTTGGGTTGAATGACTTAAACATCCATTGTATTGTTGTTTAGTCTAGCGATTTGCTAGACTTTTCTCTCGTTTTTTTTTTAATCTAATGTTGTTCAAAATAATAATAATAATAATAATAATAATAATAATAATAATAATAAGAACGTAATGTTATATATTTTCAAGCTCCTGTAAATTTCTTATTTATAATCTCTATACCTAAATATGTGTTTGTGTGGTAATCACCTAATATAATACGAATCAATTCTTTTGTGTATAAAATAAAAGTTGTATGACCAAAAGTTTTGTGTTTTAACGATACCTCATATTGTGTGAAAGCTTTCCATTAAATGGTTATTAATTCAAATCCTGTTTAAAATATGATATAGATTTATAATGTAAATGGTGTTGTATAGTTAAAAATTGATGTTAAAAAAGTAAAAAAAAAGAAAAAAAAATACTAATAAATAAAAGTTCGTATGTAGTAAAGTGAAAATTACTGCAGAGGCAACTGTGCAAAACAGTTGCCTCTTTGAGGGTTGGTTTTTTCTTGTTTCCCGTAAAGGCCATGTGTTTCGCTGCAAACCATCACCGAAATACCAAACGTACACGTGTCGAGTTTTCGTGATTTCAAAATCAAAAAAAAAAAAAAAAACGTAATTCACATAAACATTACGGCGAAATACAAAATATAGGAACCCACTTGATAAAAAAATTAAAAAAACGTATTCCCCATGAAAGTTGCAGCGAAGTTAGAAGAAAAGGGAATGTGGTGACGTGATGGAACATTTATAAATAAGGGAATGGATAGATTTATTTTGATTTTGCAGCTTTTGTATAAGTGTATTTTTTTGTTTCCACAATTATAAATGTAGCTTTTTTTATGTAGTTATTTTTACATTTATAAATGTAGCATTTTTTAAATGTTTTCTTACACTTATAAGTGTGGCTTTTTAAGAATTTATTTTACTACAATTATAAATGTAGAGTTATTGTTATTGTCCACACTTATATAGGTGGAGTATGTTTTAAAATATTTGTAACACCTATAAATGTATCAAAATTATGATTTCATATATATATATATATATATATAAAAAAAAAAAAAAAAAAAAACTCCACGATAGACTATACCGTGGAGAAATAAGTGTGGAGAATTCAACTTTTTTTTTTTGTAGTGTTTACGTATCCTGTAATATATTCATTCTTTTTTAATACTGTTAGATAAATGTTGTCGTACTTTCCTAAACAAAAATTCGCAAAATGTGTAATTACAAATCATTTCATTTTCATAGTTGTGTTAGATCAAATAAAGATGGAGGGAAGATGGAGGGTGGAGATTAGTACTTTGATATGTAAAAAAGTTTTGCTCCTCAAATGATCTTATATATAAAAAAAAAAAAATTAACAAGTTTCGGTTAAATTTAAAACAGAATTATCAATACGAGTCGAGTTATTTAAAAAACTAAAAATTCCTCACATACCAAGGGACTCATCCCCACCATGCATCTAAAAAAGAAATCAATAGTTGAGATTAAAAACATTTTAATATTTTACTCATTTTTTATAATTTAAATATCTCTTAAACCATTAATCGTTAAGCGAAAATAATTACACCATCGCGACGGGCATTAAATTATCTTTCTATAGACGGGCATTTTTAAAGGTGCAAATTTTAATCGAAAGAATATTTTAGCTAGTTGTTCGCTGCAAATTTTAGATGGACTACCATATTTTTTTTTCAAAGTGTACAATGGGGCCCATAAAGGGTGTTGTTCGCTGCATACTTGATGTGAAATTCGTTTTTTTTTTTTCCTAATATTCAGGTGGCCTAAGAAAGAAGAAAAAGAATATGTGGGTCCTTGTAAATTGTATTTCGCTGCAAATAGTATGTGAAATATATTTTTTTTAATTTTTTATTTTAGAAATGACGAGAACTCGACACGTGTACGTATTGGATTTCTGGTATGTTTTATAGCGAAATTGGTGGTCTTATAAGGAACCCGAAAAAAATCAACCCTTAAAAAGACAACACGTTTATACAGTGTCATCTGCAGTAATTTTCACTGTAGTAAAAGTTTTGTATGTGCTATTATGCTGTAGAAACAAGTCAAAAGGATGTGGGGGCCATATGGGCATTTGTTTAAGTTTGAGGTATTTGGGGGTGATGACTGTTGAGATATGACATGCATCATACAACCCTCGTGATTGCTATTCACTTCCTACAACTTACACTGCACGAACAATTTCTCGAAAAATGTTACAGTATAAATTTATAATTACAAGACATATTGATGTTGTACCCGGACTACGGCCGGAACTTAGCTTTCGAGCAGTACACTTACACTAGAAGGAAAGAAACATATATATTCACTTTACATTTCAGCGTCACTTTAGTTTTTTCTCTCATCTCACTTCCTCTTATATCAACTCATATATTTGTTGACAAGTAACAACTATATTCACCTTAATTATTATTTTTTTAATACTTACAAAATTAAAAACGTAAACGTAAAAATGTAGAAACGTAAACACTCAGATTTAAAAACGTAACACGAAATAAAAAACTTCTATTCATAAATTTAAAAAAAAGGATAATTCTTAATATGCCCCGATTACCCAATTGATTTGCTTTTTTGCCCTATAATTCAGAGTTTCAGTATTTAGACCAGGACAACCTGTACTTTTTGAGCAACTGAAATCTACAAGTGACAATTGTCACTTTTCTGATTACAAGGTAGTGCAACTTGTGTACCTTTTAGTCAACTTGTGTAATTTTTGGCAAATGGCGGCCCTCATGTCGGACATTTGGCGTCATATAGGTTGACTTGCCAAGTTACCTGGTCTAAATACAGAAACTCCGAATTCTGAGATAAAAAAGCAAATCAATTGGGCAATCAAGGCTTATTAGGAATTATCCCTTAAAAAAATTACATAGACTTCGAATATTAAAAATGTAACATTTAAAACTGAAATTACATATTACGAGACAAGTGTTCGACCAAATCCGCACAAAGGTTTTGATGCGCTTGATGTGATATGATATACCTCATCATTTTTCGCATTTGTTCATCGGACCGTATGGGGTCGTTCGGTTGATGTTCTTCCTCCTGATACCATTCGGGAGATATCGCTTTCTATATTTTTTTTCCGAATCATATTATGTAAAATGATGCATGTATACATCATTTTCATTATTCAATCTTTTTTTAGCGCTTTTTTGGGATGGGCAATTATCGCCCATTTCTTTTTCAGAACACGAAACGCTCGTTTCACATCTTTTCTTGCCGATTCCTGCATTTTCTTATACCTTATTCTCTTGTGGTCATCATCTGGCGGTTCTGGAATCATCTTAACAAGTGTTGCCAATTCTGGATATATTCTGTCAACAAGATAGTAACCAAATGGGTAAGTTACCCTGTTAGCAACAAAAGGAATCTCCGGTGCTATTCATTGTTTAAGATCATTAAATTAAGAGGGTTGATCAGGAACGTTGATGTCGTTATTCGACCCAAAAACACCAAAGAAAGCGTGTAATACCCATAAGTCTTGAGACACAACAACTTCTAGCAAAATGAACAGATTCGAACCATGATCACGTCTAACATATTGCCCTTTTGTGCATTAAGACAACCAAACCACTCCCAATCTGTACAGTCAAGGCTTCCTATCATCCCCGGAAACCCGTGCGTTTCTTCGTGATATTGATAAAGCTTTGTGACATCAGTTATAGTGGGTTTCCTTAAATACTCTAGACCAAACATTTCCATAAGAGACTCACAAAAATAATCAAGACATCGACGAGAAATTTTCTCACCCATCTGCATATATTCTTCTAAAGCATCAAGAAGTGAGTCGTATGTCAATTGACAAATTGCGGAAGTGCACTTCATCAACGCTGAAATGTCTTCTTTTCCGGTACAATCAATATTACCACTAAAAATAGACAATGAATAGTTACCTCCCGAACTATCTAGTTGAAAAGATTACGAGTCATTCAGAACCTTTTTCGGAACCTATATTCATCATACAGTGGGTTCTCAGAAAAATAAGCTTCGACTAAACGCTCATGTGCACCATAATGGTCTCGCTTAATGCGTTTTATTAATTTTTGGTTTTCGTATATTTTTAATAAACGACACCGCTCTTGCAATAAAATTCATGTTCCGATCAATTTCTTGTTGTTCTTCTAAATCGGTGAATATAATCATATCGGAATTCTCGGAATTCATTTTAAAAATAAAATGAATGAGATATATGTTGTTTGAAATAATGAAGTTAAGAAATGGTGAGTTTGTGTTTAAAAATTGGTGAAATTATGGGTATTTATAAGTAAAAAAGGGTAAAGTGTAATTTTTTTTAAGGCATGCAATGGCTACAAAATGAATTAGTTTTATTTATTTATTTATTATTATTTTTTAAGCATCAACGGTTACATGGTACAAATGGGGCCCACAAAAATTACAAACACAAATTAGGTGAACCGGTCACCTATTTCTTTCTTCGAGTGTGTAACTCGTGCGTGACTTGAAGCATAGGACAAGAGGGTGGCCCGTGAATGATAACTCACCTAGTGCATTTTGCCCCCTTTGCCGAGTAGTCTTAGAGCACTGAGTGTACTAACACCGTTAACACTAAGGCGAAGGGGTGTTTGTTTAATTTTATATGTGGCTTATGAGTTTATTTGTTTTTTGGCTTATATTTCATAATCCTCAATTTTCCGGTTTATTTGAAAACATGCAGGCTTATATAAGTTTATCATATCATAATAAAGTTATATAAACTCACAAGTCTCTAAATAAACCGGATATTTGTAGCTTATGAAATATAAGCCACAATCAAAAAAGTTCATAAGCCCATATATAAGCTTAGACAAACATCTTCTAAAATCAACGTCACATCACCATTTTAATTTTTAATACTAACACCTGAAAATACCTGATCACTAATAACATCATTTTTTTTGTAACCAATCATTTTATTTTATTTTTCTGCTTTTTAAACAAACTAAATTTCATTAATTCAAATAAATATACAAATAACATTTATATAAAAAAGTTACAAAATTAATTTTTTTTCCAAAAAAAAGAAGAAGAAAAAGTACACTATTTGGACTCTAACAATCCACTTAACACCACGCTACACACACTCAATTTTGACTCCTAACATTTGATTAAAAAAATAGAAAAAAGACCATATTCTACATGCCACCCACCTGCACACACTAAATCACACTATGTAAACATACATACATACACCCACTGTCAGCGCACACACAAACTCAACACATACACAGACATATAAATCGAAAGAAAAAAGAAAAAAAATCGTTCCAACACACGTTGATGCATCAACACAAGCCCCAACACTGTAGGAATTTGGTTGTGTCTGGTGCGGTAACACCTATAACACAAGTGCCACACCGGCATAACGCCGACTCCTGCGTTACCACATTCATCGCTCTTATAACACTCAATGTATTCATTGCATAATCCAACTAAGCTACTGTAACTGACTGAAGCAAAAACAGTCAACTAAAGTCAACCACGAATGTGGTCAATATAGTCAAACAACCTAGAGTCAAACTCCGTGGAAGTATAGGGTTTCCCCGGGTCGTTATGTCCCAGCGAGGTGTGATGGTAATCAAAACGGGTTTGTGATCGGGTGAATTTAGACAAGAAAAGGTATATAAGAGTTTGAATGATTACACTAAGGAAATACGAATGAGAACAATTTAAACAAACTATATTAACAATAACGTAAAACCCAATTAACATAAAACGTAATCTAAATTTAAAATTAGAGTTTGCTTATAAATAAGCAGAAAAATAAGCCAGAAGGGCTTAAATAGAAGCTATCACTTTTTTTATTGTTGGTTTTTCTTTATTTCACAAACTACTTTTACTAACGTATTCTAAATTTAAAAACGTAAAAGTTTATAAAATAAAATGCAAGTGCGCAAAATAAAACGTGAATTTTATGCTACGCTAACCCTACGGACATGAAAATTATATTTTTACGATCCTAATGATAAAAAAAATTTTTAGAAAAAAGAAAATTATTTTTTTGACGTTTATAATATTTATTATTAATTAAAAGCTAATTAAATACAAACAAAACTAATTTAAATTATAAAAAATTCTATATGAACAGTGAAAATCCTAAGACTTTTTCTAAAAATAGTTAATATTATTAGTGAACTAGGAAAAATATAAAAGTGCTAAAAAGTTTACAAATAAGATGGAAAATAAGTTGGTATGATGTTGACCAGGTCAACCCAAAAGGTCAGGGGTTCAAACCCAACTCTTGACACTTTCTGAAAACATTTATTTTTGATTATTTTTCTTTACAAAACTGTTTAAATCACAAAACAAGACAACTTTTATAAAAGAAAACTTTTTAGATCACAAAAATAAGTTGAGAATGAGCTTAATTCCCCAACAGTTGGGCAAAATAAGCTCAAATTGAATTGAGAGTTTGAACAAGCTTCTAATTAAGCTGCACAATGAACTTAAAGACAAACTAAGCTACAAACAAGTGAGTTGAATATAAAGCTAATCAAAGAAAAGAGAAAAGAGCATGAAACAAGCTGGAAATTTGTAATAAGCAATTCCTAATCAAACTCAGACCAAAGCAGGGTGCAACTAGCTTGCAGGCTTGATTTCAAGTATATCCAATAAGCTATAAGCTAAATAGAGACTGGAATCAACAAGCTTGGCACATGAGTATTCCAAAAGCCTAAAATACAGGGTGTGGGACCCACTGAGAGGCTCAGAAAGAGCTTATGAAAGGGGTTTGGTTACACTGATTGCTCAGTGTAACTGAGCTTGATGAGTCAAGTATGGGGGACCAAAATAAGCCATAAGATGAGCATGATAATGAAAAACTAGCACTAGAATAAGTAGATGGAACAATAAACTTTACAAAACAACAAATAGAACAAACAAAAGAAGAATATTGAGCAAACTACAAGCTCATGAAAATGAGCTTGTGAACCTGGTGCAGGGTACTTTCTCAGTCAAACACCCAATTTCCAAGACAAATTTAAGCAACCAAATCTTTTCCAAATTCAAATTTTCTTTTACAAACTTAATAAGCATACAAAGACAAGCAACTTTTACAACTACCACACTTCATGACACTCACCCAATAAGCTGTTGGAAAGGAAAATGATAAGCAGTTTGCATAAAAGCTAATGAAGGAAATTTGAGAATTAAATAAAACTGACCAAAAGCTACTTACAAGCTTCACTAAGGAATGGCATAAGCTAAAGCACCTAAGGGGATCTTAAATAAGCAGTTCTAAGCTAGGAATCTAAGCTAGATAAGCATAGAAACAAAAGAATAAGCTGAAAACAACAATCAAGCAAAATAAAATGACTGAGGACCAAACAGTCCCTGTGGCTACTTTTGCAGCTCTCTCAAAAGCTTATCAAATAAGCTTGAGAGCTTGAAATGACCCTGGAATCAACTAAATAGCTAAATAAGCTTCTCAAAAAGCCCAAAAGCCAAAGCTAATTCCCACAGATGAGCTCTACAAGGGCTTGGGAAAAAGGACTTATCCCTGATACAGGGGAGTTTCAGCAAACAAGCCCAAATAAGCCCCTTAAATAAGCATGAATAAAAATCCTAATGATGAGGCGAAAAATGAACCACTTTTAGGGGGTCATTTAAGCCCGGAATTGACTTTATTTGATCAAATATGGCCCTAAATCGTTCCTTTTGTGATTTTAGGTACTTTGGGAGTGAAATCTGGAAAAGGAAGCAATTCGGACGTTTTTGGAGCATAAAAGTGAAGAAAACGCCAAAGTCTTAATTTTCCTTGCTGGGAACAACAGGTGACGGCGTCAAGAAGGAATTTCTGACGGCGTCAAGAGTAATTTCCATGACGACCCGGTACAGAATTGACGGCGTCACGAAGTAGGGCGTCAAGAGTAAAATGCATGACGGCCTGGAAATGCATAACACATGACGGCGTCAAAAGTAGATCAAGGCAGTCCGAGAAGTATTTTGGCGGCGAGATGACGGCATCACAAAATTTGTCTTGACGCCGTCAGACCCTATTTCCTATCTATAGTTTTCTAATTTTCACATTAAAAAGAGAGAAGTTTTGGAGAAACCCTAAGCACGAACTTGGTACGAATTTTACAGGTTTTTCAAGGGTTCTAAGCCCTTGATACCTTTCATGTGTAATTGAGATAAGTATTCTTTTAATTCAATCAATATGTCTATGTGTTGGTTGTCTATATCTTGTTCTTGTCTTAATTCTACCATGCTAGGCTAGATCTATCTTGTGTTTGCTTGGATCTAATGAAACCTAGATGTTAATTATGTGTTGATTACTTGTTCATGGTTGTATTGGATGAATGATTTCGATGTTAGGCTTAAGAAAACTGGCAGACTTCCAAATGGTAACATGCTTGAACGTCTTAGGAAACATGAACTGACGTGCACTAGGTTTTATTGGTTGTATTTAATACATGAGTAAATTCTAATGATCCCATGTTAGGAGCTTCTTAGCCGGCTCGACATAGGAGTGAAGTAGGCACTCATAGGATTGGGGAATTAAGTGCGCCACCCCATGAATGGTATTAAGGAATACAATCTATCATCCACGCAACTATAACAAGTAATTAACGTGTAAAAGATATCTAGGGAGTAGTGAAATCTAAGTAAACACATTTTCTCCACTTATTGCTCACAACCTTAGTTAATTTAGTTTATTTTCATTTCTAGTATTTTATTTTGATTGCATCTTTAGTATTGGGTTAGTTGACTAGCAACTAATTCCGCCCAAATCCTTCAAACCCGAGATTTTTACTTACTTTCTAAAAAATTTAAAAACACAAAAATAATCATCCCTCATCTTTAGAACTAGTATTTAGGTTTTCTAATCCTAGCAACACTATTCCTAGCTGAACGATCAATCCCCCGGTACTTGTCACTATACTATACTACAACGATCAGGTACACTGCCTGGTGGGGGTTGTAAGCTTCTCGAGATCCCTTGAGAGGTAAAGCCTGGTACGATTCCCACGTATCAAGTTTTTGGCGCCGCAGCCCGGGGAATAGTTATTGTCTAGGTTAGAAACTCTTTTTATTAGGTCTACTTGCTAGATTCCTTTCTAGTAAGATTTTATTTTTATTTTTAAGATTTTCTTTAGTCTATCTTATTTCTTTGTGTCTTTGTTCGTAACTCTTCACCACCTGACATCATGGACGATGGGAACATCCTTGAACCCGTCATCCCACCACAACAAAACCCACCACTAGAACCCCTTAGGCCCCGAACCTTAGGAGAGTTTCCCAACCTAGCCACCAAGGCTACCGAAACACCATTGAGCTCACCGGAGCCAATGTGACTCCCTTGTGATCCGACACCATCCGGTTGGTGCAAAGCGGATGTGCATTCCATGGACTTCGTTCCGAAGATCCAAATCAACACCTTAAGGACTTCCTAAAAATCGTAGATTCCATAGACCTAGGCGTTGAAACTAGAGAGACAACCCGATTACGCCTATTCCAATTCTCTCTACGGGATAAAGCTAGACAATGGCTTGAGCGTTTACCCGCGAGATCTATCACCACATGGGATGATCTCACCACTCGTTTCCTTGCTCAATTTTTCCCACCGGGGAGAACTACTAAGCTTAGAAATGACATCTTGATGTTCCAACAACGTCAAAATGAATCTCTTTATAAAGCATGGACTCGTTTCAAGGACTTACTCCAAAAAGTCCCTCATCATGGCATAGATCTTTGGCTCCAAGTCCAAATCTTTTATGACCATATCGATCTCCCCACGAGGTGAGCCATTGACCAATCGGCCGGTGGTAAGCTACGTGATCTAAGTGCGGAACAATCATGGGAACTCATAGAAGATCTTGCTCTCTATGACAACGAAAGTTGGAATGATCCTCGTGATTTGAACAAAACGGTCAAGGCAATATCTTTGCCTTCGAACAATTCTAGCACTCCCGACCGTAGGATCATGGAACTTGAAGGTCGAGTCAAGTCTCTCATGAAATCTTACGAAGCTCAAAAATCTTCAAGCCAAGTAAGCAGAATCGCTTCTACATGCAAATTATGTAATGGCCCTCACGAGAGTCATAACTGCATGGAGCTTCCAAAATGTGCTTATAACGAATTCACGTCGTCACACATGGGTCAAGGTCCTCGAACTTCTGGCGAGGCCTATGAGGCATGGAAGGATAAACCTAATTTCAGAGGGTACCAAACGCAGAGCGTATCTTTCAATGACTCCTCACCACTCACTTGGTCCGAGCATTTTCCATCACAAGGCATTCCTAGGCAAAGCTGTGAAGATGCTCTAAAAAAATTCATTCTATCTCAAGAATTACAGCTCTCTACGCTCGAGGCTAAATTTAGACAACAGCAGGCTGATATGAACAACAAGATTTGTAATCTGTTAACTGCTATCAAAGAGCATGTTGTTAATAAACCCATTCACGTTGATGAGGTTAAGTCTGTTACCGTCATGAGTCCACCAACCTTCCCAGTGAAAATAAAAAGTCCTAGCAAGTTATTCAAACATCTATCCCCAAAAGGAAAAGAACCTGTCAACCCCCTAGGACCAATCCATTTCATAAACACCATTACCATGATATCTGCTTCTACACCCAACCCAACCCAACAACAAACTAACAAAATTGGTCATACAGCTAAAGATGAGACCTTAAGGGTAGACCACGATTCGGCCAGAAAACCTACCAACTCATCCGAGCAGTACACCGCGCAAGAATCTGGCAAATCGAATGAAGGGAAAGAGAGATCGGAAGAGCGTGAGAGAAATCCAACCATTTTGGGTAAATCTATTATAGAGGGACCCGAGAGAAAAATGGAGGATGTTACTAGTGGGAGTAGCGATAGGACTAAGGAAAGCAACCCTAAAGTTTTCAAGATCTTCTGCACCATTAAGGAAAAGCTCTTAACCGATAGTCATATAGATCCTAACTTCCCAGTCAACATAATCCCCCTTTCCTTATACCACGAAGCCTTCCCATAACGCATTGTGTGCGAGAGAGTTGATAATGCAAGGGTTATGAAAAATTTATCAATTATGATTGGAGAACTTGTTTACAATATTGACCTCACCGCGGTCGATGACGTGGACCCTCTCACCAATCAAACGTTAACCAACCTTGTTCTTGGGAAACCATTTATCGATGAATCGGGAGTGATCCTTGATGAGAAAGATGGTAGTGCATTATTCACCAATGGTGTTAAGAAGGTAATTTTTTGTAGGGGTAATGAGGAGGTGTACGAGTATCGTCCTTCCCTTGAGGGAAGTCTATACGGATCAAAGGATGGAGAGTTGAGGAAGATAAGATGGCGTGATCCGAATAATCTCAAAATTCCCTGTATGATCGGTCATAAGTATTTCGATAACATCTACATTAACGTATTCCTGCCGAAGAATTTTATGTCCCTATTCCATTATAACAATATCTGCAGATGGGGAATGGTTTACAAGGGAGAGAAAGTGGTTGGTAAGGATCATGAAATCCAGGTGTTTGTAGGAAATATGGCATTCACTATGGAATTTACGATTGTGGACAATATCGAAGACTATGTCGACCCTAGATTATCACAAGTCATTTTTGGGGCGCCCTTTTGCGAGATCACTAATCTGCTAATTGATGACCGGAACGAAATTATGACCTTCGCTGATGGAATTAGGAGGGTCTCATACCAAACGCTATACAAAAGAAGAGACCTTAAGGAAATCGATTGTGACGGGCTTGACAAGATAAGCTCCCAACTTATTTTGTGTGATGAAGATGTTCGGAGAGGGTGTAAGAACACTTCTGATTTATCATGCGGATTCTTTAAGGGTGTTAGTAAGCTTGGTTATAAGTATCGAAAAGATATCTTCGAGTTCGAAGACCCGAAGTACTTACACTATGAAAGCGATACCGGTCTAGAAGACGACCTAGAGAATGAAACCAACGATGAGGTCACATAGTATCCCATGACCTTGAGTCTAGCTACAAGACTCGTAAATAAAGAAAAGCGCTTCTTGGGAGGCAACCCATGCTTTGTGTGATTTTATTTTGTTTGTTTGTTATTTGCTTCCGTATGCATGCTTTATTTTTATTGTTGGTGGATCATGTTTCTAAACTAAATAGTAGAAATACTTTACTTTGTTGTTTTGGCCTAGTCTTAACTCCACCTAAAAGTATTTTTGCAAAAGATAAGTGTAAGGGGAAACCCCAAATATGTTTTTAAGAAACAAACCGATCATGATTCTCCACAATATTAAATGAACATGTGTATTCGTATTTGTTAGAGTCAAATGCTTGTATCGAGTCATAATGAAGTTTTGCAGGATTTTTTAGGAAGTAGGACCAAGTTTTTCCAGAAATTTTCCGGAAACTTAACATAAGAATTTCTGCAGGTCACTTCTGACGGCGTCAGGAATTAATTCTTGACGGCGTCACGTGTAAAAATCTGGAAATTTTACCGGTTTTGTTTTTCTAACGGAGTCTTATGGTTTTTGTGAATTATTAAGTTTTATAATCTCCAGGAAATCTGCAAACTTCATTCCACAAGCATTATATCTTATTTTGTTTTCTAGGATTTAGTAACTTATATAGGTTGCCGCCGATTTTATGCGAGGTTGTTTTGTCTGTTTTCTCAGGATTTACAGGTTATGTATGACAAGAAGATGATTTATATTCTGGAAGGGAAGCTTTGATTGTTCATTTTCTTGGAGGAAGATCTAACCTGGCCACCTTATTATCCATACCGAGCGAATCAGTGGAGTATTTGATTTCATTCTTTTTACTTTTTCACTTTTACATTCTTTACTTGAATATTGGGGACAATGTTCATCTTAAGTGTAAGGGGAGGGTAAAATGATGATACCTTACATGTACACTTTCGCTTGAGTTTGTTTTGTTTAATAGTAGATGTGTAATAAAACTATGAGAAATACTTGTTAGTGCAATTTTAGCGCCAAATTTAAATTTTTTTACAACATTTAGGAGTGAAACTTTAGCCATAGCAAGCGTCTCATGGATAGGAGATTGTATAACTAGCACATAACCGTATATTCAGAAAAATTTTCCACCTAAGTATGTGAGGTTCGCCTTTAGATTTGATAGGAAAAGCATTTATTATTAGTGCTTATGAGTGTACCGGTAGCATTTAGATTCTAGAACTTGCGTTAGTGATGCATCCCGAGACCGCTAGTGAGACTACATTCGTGTGGTAGGATTTACTACATGATAAGAGGCATTAGGATCACCCTTGTGTTAAACCCGTATTATAATTACTTGACCATTTAAGTTATATTACTTGGCTAGTTAAGTCAACTAATTTTTACCACACCTTAGCGTTGTACTCATTTTTAGTACACGAAACCCCTAGTACACCCCTCCGAGCCTATCTTTTCGTTTCTAACTTTAAGCATTTTACTTAAGGGAAGAATTTGTTACACCCCACTTAAATGTACAACCAAATCACCTTAGCCTTCCGTGTATGCGCTCATTTTTAGTGCATTATTATTATTTGTTAAACCCTAAGTTAACTATCTAATTGATTACATGGTTGCTAAGTCGAGTCATATCCTTGTACATATTGTTTTGGGACGATAATGACTCATGGGTAAAGTACTTATTTTATGGAGTAATGGGGAAGAACATCATATTATTACCCCCATATGTGCGTTAATCTTAAAAGTACTCCAAGTGTTTTGATTTTCTTAATTCGAGTCATTAGATTAGTTTATTGTAAAGTATGTAAAAATTCAAGTGTAAGGGGAATGTTCATCCCCTATGATGTATTATTTTGGATGGTAGGGTAAGAGTGTATGCAAAAAAAAAAAAAAAAAAAAAAAAAAAAAAAAAATCAAAAAAAAAGAAAAAAAAATAGAAAAAGAAAAAGAGAAAAAACATACGGACTACCATCCCTTTTCATTCTATGTTCATTTTATGTTTTTGTTATTTTTCATTTATTAGCTTAAGTCGAGTCTAGTCTTGGCTTAGCAACGCCATATTGTACATGTAATTAACCAAGATTGTTAACTCGCCACCAGTAAAGACTGCCTATATCCAACAAAACCGTGTATTTCATATCCCTACACCTAACATTACAACCCTTTAAAAGACCTCTTTGATAGTTTATCCTAGGTGCTTACGTCATGTGGTGGAGGTTTGATCCTTTCCCAAGCCTATGGTAATCTGTTTTGCTATGACAGGTAGTGAGAGATATCTTCCGTTTCCATATTGTAATTTATACTTTATTACACCCGAGAGATGTGAGTATCTAAACACTATTTGTGAGGTACTAGTGTATGACCTCCGTGCTTGTCTTTGTTCATTAGTGGAACGATTATTTGTTGTAATTACTTTTATATTAGTGTTAAATGACCCCTAACTTGTATTTTGATCAGAATAAAAGCGCATTTGCTTGAGGACAAGCAAATCTCAAGTGTAAGGGTATATGATGAGGCGAAAAATGAACCACTTTTAGGGGGTTATTTAAGCCCGGTATTGACTTTATTTGATCAAATATTGCCCTAGATCGTTCCTTTTGTGATTTTAGGTACTTTGGGAGTGAAATCTGGAAATGAAGCAATTCGGACGTTTTTGGAGCATAAAAGTGAAGAAAACGCCAAAGTCTTAATTTTCCTTGCTGGGAACAATAGGTGACGGCGTCAAGAAGGAATTTCTGACGGCGTCAAGAGTAATTTCCATGACGACCCAGTATAGAATTGACGGCGTCACGAAGTAAGGCGTCAAGAGTAAAATGCATGACGGCCTGGAAATGCATAACACATGACGGCGTCAAAAGTAGATCAAGGCAGTCCGAGAAGTATTTTGGCGGCGAGATGACGGCGTCACAAAATTTGTCTTGACGCCGTCAGACCCTATTTCCTATATATAGTTTTCTAATTTTCACATTAAAAAGAGAGAAGTTTTGGAGATACCCTAAGCACGAACTTGGTACAAATTTTACAGGTTTTTCAAGGGTTCTAAGTCCTTGATACCTTTCATGTGTAATTGAGATAAGTATTCTTTTAATTCAATCAATATGTCTATGTGTTGGTTGTCTATATCTTGTTCTTGTCTTAATTCTACCATGCTAGGCTAGATCTATCTTGTGTTTGCTTGGATCTAATGAAACCTAGATGTTAATTATGTGTTGATTACTTGTTCATGGTTGTATTGGATGAATGATTTCGATGTTAGGCTTAAGAAAACTGGCAGACTTCCAAATGGTAACATGCTTGAACGTCTTAGGAAACATGAACTGACGTGCACTAGGTTTTATTGGTTGTATTTAATACATGAGTAAATTCTAATGATCTCATGTTAGGAGCTTCTTAGCCGGCTCGACGTAGGAGTGAAGTAGGCACTCATAGGATTGGGGAATTAAGTGCGCCACCCCATGAATGGTATTAAGGAATATAATCCGTCATCCACGCAACTATAACAAGTAATTAACTTGTAAAAGATATCTAGGGAGTAGTGAAATCTAGTAAACACATTTTCTCCACTTATTGCTCACAACCTTAGTTAATTTAGTTTATTTTCATTTCTAGTATTTTATTTTGATTGCATCTTTAGTATTGGGTTAGTTGACTAGCAACTAATTCCGCCCAAATCCTTCAAACCCGAGATTTTTACTTGCTTTCTAAAAAATATAAAAACACAAAAATAATCATCCCTCATCTTTAGAACTAGTATTTAGGTTTTCTAATCCTAGCGACACTATTCCTAGCTGAACGATCAATCCCCCGGTACTTGTCACTATACTATACTACAACGATCAGGTACACTGCCTGGTGGGGGTTGTAAGCTTCTCGAGATCCCTTGAGAGGTAAAGCCTGGTGCGATTCCCACGTATCACCTAAAAATAAGCCACAAGTGCATTTCCAGAGCTGAGCTGGTGGACTATGATTTCTAAAAGGCTCCGGGCTTAGTTTGCAACACAAAAATCATACAAAATCTGTGAACATTTGAATTTCTGCCTAAGGTGACAATTTTGACTTTTGAGATTTTAAGCTCTGTTGACTCAATTGAGATTCTAATTAATCCTATGGACTAAATAAGTTGTTATAAGCTTAATTAGGACTAAATTAATCTATAAAAACAAGATTTACAACTTAAATGATGACAATGATACATAGAAATTCAATAGTGTCTGCATAAAGGAAGTCTACATGAGATTTTGACTATTTATGAAAGAGTACTGAGGTTTATTCTACATCTATCCTGCATACACTTGTTATGACCTAATTTACCCAAAGGTTCCTCCTAAAACTAGCAATAACATAGTGAACTCATGAAATCCAAACACCCCTTTATGTATTGACTGTTTTGATGATTATGAAGCAATACAAGGAACTAAACCTAGCACCCACTGAATCAACTTGCACTAACACTAGAAAAGTCTAAATGAGAAGCATTTAGCATCAATTAATATCTAAAACTAAGCATACCAGTGTATACAAAAAAAAAAAAAAAAATGAAACAAAACCTTACAAAGATCCAACTTGAGAAGCAAAGTGTCAGAGCCACATAAACATACAGCTTCCTAACAAGCTGTTAAACCCAATCCTTCTATTATGAACCCTGCTCCAAAATATCCTCTCCCTTTCCTCAGATTCTTGGGTTTTAGAACTATTTTTGAGTATTTTCAAGTAATTTAATAAAACTAGTTTAAGGACAAAAGCAAACTTGTGGAACTTTACTAATGAGCTTATGGAAGCTATAAGAACTGTAAACAACCACTTTCAATTCACTTTAAGCTAAAACAACATTTTGAACAATTTCTGGCAAATACTGAAATAAGGAAAATGAGCTTGATTAACTGATGGAAATGGGTTATTATTACACTGAAAATGTTAAAGGTACAACTTAGAAGCTAATGAGAACACTGAAAGATAGAAAATTAACTAAAAATGACATTGAAAAATAAACTAAGAACTACTATTACTGGCTACTCCAATAATTAACTAACTGTTTCTTCATGGCTTCATTCTTCATTATATAGCCTTAAAATTGGTTCTTGGACACTTCCCACATTGGTTCTGAATCGTTGGATGAGCTGGTTTGATCCTAGCCTTCAATTTTATTATTGGCGGGAAAACCAATCTTGGCATCTTTTCCTCTGATAACGTGTGCCAGGAAGACAATTTTTGGAGTGAGGTGTTTATTTGGGTGTAGGGGTGATGATGGAGGAGGGGGGATAGTGGGTGGTGATGATGAGGGTGACAGGTATGCCAGGGAAGTCACGGGGTTATGTTTGGAGGTGGAGGGTGGAGTCGGTCAAAGGTAAGGTTTGACTGGGGTAGAGTATTAAACAATCAGGGGTGGTGTTGGTTGGGTTTAATTTTGGGCCAAAGGTGTGGATTGGGCCAGGGGTTATAAGGAGTTGGGTTTGTATTTGGATTGGGTGAGATAATAACAAAAGGTCCGTTTGGTTTGTAATTTTGTTAAGCCTAAGGACCAAATTTGTAATTTCTGATTTTGTGAGGACCAGAAATGTAATTTTCCCAAAGTTTATCAAAAGGACTAAACTTTCCAAGTTTTAATAGTACAAGGGAAATATTTGATAAATTCCAATTTTTAAATTCCCGAGGACTTGTTTTGCCATTTTTGAAACTTTGGGACCAAAAGTGTAATTTTCTCAACCTTTTCACCCAAGGACTAAATTTGATAATTTTTTACTTTAGAAAACCTTGGGTTGACTTTTCTTTTATTTTAAACCTTCAGGGACTAGTTTTGTCAATTTATGAAACTTGAGGGACTGAAACTGCCAATTATGCAAACTTTGTTTGTTTTTCATTTGTTTTTAAACATTTTGCATCTAAAACATATAAAACACACTTTTGGGATAATTTCTGTATTTTGATGCATTTCTGAGTGTTTTTGGATGTTTTGGCAGTTTAGATACGATAAAAATGATGAGTATTTACACACTCATCAATCCCCCACACTAAACTATTGCTAGTCCCTAGCAATCTTTTGAGAAAAACTTAATGGATTTAAATCTCTTTACCAAAAGCCATTACTTCTGGAGTAGCCAAATGTATCAGTTCAAGTAAGAACTATGGTCCACTTGATAACCATGTGATTTTGAGCAAACCACCAGCTGTCAACGGATTTGATTTGTCTTTACCAAAAGCCGTTTGCTTCTGGACTAGCCAACTCTTGATGGAATAGTCAACATCTTGGTGAGCTGATTACCAATTATGGTTTTTCCACTACCTTTACCACAAGCCATAATCTTGCGGGCTAGCCAACTCATTCACTTTTTTGGATATGGCGAGTTGATATACCATACAATTTTGGGCAAATTGCAAGCCATCAACGGATTTGAGATATCTTTACCAAGAGCCGTTTGCTCCTAGATTAGCCAATCCTTTCGTCGTTTAGACATGGCGGACTGATAACCACAAAAAATTTTGAACTTTAGTGAAAAAATTTTAAAATTTTGGTCAAAAACGGGGGTATTAAATAGTAAAATGTGATAAAATTCGCTAGAATAGCGAAATACCCCCCACACTTAGAATTGAATATTGTCCTCAATATTCAAAGTCCCGGCTATTATGCCGAATCTTTGAACGTAAAAGGGCAACATTACAAGCTAAATGTGGAAAACACCATTTTTTTCACTTTATTTGTAACCACAGTAGGGGTAATTCCCCCACACTTAGGGTGAAAACCCTATAAACATGCTACTGTTTTTGTTTACCGAGTCGCTAGCTTGACTCGACCCCGAATTCATTGGTCCTTGGGGAAGCATGATGTGGAAGAAACAATCTCAATCGGACTTTCATTCAAGATGTTTGGACAAACATTTGAAGCACGTGAAAGTTCCACACCGATGAAATATACAGACCCTGGCTTTAAATAGTATAAACTATAAGCGGTGATGCCGGGGTCAAGGATAATGTCCTCATTCTCGAAGGAGTGAAGAACAGGAGAAGTCACCCGGTAGGTGAAGAAGAGAAAGAAAGTCATGGTAAACTTCATGACTAACTCATCATCATCCTCAGGAAAATTCATAGATTCATCATCATGAATTTCATCATTTAAGCTCATGTGATCAAGACATATCCCGGGCGTGTCTAGATCAAAGTAGAAGTTATCATACTCCGGTGGAGATATGATATGAGTTAGTTCACAGGAGAACTCATCGAAGGTGAATGAATCATATTCTGGATTGATGTGCGTGAGTTCACAGGAGAACTCATCGAAGGTAAATGATTCATAATTGGGGAGAGAATTATGAGAATGAGAAGTGGTACTGCCATTAATATTCTCTCCCATAGGATCAAAAGTAAAGGCTTCAAACTCCGGAATAGGATCATCGGAGAAAATGTCACTATCCTTAATGGGGATAGGAGATGAAATAGGTTTCTCTTTGAAAGCCTCAATTTTAGAGATGAGGTGACTGACATTCAATAATGTAGCACGAAGGGCTTCATCTTTGATTTCAATGTCAGTCTCATCATTCACTTCTTCTACGTTGACTAGCTCAGAAGGTAATCCTTCCACATGACTGATGTCTCCAGAAGATAAAGAATTTTCATCAGCATGTGAAATACTAAGCTCGATGTTGGGATTAGAGTTTAAAAGATTTTCAGTCTCTCCCATATCGGCTTCAAGGTCAAACAGATCATCATCACTTCTTAATGGAAGTGGATTGATGTGAGTAAGTTCATATGTGAACTCCTCAATAAGAGGGTCAACATCAGAATGAGGCAGTGGTGCCTCTTCATACTCAACTTCTCCATAAGATGTACAATCATCATTAAAATCGGAGAAAGTCTCAAAATGATCTTTTGGATTTTCAGGGGGAGAAGGTAAATCACACACATAATCAAAAGTTCCCTGTGACTCTCCTGGGATTGGGACAAGGTTCTCAACGCTAGACTTTATGAATTCGTCCGATTCCTTTTTAGGAACAGTGTTAAGATGCTCATCCCCCATATTCAGAGAGTGAGTGTGAACTTAGGGTGTGATATCAATAGACTGAGGGAGTTTGGAAGTACTAGCAGTTATGGAATTTTCAAGTTCCATTTGATCAACGGCTAGTGACTCTGTCAAATTATTTTTTCCCTGATTATCCATGGAAGGAATCACAACTGATGAATCTGATGAATCTTTTTGAATAATAACAATGTTATCTTCATCATCATCATCGTCATCATATAGAGCTGCATAGCGAAGATTGGTACGTATTTTAGTCGCTCTTTGCTCAGCAAGTAATTATTCCATGCTCATTTTGTTTCTAGCATTTCGTTCTTTAGCAAGTAATTCTGCCATTGATTTCTCACGAGATTCTTGAAACGATGTAGTGGCCAACCCCTCCTTAAATTCTTTAAATGCTTCAAGAACCTTTAGACAAAGGTCTTGCTGAGTTTCATGAGGAGTTGCTTGAATAATTGGGTACTGTGGAGGTTGGTCTTGAAATGAATGGTCGTAATTGTTACAAGGAAGTGGATTCCCTGTTTGACAATCCGAGCTAAAGTGAAGACCTCCACAGTTTTCACAACACTAAAACTGATGTGGCTGTGAGTCGTATGTGCTTGAGTCATAATTGTTATAGGGAAACTGGTCATAGACAAGCGTGTTGCCCGATTGACAATCAGAACTGTAGTGTGAACCACCTTAATACTCACAACAGTTAAACTGTTGAGTCTGGTTTGGTGAATTGTATGGATATTGGTCATGACCAAAATTTTGACTATTTTGACAATCAAAACCTTGGTGAGGACCTCCACAATATTCACACGAAAAGTTTGGTGTATTTTGATACGAAGCACCATCGTGATTTGGATAATATGATTCTTGCTCGTATGAATGTGATGGGTAATTGGAAAAATTTGAAGAGTCGTTGAATGAGTTCTGATTATGATCATAAGCAAATGAATTCCTCGAACCACAAAACAAACAACTTCCGTCTCGAATATCATTACCACATTGTTCACATGTACACCAACGACATGGTAAACCAAAAAGCGGCTCACCACAACCAACACAAGGAATAAAATCCGGAGGTGGGACAAGTGGTGTGCTCTTAGAGCTAGGAATTTCCACCACTTCCGTTATGGTCTCGGGTTTTTGTTCTTGATAAACGTGAAGATTGGGCAAGTCGTTCTTTTCAGTCACTGCCCTAACCTCTGTACGTTTGCTTTTCAAACTTTTAACCGTAAACAGTGAAAGGTTAGGATCAATTCTTGACGGTTTAGGAGCAATTGTGAGCTTAGATTTTTGGAAAACAGTAGGTTGGACGTATTTAGCACTTTCATTGTCAGAGGGAAATACAGGGTCCTTTGTCACCCCGGTTTCTTGTTCCATTTCCCTCACCAGAGAGGGAATAGGAATCGAAGGTCCATCATAATCAACACGACATCTCGACATTTTTGACAAGGCCATAAGTTTTTCAATGTTGCTCTCAAAGGCCCATTGTTCAAAGAAATTGTCATCGAGAGATGCCATTAGAATCGATTACAGGAGACGTTGAAGAAGTTAGAATCAAAAGGATAGAGGGTAAAGGGATGAAGAATCAAAGATGTGAGAGGGTAAACGTGAATATTTTTGGAGTTTTTGGAAAACATTTTGTAAGAAAGAAAATCTTTTTGTGTTTTTTGTGTTCGTTGAAAACTAATTTTAAAAAGTTTTCGGGAACTGTTTTGTTTTTATAATAAGAAAATATTAACAAAGGATGGTAAATATACAATGAGTGTATATCCAGATTCACTAATTTGTAAAACCGTTTAGAATACGCGCACGACATCCCCGGCAGCGGCGCCAAAATTTGACTGAGGCAAAAGCAATCAACTAAAGTCAACCACGGATGTGGTCAATATAGTCAAACAACCTAGAGTCAAACTTCGTGGAAGTATAGGGTTTCCCCGGGTCGTTATGTCCCAGCGAGGTGTGATGGTAATCAAAACGGGTTTGTGATCAGGTGAATTTGGACAGGAAAAGGTATATAAGAGTTTGAATGATTACACTAAGGAAATACGAATGAGAACAATTTAAACAAACTATATTAACAATAATGTGAAACCCAATTAACCTAAAACGTAATCTAAATTTAAAATTAGAGTTTGCTTATAAATAAGCAGAAAAATAAGCCAGAAGGGCTTAAATATAAGCTACCACTTTTTTTATTTTTGGCTTTTCTTTATTTCACAAACTACTTTTACAAACGTAATCTAAATTTAAAAACGTAAAAGTTTATTAAATAAAACGCGAGTGCGCAAAATAAAACGTGAATTTTATGCTACGCTAACCCTACGGACATGAAAATTATATTTTTACGATCCTAATGATAAAAGAAAATTTTAGAAAAAAGAAAATTATTTTTTTGACTTTTATAATATTTATTATTAATTAAAAGCTAATTAAATACAAACAAAACTAATTTAAATTATAAAAAATTCTATATGAACAGTGAAAATACTAAGACTTTTTCTAAAAATAGTTAATATTATTAGTGAACTAGGAAAAATATAAAAGTGCTAAAACGTTTACAAATAAGCTGTATAAGCTTAATAAGCTAAAATAGGTTATTACTAGTATAAATAAAAGAAAGAGAAAGTAAAACACCAAGTTATACGTAGGGGAGATGGTGCACAAGATTGGTATGATGTTGACCAGGTCAACCCAAAAGGTTGGGGTTCAAACCCAACTCTTGACACTGTCTGAAAACATTTATTTTTGATTATTTTTCTTTACAAAACTGTTTAAATCACAAAACAAGACAACTTTTATAAAAGAAAATTTTTTAGATTACAAAAATAAGTTGAGAATGAGCTTAATTCCCCAACAGTTGGGCAAAATAAGCTCAAATTGAATTGAGAGTTTGAACAAGCTTCTAATTAAGCCGCACAATGAACTTAAAGACAAAATAAGCTACAAACAAGTGAGTTGAATATAAAGCTAACCAAAGAAAAGAGAAAATAGCATGAAACAAGCTGGAAATTTGTAATAAGCAATTCCTAATCAAACTCAGACCAAAGCAGGCCTGCAACTAGCTTGCAGGCTTGATTTCAAGCATATCCAATAAGCTATAAGCTAAATAGAGACTGGAATCAACAAGCTTGGCACATGAGTATTCCAAAAGCCTAAAATACAGGGTGTGGGACCCACTGAGAGGCTCAGAAAGAGCTTATGAAAGGGGTTTGGTTACACTGATTGCTCAGTGTAACTGAGCTTGATGAGTCAAGTATGGGGGACCAAAATAAGCCATAAGATGAGCATGATAATGAAAAACTAGCACAAGAATAAGTAGATGGAACAATAAACTTTACAAAACAACAAATAGAATAGACAAAAGAAGAATATTGAGCAAACTACAAGCTCATGAGAATGAGCTTGTGAACCTGGTGCAGGGTACTTTCTCAGTCAAACACCCAATTTCCAAGACAAATTTAAGCAACCAAATCTTTTCCAAATTCAAATTTTCTTTTACAAACTTAATAAGCATACAAAGACAAGCAACTTTTACAAATACCACACTTCATGACACTCACCTAATAAGCTGTTGGAAAGGAAAATGATAAGCAGTTTGCATAAAAGCTAATGAAGGAAATTTGAGAATTAAAAAAAACTGACGAAAAGCTACTTACAAGCTTCACTAAGGAATGACATAAGCTAAAGCACCTAAGGGGATCTTAAATAAGCAGTTCTAACCTAGGAATCTAAGCTAGATAAGTAGACAAACAAAAGAATAAGCTGAAAACAACAATCAAGCAAAATAAAATGACTGAGGACCAAACAGTCCCTGTGGCTACTTTTGCAGCTCTTTCAAAAGCTTATCAAATAAGCTTGAGAGCTTGAAATGACCCTGGAATCAACTAAATAGCTAAATAAGCTTCTCAAAAAGCCCAAAAGCCAAAGCTAATTCCCACAGATGGGCTCTACAAGGGCTTGGGAAAAAGGACTTATCCCTGATACAGGGGAGTTTTCAGCAAACAAGCCCAAATAAGCCCCTTAAATAAGCATGAATAAAAATCCTAAAAATAAGCCACAAGTGCATTTTCAGAGCCGAGCTGGTGGACTATGATTTCTAAAAGGCTCAGAGCTTAGTTTGCAACACAAAAATCATACAAAATCTGTGAACATTTGAATTTCTGGCAAAGGTGACAATTTTAACTTTTGAGATTTTAAGCTCTGTTGACTCAATTGAGATTCTAATTAATCCTATGGACCAAATAAGTTGTTATAAGCTGAATTAGGACTAAATTAATCTATAAAAACAAGATTTACAACTTAAATGATGACAATGATACATAGAAATTCTATAGTGGCTGCATAAAGGAAGTCTACATGAGATTTTGACTATTTATGAAAGAGTACTGAGGTTTATTCTACATCTATCCTACATACACCTGTTATGACCTAATTTACCCAAAGGTTCCTCCTAAAACTAGCAATAACATAGTGAACTCATGAAATCCAAACACCCCTTTATGTATTGACTGTTTTGATGATTATGAAGCAATACAAGGAACTAAACCTAGCACCCACTGAATCAACTTGCACTATCACTAGAAAAGTCTAAATGAGAAGCATTTAGCATCAATTAATATCTAAAACTAAGCATACCAGTGTATACAAAAAGAAAATGAAACAAAACCTTACAAAGATCCAACCCGAGAAGCAAAGTGTCAGAGCCACATAAACATACAGCTTCCTAACAAGCTGCTAAATCCAATCCTTCTATTATAAACCCTGCTCCAAAATATCCTCTCCCTTTCCTCAGATTCTTGGGTTTTAGAACTATTTTTGAGTATTTTCAAGTAATTTAATAAAACTAGTTTAAGGACAAAAGCAAACTTTTGGAACTTTACTAATGAGCTTATGGAAGCTATAAGAACTGTAAACAACCACTTTCAATTCACTTTAAGCTAAAACAACATTTTGAACAATTTCTGGCAAATACTGAAATAAGGAAAATGAGTTTGATTAACTGATGGAAATGGGTTATTATTACACTGAAAATGTTAAAGGTACAACTTAGAAGCTAATGAGAACACTGAAAGATATAAAATTAACTAAAAATGACATTGAAAAATAAACTAAGAACTACTATTACTGGCTACTCCAATAATTAACTAACTGTTTCTTCATGGCTTCATTCTTCATTATATAGCCTTAAAATTGGTTCTTGGACACTTCCCACATTGGTTCTGAATCGTTGGATGAGCTGGTTTGATCCTAGCCATCAATTTTGTTATTTGCGGGAAAACCAATCTTGGCATCTTTTCCTCTGATAACGTGTGCCAGGAAGACAATTTTTGGAGTGAGATGTTTGTTTGGGTGTAGGGGTGATGATGGAGGAGGGGGGATAGTGGGTGGTGATGATGAGGGTGACAGGTATGGAAGGGAAGTCACGGGGTTATGTTTGGAGGTGGAGGGTGGAGTTGGTCAAAGGTGAGGTTTGACTGGGGTGGAGTATTAAACAATCAGGGGTGGTGTTGGTTGGGTTTAATTTTGGGCCAAAGGTGTGGATTGGGCCAGGGTTTATAAGGAGTTGGGTTTGTATTTGGATTGGGTGAGATAATAACAAAAGGTCCGTTTGGTTTGTAATTTTGTTAAGCCTAAGGACCAAATTTGTAATTTCTGATTTTGTGAGGACCAGAAATGTAATTTTCCCAAAGTTTATCAAAAGGACTAAACTTGCAAAGTTTTAATAGTACAAGGGAAATATTTGATAAGTTCGAATTTTTAAATTCCCGAGGACTTGTTTTGCCATTTTTGAAACTTGGGGACCAAAAGTGTAATTTTCTCAAACTTTTCACCCAAGGACTAAATTTGATAATTTTTTACTTTAGAAAACCTTGGGTTGACTTTTCTTTTATTTTAAACCTTCAATTTATGAAACTTGAGAGACTGAAACTGCCAATTATGCAAACTTTGTTTGTTTTTCATTTGTTTTTAAACATTTTGCATCTAAAACATATAAAACACACTTTTGGGATAATTTTTGTATTTTGATGCATTTCTGAGTATTTTTGGATATTTTGGCAGTTCAGATACGATAAAAATGATGAGTATTTACACACTCATCAGTAACAGAATCCGTCAATACGCAAGGAGCCTATCTCATGGAGCCTTAGCCTCCGAAGAAACCTAGGCTCTGAACTAAAAGACAAACATTAAATATTATGTGGACCCAACCACAGGTTATGGGTTTCCTATACTCTCATATCCGTGACAATTACACATGGGCACATTTTCGACAAAGAAACAACCAGCACTCGGAGCCTTCATATTGGCCAGCAGGAATGTGCTCCCCTTTAACTAATCCGGCTGAGACATGTGACATGGTCTAGAACTTTCCTAGGACATGTCTATAAACCAACATCATCTTCATTTCTCAGGTATGTTCTCTTTAAACACATTCACTTTCATAAGCCGATAACCTATTTTCATGCCAGAGCCGGTTCGCAGGGTCTACCACTAAGCTCCGACTAACGTAGCATGTTTCTTTGTCTTATTTCAGGTCATACCAAGCTCTAAGAAGTATCCAATCTATGGTTCATGTAGCTGCTGATCATTAGGTGCATTCCGTTGTACGATGAGTGGCGTCATCCGGGTTCTCGATACTAAACAACTTCATTGGTTCATCAGATTTTTTTTATACTTCTGATCACAAAAGGATGGTAGAAATAGGCTCGATAACTCCAACCAACAACGTGTATAACGTCATCAGAGGTGCTTACAGGGACTCTAAAGGGAGTTTGTCAAAGAGTACAAGTGAATGGCATTTTTTCCCCTTTCGGTTAACTACAAGTTGTCAATCAAACACCTACAAATTCCACATCAACCATAGCCACAACTAGCCGGACAAATTTGGTTACACCGTTACACAAAAATACACATGCTACAGATGAAGTATTTATGATGGCTGTCACACCCCCAAAATACCTGAATGGCAGCGGAATGGAATACCTGGGGGTGACTGTCATAGCACCATAGTTACGGTTATATTGAACGACCTAAAGTGTCGTTTAGAAAATACAGCGTTTGATCATTAAAACATTCAGAGTTTACAAAACATAGGTCCCAAAAGATATTGCCATTTTAGTTAAGATAAGTTCAACAAGATCAAACGTTCATAGGTGTAGAAAGATATAGTCAGACGCGTCGTCTCCACGACTCCATGAAGGTCCAAATGCATGCAACATGAGCTACCTTAATAACCTGAAAATACATGCTAAAGTGTCAACTCGAGGTTGGTGAGTTCATAGATTTAGATAACAAATAGATATGGTAAAACATTTGAAGAGAAGAATCTCCCAGTAAAAATCATTCGTAAATCAGTAATTAAGTTAATGCAAAGGCATCGTAAATCAGTAATAAGAAATCCGTAATAAGAAATCAATAATAAGAAATCCGTAATAAGAAATCAGAAATAAGGAATCCGAAATAAGAACTCAGAATTTAGAAATCCGAAATAAGAAATCAGAAATAAGAAATCCAAAATAAGAACTCAGAATTTAGAAATCCGAAATAAGAAATTAGAAATAAGAAATCCGAAATAAGAACTCAGAATTTAGAAATCCGAAATAAGAAATCAGAAATAAGAAATCAGAAATAAGATTTATAAAAACCATCAGTATTTAACTTTAATCTTATGTACCATAGCCCAAGTATAAAGAAATAAGTTTTTCAGTCATAAAACTACATTGTCTCTTAAGCTCATGAAACCGAAGCTAGACGTTACTTGGCCCCAAATGAGTGTTTACCAGACACTCTAATAATAAAGACATGAAATGCATCTGTAATACTGTTGGAGCAACCCAAGCACAGATGGAGGAGTCACCCTCAATAGATCTATTCACTCACTCTCGCTTGGAACTTAATTAACGGTCCATGATAATAAAGGGGACTTGTCAAGACGTGGTAATAAGGAAACTTAAGCAATGTAAGGAATTTAATACTTTGGCATTGTACAAAAATAATTAAAACAGCGTATTCTCCTTCAGAAATAATTCAAATCGTATAAAAGTATAAAACAAGTATTTAAGCATGTATCTCCCCCAAAGAATTTATAAAGTAATTAAACAAGTAAAAGTGGGGCTATGACTCACCTCGAAATGATAGTACAAAATGATGGAATGATCGGGACAACAAGGCGCGAACACCAGCCGCAACCTAAATGAATGAATGTGATCTAATTTAGATCACGCCGTGATGAAATGAATGCACATGCACATGATACTCATACCACTCGTAATTTGGAAATACTAGTTAGCGTCATAGTAAAATAGTTTCCATACTTAGGAAAAATATGTCCATATATAGGAGTATATAACTTGTCATATTAACTCGTACGAAAAAGTTAGCGTTATAATCCTCGTATCAAAACCTTAGAATGACGTCGTCATGTCGTATAAATATTCCCTCGGGTCGTACGTATTCATTTGTTAAGAAAATAGTCATTAGTAACGTTGTTATAAAATATACCATTTAGTACGTACGTTATTATTTTATTTGTGACTATATATATATATATATATATATATATATATATATATATATATATATATATATATATAGTTTTGACGATATTAAAACGGGTATAACTCAGTCGTTTTAGGCTCGTTTTCCTTGTTCTTTATGTCCACGGATTCGTTTTTGTGTATACTAGTATATTTTTGATAACTCGGCTCCTCTAGGTTACGTTTAATACCTCTTTTTACCCATTGAAATCTGCCAAACAGCAAGCAGTTTCTACAAAAATAGTTTTCGTCGTTAAATTTGCAAAAATCATATCTCCTTCGTTATAAACTCGTTTTAATCCGTTCTTTCGCCTAAAGTTTCGTTTTTGAAAGTATTTTCTAAATCTTTGGTCAAAAATTAGCCATCAACCACTGATTTTCCCACGAAATAGAAATAAGGACAGTAGGTATTTCAAAAGTTTCAAAAACCATTTTCAAGTCTCCAAACTAGTTCCATCCTCCATCAAACCACTTTCAAACACCACAAAACTAATCTAATCCTACCATACACCTTCTTAGGGTGTCATGGGTTCCTAAACATCAAAACCAAGTAGATCTAACAAGGATCTAACCACAAATCACTTCTAGGGCTTGTATGATCAAAAGTTTACAAAAATAAAGTGGTATAAGTTAATGCATGTATGAGATCTTGCAAGAAAACTATATAAACATAGTAATAACTTTGTAAAAATTATGAAATGAGTTTTGTAAACTTACTTGTAAGATTAATGAAGTTTTGGAGATGAAAACCTAATGATCCTTGAGTTTTTATTTCAAAACTCAAACAAGGATACCATAAACACAAGATTTACACTAATATCTTGGAAAATAATTTTGTCTTGGTCTTGCCTCCTTCTTTGTTGTGCCGTGAGTTTCAAAGAGAGAAAAGAGAGAAGAAAACTTTGCTAGTTGAAATGAAATGAGAAAAAAAAAATGATAAGGTATGGTATAATGTATTATTGGTATTTTTATTATTATATTTGGTTAGTATAATGCATTAATGAAAAAGAGTGGGGAAGTAGCTTGTGTAAGAACAATGGTATGGGGGGGGGGGGGGGGGGCGACAAAGTCAAGGGGGGGGGGGAAATATGGAAGACTTTGGTAAATTTGCATTATTAAGTGTTATTTGTAATTTTAAAATGTACCGGGTACCGGGTTAACTAAAAATAAATTTTAACGGAGTTAACCAGGTCATAATAAAGTTATAAAAATTATAAAAATAAGTTGGGTAAAATTATTGAGTGTTTAGATAATTGTTGTTCAATTCCTACGAAAACCGTTGTAATTTTTGTAAACTTACGTTAATAATTAAAATAAATCTCCAAAGTACCGGGTAAATTAATATTATAATTTTTATATTATAAAAATGAATATAAAATATATTGGAATCATAGTCGGGAGTGTTGGACGTGTTAGTCACATTATTGGTCGCGTTTTAGTGTTTATTTAGAAATAAACATACGTAAATCGTTAATTGTACAAAAAGTATTAATTCATTTATCCTACGAGTGGAATAGTATGCAAGTGCCCTAATGATGATATGCCGACTATTTCTAGTCCGTATGAAATGTCCCTTATAATAATGCATGAATTCGCTCCTGAACCAATACGGTTACGCGAATTTGAACACTCGTAAACTAAATTTACGATGACATGAATAATGCACGTGAATAGTGGTATTTCTTCCGGAAATGAATAGTGTCAAGTGAATAGTAAAATTTCTGATTGTGTCTCGGAATGTCAAATTGACCTTGAAAACGATGAATAGTGATCGATGAATAGTAAATGATGAATAGTAACTTGTGAATAGTAAATTGTCGAGGTTTGGAAAATGACCGGAAATTACGAGTTGTGACAGTCTTCCCCACTAACAGGAACTTCGTCCCGAAGTTCAGTTTTGGTTGGTCTCTGAAGTATATTTGGTAAAAAGACGTGGATACTTGAGTTGCATTTGGTCTTCCCGTTCCCAAGTAAATTCGGGTCCTCTTCGAGAATTCCAGCGAACTTTCACGATAGGAATTCGACTTTGCTTCAGTCGTTCGATTTCTAACAGTCCATGATTTCTATTGATCCTCTTACCAGGTTTACGTTTGTCTTTGGGTTGGAATTCTTTCCAAATGGGATTATGAGTGACTAATCTGAAAGTCATTTCCTGGGATTTGAATAGGTGAAACATAGTTGTGTAATCCGGCTGTTTTCTAACAAGGCTCAAGTCAGATGACCACTAGGTCTACTTTTGTCTGAAATATTACGTGGTCCAGTGTATATCAGGGTTAACTTTCCAAATTTTTCCGAATAATATCATGCCTTTCCTAGGCAGAACTTTCAACATGATCTGGCTACCAACCTGAAGTTTTAATGGCTTACAACTTGTAGAATTTGTAATTGATTCCTGACTTGTAGGAGGTTTCTGGTTATATCATGAATGTCTATTTGAAATAGTGAGTTTTGCTTTTTCCGAGTTTGGTTCGTCACTAGATGATCAGTGCTTCTTCAGGTTCATAATGTAATATAGGTAATATACGTTGCTGAACTATGTCAGAACCCAAATCTTATATGTCAGCTGGTCGATTCTAAAATGAATCTTAAATGGTCCAATATACTTGAGGTTCAATCTCTCGCGTTACCAAAATTGTATCATGCCTCTCCAAGGCAAAGCTTTCAACTTAGTTCGTTCTCCCACTTGAATCTAGATAGTTTGTTGTGCAGGGATACTCAATCCGCATAATGTGCGTCATGCACCAACCTAACTTCTACCAGTCCCTCGTTGCTTGTAACTGGTTCTTGACTTGTGAAATTTCCTTTGTTGTTCCATAGCTTAGTTCTAGACCAGTGCATTTAACTTTCCGATTTCGGTCTGTAAATGGGTAATTGGTACTTCGATCATAAAGTGCCTCAATTGATGTAGTCTCTATGCTCGCGCGATAATTTTCGTTGCAACCGAATCTGATTTATGGTAAATGGTTAGTCCAACCATTTCTAGAGTTAATTGCTCACTCTCTGAGCATAACTTTCCTATATTCGAATCGTTCTCTCGTTGTGACCATCGGTCTGAGGATGACAGGCGGTGTTTATATCTTAATGAGATTCCGAAGGAAGCCTTAAAATGATTGTTAGAAGTCTAAGGTGATCCGATTACCTTTATCCGGAATAATTGAAATGGGTACAATAAATGTTGTGACTAATTCCTTATCATTACGTCTTGCGAACTTGGCGTTATCTGAATGAGATAGAATATGGTTAGCAGTTTTGATTCCTTTCTTGATATGGTAATGAGGTTATCTGAAATATCTGGAGAACACAATTCCTTGAGGGAATCTATATCGATATCCATAATTCGAATCAATCATTCTTGGCGTAAACTCACTGCAGGTAAGTTTGCATTTAGATAAGGCCATGTTTAATCAAATCACTTTACAGTATCGGTTAGGAGGCTTGGTTTATTCCTATGGTTTTGCTTAGCGTACTCTCTCAATGTATTCGATCCTGTAGCTCAGTCTAGCTAGTACCTTTAAATAATAGAATTGGACAACTAGGTCAGAGATGGTGAGTCGGATGGTCTCGTGGCATCTTAGAACTGTTGTTGAGCTATAAATTGTCTTGGTGTATGGAAAGTCTCTCCTAGAGAAGTCAATGGAACAATCCAACTTAATGGCTAAGTGGGTGACAGGTGGGGTAAGTATCCAGGGAGAGTTTGTCAGAAAAAGACACTTATAAAAGTGTTTACTTGTCTAACACGCTTTTGAATGAAGATTGTTATTAGCAATACTTTAAAAGTAACTATTTCCTTCATGGCATAATCCTTCCTGAATTATACATAGGTGATCAGGCTATGTATAGTTGAGGACTAATGATGCGATGCTTGATTTAGTCAAAATAATATTACTTTTCTCAATAGTTTTAGATGGTGTTCAACGCATTCTTATTAAAAATGGTATCCTGATATTTCCTTTCAAAGTAATATAAAAATTGTTCCGCGTAGTAGTAGTAAATATTTGGCGTAATATCGGAAAAATCAGTTTATAGTATGGTAACAAAACGGCTTATTTTAGAAATTTGGTAAAAACAATTTCCCCATAAGGTAGTAAATTAGTTTGAAATAAAACTCGTTGAACGGTTTATTGGATACATGGGTAATTACTATGGAATGGTAATAATCTACTAATCCATCAAATACGAAATCGGCCTATTCCCTAAATAAGACAATGGTATAATATTACGTAACGATTGAAAATTGCATAATTGCAATAGGAGATGGAATAAACGAAGGTTACGATTATCACATAGATAACAAAAGATAGTCATTACATTAGATAGGAAAGTGCTTAATACAACTAGGTTACATCAACGTACTTATGGAAAGTACCAAAAGAAAGTACAACCCTAGAGGGCTCAAACTAAGGTTTATATAATTAAAACATAAACTTCTTCTTCCAATTTTGGTTTCCCAACTCCGGGCATTCACTCCTGAAGTGTCCCACTACTCCACACTCGCGGCAGGTTACCGAGAGTTTCTGATGCTTTGCGAGGGTGGGAGCCTTGCAATCCTTGGTTTCATGTCCAAGCTTTTGGCAGTTCTTACATTGAGAGGGGCAAGATCCTTTGTGATGAAACTGACACTTGTTACACTCGGGTAATTTACCAACATACCTTTTCTTTTGGCTTGACCCAGCAGCACAGGTCTCCACCACTTGTTGTATCTTAAATGGTTGTTGAGAAGCATTAGCATCCAGATTACCGACCCACTTTCTCTTGTTGCTACCATTGCCTCCTAAAATCTTGGTGTGAGCTATGCGTTCCTTTGCTTCGATTGCCATTCTGATAGCTTTAGGCATGGTATCGGGTTCCAATGAGTTGACCAAGATACGAATTTCAGGAGAAAGTCCTCCTATGTACCTTTCAAGTTTCTTGCTTTCCGGCTCATCCATTGCAGAGCCTTGTCGGGCTAAATCATAAAAAGAAGCAGTATACTTAACAACATCATCTCCTACCATGGTAAGGTTTAGTGTTTCCTGTTCAATTGCTTGTAATTCGCTTTTCACACAGAACTTCAAACTCATCATCCTTTTTAGTTTCTCCCAAGAGTGTGAGTAAGCAGCATCAACTCCTACTACCTGGACATACTTAGTCCACCATTTCTGGGCATGCTCTTGAAAAGTGCAAGTGGCGAACTTAACTTTGTCTTCCTTACAGCAGTCACCACATTGAAAGATTGTTTCTAATTCTTCGAACCATTTGAGAAATTCCTTTGTGTCTATATTTCCGCTAAAGGAGGAGGGATTACAACCCATAAATTCCACGTGAGTAAGTTCCTTGGTGAAGGTAGTGGCCATGTTCTTGGCAATTACTTGTCCAACAGCAGCTTGCGTCATGCTTGGAGTGGTTTGCTTAAATCTATTTCCATCAAATCATAAGAGTCCATGAGAGTCTATAGGTAATAAGGATTATCCTATTCATACCACATGAATATAATACATGAAGGTTTCGGTCTATATGGACTAATATCATAGATAGCACAGCCATTCCCCCATAGTAAAGTCAATACTTGGTGGTTCCGTTTGTTCATCAATCAAAATACTACAAGTTTCTTCGAACCATGCCACTCCTCTCGTGGCTAGGATAATAGTATAAGCTAGTAAAGGTATAAGTCTAGTCTAAAGACTTCCTGTAGTCCTTCCAGGTGAAATCAGGTTTTACGGCATCATAAGGTCGGAATAGTCCTGAAGTGGTGTCTGTAGTTGTGCATCAATCAAGTCCTAGATAGTGTAGATTCTAAGCCATTCTTGAGGAACTTGCAGATGTTCCTGTTGAGTCCGTAATCTTGGTATTATCCACAAGGCGTTATCTAATTCATGGCAAGTGAAAATGGAAAAGGAAACTGACAATGGTGGTATTCTAAAGGATGAGAATAACATTGATGACAATGCGATCCTAGTGATGAGTTAGGAGATAATGGTGATAATAGTGAATGGGATACTACCCTCTTTCGCGCTAACTCGCGACATCTAAGAGGTAAAGTTGAAGTACGCACTATGGGACGACCAATAGTGTAATAAGTAACCAATGGTGGTGGTAGTACCTAAGTAGTAAGCGTCCTACTAGTGAAGGAAAGAAAACATGTTATCTCTCTTGTAATAAGCATCCTAATAAGTCCATTAAAATTAAGTCTGAATACTCTACCAAACGGCATTCTATGTATAGGCTGAATGATAGGAAAACCTTATTCCTATAACAAATCAATAGTGCTAATGGTGGTATACGCGCAACTGGTGGTATAATGGTAGTGGAAGATGACAAGGCATCTTCAATGTCGGAATCCGACGAAAGGATAACAGCATGGGTATCTGAAGACATGTCACTTGTGAACCAGGCCAATATAATCATATATATATATGAGTATGGGTATGAATAACTCGTTCAGTGTGTGCGTAAAGCCACATGTATAGTGAATATGCACCTATGATGAAATGATGAGATGCTATGATGATGTGGTTATAGTCTAGGGTCCAAGATACATCCTAGTTCGCTATAACCTTAGCTCTGGTACCAATCTGTCACACCCCCAAAATACCTGAATGGCAGCGGAATGGAATACCTGGGGGTGACTGTCATAGCACCATAGTTACGGTTATATTGAACGACCTAAAGTGTCGTTTAGAAAATACAGCGTTTGATCATTAAAACATTCAGAGTTTACAAAACATAGGTCCCAAAAGATATTGCCATTTTAGTTAAGATAAGTTCAACAAGATCAAACGTTCATAGGTGTAGAAAAATATAGTCAGACGCGTCGTCTCCACGACTCCATGAAGGTCCAAATGCATGCAACATGAGCTACCTTAATAACCTGAAAATACATGCTAAAGTGTCAACTCGAGATTGGTGAGTTCATAGATTTAGAGAACAAATAGATATGGTAAAACATTTGAAGAGAAGAATTTCCCAGTAAAAATCATTCGTAAATCAGTAATTAAGTTAATGCAAACGCATCGTAAATCAGTAATAAGAAATCCGTAATAAGAAATCAATAATAAGAAATCCGTAATAAGAAATCATAAATAAGGAATCCGAAATAAGAACTCAGAATTTAGAAATCCGAAATAAGAAATCAGAAATAAGAAATCCGAAATAAGAACTCAGAATTTAGAAATCCGAAATAAGAAATCAGAAATAAGAAATCCGAAATAAGAACTCAGAATTTAGAAATCCGAAATAAGAAATCAGAAATAAGAAATCAGAAATAAGATTTATAAAAACCATCAGTATTTAACTTTAATCTTATGTACCATAGCCCAAGTATAAAGAAATAAGTTTTTCAGTCATAAAACTACATTGTCTCTTAAGCTCATGAAACCGAAGCTAGACGTTACTTGGCCCCAAATGAGTGTTTACCAGACACTCTAATAATAAAGACATGAAATGCATCTGTAATACTGTTGGAGCAACCCAAGCACAGATGGAGGAGTCACCCTCAATAAATCTATTCACTCACTCTCGCTTGGAACTTAATTAACGGTCCATGATAATAAAGGGGACTTGTCAAGACGTGGTAATAAGGAAACTTAAGCAATGTAAGGAATTTAATACTTTGGCATTGTACAAAAATAATTAAAACAGCGTATTCTCCTTCAGAAATAATTCAAATCGTATAAAAGTATAAAACAAGTATTTAAGCATGTATCTCCCCCAAAGAATTTATAAAGTAATTAAACAAGTAAAAGTGGGGCTATGACTCACCTCGAAATGATAGTACAAAATGATGGAATGATCGGGACAACAAGGCGCGAACACCAGCCGCAACCTAAATGAATGAATGTGATCTAATTTAGATCACGCCGTGATGAAATGAATGCACATGCACATGATACTCATACCACTCGTAATTTGGAAATACTAGTTAGCGTCATAGTAAAATAGTTTCCATACTTAGGAAAAATATGTCCATATATAGGAGTATATAACTTGTCATATTAACTCGTACGAAAAAGTTAGCGTTATAATCCTCGTATCAAAACCTTAGAATGACGTCGTCATGTCGTATAAATATTCCCTCGGGTCGTACGTATTCATTTGTTAAGAAAATAGTCATTAGTAACGTTGTTATAAAATATACCATTTAGTACGTACGTTATTATTTTTATTTGTGACTATATATATATATATATAGTTTTGACGATATTAAAACGGGTATAACTCAGTCGTTTTAGGCTCGTTTTCCTTGTTCTTTATGTCCACGGATTCGTTTTTGTGTATACTAGTATATTTTTGATAACTCGGCTCCTCTAGGTTACGTTTAATACCTCTTTTTACCCATTGAAATCTGCCAAACAGCAAGCAGTTTCTACAAAAATAGTTTTCGTCGTTAAATTTGCAAAAATCATATCTCCTTCGTTATAAACTCGTTTTAAACCGTTCTTTCGCCTAAAGTTTCGTTTTTGAAAGTATTTTCTAAATCTTTGGTCAAAAATTAGCCATCAACCACTGATTTTCCCACGAAATAGAAATAAGGACAGTAGGTATTTCAAAAGTTTCAAAAACCATTTTCAAGTCTCCAAACTAGTTCCATCCTCCATCAAACCACTTTCAAACACCACAAAACTAATCTAATCCTACCATACACTTTCTTAGGGTGTCATGGGTTCCTAAACATCAAAACCAAGTAGATCTAACAAGGATCTAACCACAAATCACTTCTAGGGCTTGTATGATCAAAAGTTTACAAAAATAAAGTGGTATAAGTTAATGCATGTATGAGATCTTGCAAGAAAACTATATAAACATAGTAATAACTTTGTAAAAATTATGAAATGAGTTTTGTAAACTTACTTGTAAGATTAATGAAGTTTTGGAGATGAAAACCTAATGATCCTTGAGTTTTTATTTCAAAACTCAAACAAGGATACCATAAACACAAGATTTACACTAATATCTTGGAAAATAATTTTGTCTTGGTCTTGCCTCCTTCTTTGTTGTGCCGTGAGTTTCAAAGAGAGAAGAAAACTTTGCTAGTTGAAATGAAATGAGAAAAAAAAATGATAAGGTATGGTATAATGTATTATTGGTATTTTTATTATTATATTTGGTTAGTATAATGCATTAATGAAAAAGAGTGGGGAAGTAGCTTGTGTAAGAACAATGGTATGGGGGGGGGGGGGGGGGGGGCGGCGGCAAAGTCAAGGGGGGGGGGGAAATATGGAAGACTTTGGTAAATTTGCATTATTAAGTGTTATTTGTAATTTTAAAATGTACCGGGTACCGGGTTAACTAAAAATAAATTTTAACGGAGTTAACCGGGTCATAATAAAGTTATAAAAATTATAAAAATAAGTTGGGTAAAATTATTGAGTGTTTAGATAATTGTTGTTCAATTCCTACGAAAACCGTCGTAATTTTTGTGAACTTACGTTAATAATTAAAATAAATCTCCAAAGTACCGGGTAAATTAATATTATAATTTTTATATTATAAAAATGAATATAAAATATATTGGAATCATAGTCGGGAGTGTTGGACGTGTTAGTCACATTATTGGTCGCGTTTTAGTGTTTATTTAGAAATAAACATACGTAAATCGTTAATTGTACAAAAAGTATTAATTCATTTATCCTACGAGTGGAATAGTATGCAAGTGCCCTAATGATGATATGCCGACTATTTCTAGTCCGTATGAAATGTCCCTTATAATAATGCATGAATTCGCTCCTGAACCAATACGGTTACGCGAATTTGAACACTCGTAAACTAAATTTACGATGACATGAATAATGCACGTGAATAGTGGTATTTCTTCCGGAAATGAATAGTGTCAAGTGAATAGTAAAATTTCTGATTGTGTCTCGGAATGTCAAATTGACCTTGAAAACGATGAATAGTGATCGATGAATAGTAAATGATGAATAGTAACTTGTGAATAGTAAATTATCGAGGTTTGGAAAATGACCGGAAATTACGAGTTGTGACAATGGCTAACTTTTCACAATTGGGGCATTATGGATAAACGACGTAATGAGCTCATTTGGATTATTCAAGTGAAGAATTTGATGAAGAAATGGAAATGGAGGCTCCTCCATGTTTCCAAATGCAAAATCAGCAGCCTATGACAAACCAGATCCAAAGAAGCCTCCCACTACTGTTAGCAGCCCGTTGCACCCAACAAAGACATAGGGTGTCGTCACCTTCGCAGACACATACTCTTCCATGGGAAAGCCAACCAGTTTGTTGGTATAATAACTCAACAACAAACACAACAAGTTCATGGTGACCAGCAAACATAAAAAGGATACCCTCTGAATTTCAATAACATCCCCACTAATCAGTTGAACCATACGAATAGGGTAAATCCTCATGTAAGTAACATATCATACATTTTAAAGAGCAATGCTATGGAGTGTATCCTCCGAATGAGATGTACCCCTCGAATCGATTTTATCGTCCGAATGGGATGTATCATCCGAATGGGACGTATCCTCCGGGTGGAACATATAATCCGAATGGAAGGTATCCTCTTAATGGAAAGTATCCTCCAAGTGGAACGTATCCTCTGAGATGGATGTATCCTTCTAATGGAACATATCCTCCGAATGTAAAGTACCCTCTTGTAAATACATACCCTCTGATTAATTTTAACATTCCGAGCAATATATATCCCTCAATGGGAATGCACAACCAAGGGGTTCCGTGGCAACAACTTCTAGAAAGGCGATGTTGGAATGATACTTTCAGCCCATTAACACTAGCAAGGTGGATCAAAGACTTCTCACCTGATGCATTGAAGGGTCCGGGTCACATAGGTCATTATGATCGAAACGGAAACCCCGATAACTTTATATATATCTTTGAGGGGAAAATACGCATGGAGAAGTGGTCAATGCTAGTATCTTATCATATGATCATCTACACTTTGAAAGTGTAACCACCCATAAAAACCCGTTAACATCATTTCCTCTATAATACCAATAGTAGGTATTTTCACAGGTAAACTTTTGCTTTTCCTTTTCTTTTCTTTGCATGCATGACTCACTAGACCTACTCACATATCCTCTTAAGCCATATATCCTTACGACCATAACACATGAACTCCTAATCTAAGATCACTACAACACCACAATAAGTAATCTATCATCACAACATACTAAATTATCAAAATACCAAAACAAACCCTAATCAAACCCTAATTGAGCCCTATGTGTTTACAAAACCCTAATTGCTTATCTAAACTAGTTTGAAAGTACGCAAGGCTTATGTAGGAGTTACATTAGAAACTTTAGGATATCTTAGACTCCCTAAACCTTAGTACAACCCTCTAGAAGCTTAGGTACAAGTCCCTTAAGCAAAAAGCCCTAACTAGGTCTTATAAGTCTCGAAACTAGGTTAAACCTTCTCAAATATTTACCATAAGCTACCACCACTTATAACAAGCTGCTTAGGACGTAATATTAGTCACTAAACACTCATAGGACCCTAATATAGTCACTAAACCCTAAGCTATACCCTAATCTCTTACTAAACAAAACTAGGTCTAAACTAAACCTAAACTAATAAAACCTAAACATAAGCACCTCTAGTACCTAAACCAAGCACCCTAGTACCTTAAGCACATCAAGGATACACCCTATCACCTCCCAAGATAGCACACAAGGATGTGGATCACCTCCTTATCACCTCCTTGTGCCGCGACAATACCACCACCACAAAACCACCCCTAGCGCCCCCTAGCTACTCCTAGCTTCACTTAGTCACCCTCCTAGCCTCCATTAATCACCACATAGCAGCCCTTAGTCATCCCCCCTCTTGCCACCTCTTTCTTTCTTTCTTGCTTGCTACACCAAACGCACACTATAAATAGGTCAAACTCCCTTTCATTTCGAAACCATACCTTCACTTCCTTTATACCTTAAACCCTCTGGTCCTAGTAGTAGTAGTAGAGTTTTAGTAAGCTTAGAAGTCGAGAACCATAAGCCTTGAAGCCTTGTCGAGTTGTTTTTCCACCTAGAAACCTAAAAACTCACGTACGCCCCATTTCTGGCCAAGTAAGCTTAATATTTGATTCAATTAGCTTTAGTACTAACCTAGGATAGTTATAATATGCCTTAGATCACCTAGGAACCCTTTCTTGAGCCTTGATCACTTTTATTTGCTAGTTTACATTTAAACCCTAATTTATGTCAAATTACTATTTTTATACTTTAAGGTCTTATCATAAGCTATAATATAGTTTTGGAAACTTAGATAAGCTAATATTAGTAAACCATAAGCTAGGAAACTCTTTTGCTTCATAAAAATATAGTTTGCATGGAATTAGGACTAGTTTTGCAAATGTTTCCATGCATAGGGGTATATATGGTAACTTTCTGAAAATACTAAGTCTAGGGACTATTTTTACATTTTTTAGAATTATTAGGTATAAGGACCCTTTTTGCGAAGTTATATAACCCAAGGATAAAAGTTATAATAGTTATAAACTATAAGGACTAATTTTGCAAATGTTCTTAAGTTAAGGGTATAAATGGTAAATTTTGAAAACTAATAAGTCTAATGGTCATTTCTATCATTTTACTAAAATATATAAGTATATGGGCTAATTTTGTAATGTCTAGATAGTTAAAAGTCTAAATCATATAAGTATATAAGTTTAGGGTAGAAATTGTAAATATATGAAAGTTAAAGGTTATTAAGTAAAATATAATAATAAAAACAAAAGCATAACATAATAGTAGGGAGCTTCATGTGAGGGATTTCATTTGGGTATCCGTTTTGACGAGTTTGCTGGGTTTACGAATTAAAGTGCCCTGGCTCCTCAAACATATACTACATGACCTCTGGATTATGATGGCCCGAACGGTCTTATGTTATAACTAAATCTAAAATACTTAACTCAATAGTAGAGAGCTTTTTGTGAGGAGTTATATACTTTTGAATTATGATGGCTTGAATGGTATTATGTTGGCAGCATAATACAATTGTAGGGAGCTTCATGTGAGGAGTTATACTTCTGAATTACGATGGCCCGAACGGTGTTATGTTATAACTAAACATAGAAACCCTAGGTAGTAACTACTTAAGAAACTTAAAACAACTAAAGAACTTAACCACACAAACACACCTACAAAACCCCCAGGACACGTGAGTAAGGCAATCTAGTTTCCGAGTCACTTTTCACATCAATCGGATCATCCTTAGGCCCCGGTGAGTTCATAGCCTCACTCTTTCTAAATGCTTTATAAACCCTGTGAGGGGGATACATGCTTACTTTTTCTCTTTAAACCGAATACAAGTCTTTTTCTTTGGTTATTGCACGAGTGTTACTTTCTACCATAGAAGCGAACGCGAGTATAGTTGATAGATCTATTGGAGTTTGACAACTCCCGTTGGTTTGCCCCAGCTGGGTACCAATAAGTACTATACTTGAAACCTCTAAAGGTTTAACTTTGGCAAGTTAACCTTATCTCCGTCCCATCATGCAAGGGTCTGCACTGCCCCATGATCTGGACTGTTAACGTGCGGTTTCATGAGCTTAGTGCAATAACTCTTTTCTCATGATAATTGCATATGCATTGCAATTATCAAAAACCCTACATTTTCCTTGAAGGGTGTAACAACTGAATTGAGGAACTTGTATTCACCCTATCACTTAAACCTATGACTCTCACTCAACACCTAGTGTTGACTTTTAAGCATGTATCTTAGGTATTAGCTGTTACGGATCTATGGCACAAGGTGGCACTGAACTTCGAGGACTTTCAACCCTGTTATCATTCAAAACAATACTTTCACACTTAGATTTACGGGACCTCTTCTAAATAAAACTCTGATAATTTAATGAATGATAACTCATTTTATAAAAACGTCTCTTTTTGAGTCCTTTTCTATTACTATAACTGTGATTCCATAAGGTAATACCCCAGATCTAAATCCGCTACGATCTGTGAAAATAGGGGTGCTACAGAAAGACTGCGAGAGTATGGTAGGATGGCTTACAAAAAGGAACTTTTGCAAGCTTCGAAGATTTGAAGAGACGGTTCCGTACCCGTTTCAATCAATAGAAAAGGCAAAAGGAAACACACTTAGTAGTGAATAATATTAAAATAAAGGAAGAGGAGAGAGTATGGGCGTTCATAACATGGAACACCGATGAAACTACACAAATAAAAGGCACAATAAAGAACAAAAGATAGCAGGATACGTTGATGGAGTCAAAGCTAAGGTACAAGTGAAATTCATTTCTATAGACCTTCCCGACACTTACGATGGGCTCATGAAAAACATTTAAACATGGCTGCAAGCAGAAAAACATCTTCGAGGGTAGATGATGAGGCAAAAAATGAACCACTTTTAGGGGGTCATTTAAGCCCGGAATTGAATTTATTTGATCAAATATTGCCCTAAATCGTTCCTTTTGTGATTTTAGGTACTTTGGGAGAGAAATCTGGAAAAGGAAGCAATTCGGACGTTTTTGGAGCATAAAAGCGAAGAAAACACCAAAGTCTTAATTTTCCATGCTGGGAACAGTAGGTGACGGCGTCAAGAGCAAAACCTTGACGGCGTCAAGAGCAAATTTCATGAATTTCCATGACGACCCAGAACAGATTTGACGGCGTCACGTAGGAAGGGCGTCAAGAGTAAAAGAGTAATGACGGCCTGGAAGTGTTTAAGTCTTGACGACGGCAGAAGTGGATCTAGGCAGTCCGAGGAGAGTTTTGGCGGTGAGGTGACGGCGTCACATTGTTTGTCTTGACGCCGTCAGACCTGTTTTTCTATATATAGTTTTCTAATTTTCACACATTAAAGGAGAGAAGTTTTTGGGAGAAACCCTAAGTACGATTTTGGTGTAACTTTACAGGTTTTTCAAGGGTTCCAACCCCTTGATACCTTGCATGATTAATCAAGATAACTGTTCTTCTAATTCAATCAATATGTCTATGTGTTGGTTGTCTATATCTTGTTCTTGTCTTAATTCAATCATGTTAGGCTAGATCTATCTTGTGTTTGCTTAGATCTAATGAAACCTAGATATTGATTATTTGTTGATTACTTGTTTATTCTTGTTTTGGATGAATGATTTATATGTTAGGCTTAAGAAAACTGGCAGATCTCCAAATGGTAACATGCTTGAACGTCTTAAGAAACATGAACCGAGGCGCACTAGGTCTTTATTGGTTGTATTTAATGCATGAGCCACTGTTTACAATCCCTATAGTTGTGCTGGGCATGGTGTAGGAGGAGATAAGAGCTCATAGAATTGGGGAGTTATGTATGCCACCCCATGAATGGTATTAAGGAATACGATCCGTCATCCATGCAATTATAACAAGTAATTAACGTGTAAAAGATGTCTAGGGAGTAGTGAAATCTAAGTAAACATATTTTCTCCAATTACTGCTCACAACTTTAATATAAATTAGTTTATTTTCATTTTTAGTATTTTATTTTGATTGCATCTTAGTATTGGGTTAGTTGAATGGCAACTAATTCCGCCCAAATCCTTCAAACCCTGAGATTTTAATTGCTTTCTAAAAAATATAAAAACACAAAAATAATCATCCCTCACCTTTAGAACTAGTATTTAGGCTTTCTAATCCTAGCGACACTATTCCTAAGCTGAACGATCAATCCCCCGGTACTTGTCACTATACTATACTACAACGATCAGGTACACTGCCTGGTGGGGGTTGTAAGCTTCTCAAGATCCCTCGAGAGGTAAAGCCTGGTGCAATCCCTACGCATCAAGTTTTTGGCGCCGCAGCCCGGGGAATAGTTATTTTCTAGGTTAGAATTTCTTTTTATTAGGTCTACTTGCTAGATTCCTTTCTAGTAAGATTTTATTTTTATTTTTAGGTCTTCTTTAGTCTATCTACTTCTTTGTGCCTTTGTTCGTAACCACCCGACACCATGGACAACGGGAACATCTTTGAACCCATCATCCCACCACAACAAAACCCACCACTAGAACCCCTTAGGCCCCGAACCTTAGGAGAGTATTCCTGACCTAGCCACCAAGGCTACCGAAATACCATTGAGCTCACCGGAGCCAATGTGACCCTCTTGCGATCCGACACCATCCGGTTGGTGCAAAGCGGATGTGCATTCCATGGACTTAGTTCCGAAGATCCAAACCAACATCTTAAGGACTTCCTTAAAATCGTAGATTCCATAGACCTAGGTGTTGAAACTAGAGAGACTACCCGTTTACGCCTATTCCAATTCTCTCTACGGGATCAAGCTAGTCAATGGCTTGAGCGTTTACCCGCGGGATCCATCACCACATGGGATGATCTCACAACTCGTTTCCTTACTCAATTTTTCCCACCGGGGAGAACTACTAAGCTTAGAAATGACATCTTGATGTTCCAAGAACGTCAAAATGAATCTCTTTATGAAGCATGGACTCGTTTCAAGGACTTACTCCAAAAAGTCCCTCATCATGGCATAGATCTTTGGCTCCAAGTCCAAATCTTTTATGACCATATCGACATCTCCACGAGGCGAGCCATTGACCAATCGGCCGGTGGTAAGCTACGTGATCTAAGTGCGGAACAATCATGGGAACTCATAGAAGATCTTGCTCTCTATGACAACGAAAGTTGGAACGATCCCCGTGACTTGAACAAAACGGTCAAGGCAATATCCTTGCCTTCGAACAATTCTAGCACTCCCGATCGTAGGATCATGGAACTTGAGGACCAAGTCAAGTTTCGCATGAAATCTTACGATGCTCCTAAGCCTTCAAGCCAAGTGAACAAAATCACTTCTTCATGCGAATTATGTAGTGGTCCCAACGACACTCGTGATTGTGTGGAACTCCCCGGAACAACTTTTGCGGACTACGCATCCACGCGTACCGACGAAGCGGGAGATAAGTGGTACACTTTCAAGCCCGAGCCAAACACATACGGTGATTCATACAACCCCTCATGGAAAAATCACCCAAACCTTAGGTGGAAACAAAATCAACCCAATTCCTCCAATCCGCCTAACCGTTACCAACCAACCGGTCCACCATCCAACCGTACTTTCAACAACAATCCTTCTAACAACTTTGGTAGTACCAACAATCTTGAAGGGTTGATGTCAAAGTTTATGGCATCTCAAGAAGCTCGCATATCTAAGTTTGAAGCCGATTTCAAACACAAGCAAAGCGAGATGACCACTAGAATTGACGCATTGTTGAAAGTTCTCAATGACCGAGAAATTGGAGCACTCCCAAGCGACACAATCAAGAATCCGAAACTAAACGTTAATTCCATATCTTCAGTTTCGTCACCCACTTCATGTCCACAATACTACTCGGTCAAATCAACGAGCACGTGTTTCAAACAAAACCAAGTTCTTCAAAAAGACCAATCAAATAAAACACCCCATATAGAGCCGGTCAAAAGTATAGTTGAAACACCTCCTACGCAAGACCTTGACGATGAATTCAAGGAACTTCACCTTGAACGCCCCGTCATTGATGTCTTAGCGCGTGCTCCTTACTATAGTGCCCTCCTAGAAAAATATGAGAAGTTCAAACTAGTTAAAAATGGGACCGCCTTCGTTCAAAACAAGTTGCCTAAAAAGCTTGATGATCCGGGTATATTTGTTTTGCCTTGTAAGATAGGAAGATCCGAAGCTTTCGACACACTAGCCGATTTAGGGTCAAGCCTCAACTTGATTCCCTTATCTTTATTCACCACTCTTAAGCTAGGAAAGTTAGAGGAAATGGAGGTATTGATAGGGCTAGCGGATGGGAGTATTGCCCACCCGGTTGGAATGATTAAGGATGTAGTTGTTCACGTAGGAAAACTAACTATATTAGCGGATTTTCACGTCCTAGACATGGTTAGTGACACTACATGCCCATTATTGGTAGGAAGAGGATTTTTAGCAACCGCTAGCGCCATGATAGATTGTAAGGAGTCTAAGATAGCGGTAGGTGAAGGAGATACTTGGTCGGTGTACGATGTAAAGAAGCATAGTTATGAATGTGATGATGAACCGACAACGCATTGGGTAGAGATGAATAGGAGACCATCTAGATATGGACCTTGGTTAGAAAGGAACTTCATAGGACCTCAATGCCCATTTTATCTAGAGAAAGATTTCGTAGAAAAGACGCATTCGGTAGAACAACTCATAGCTAGAGATGAAGAGCTAGACCCCTTTGAGGACCCCTTAGTCTTTAGGAAGATGATTGAGTTCTTGAGCGTAATGCCTATTAATATAGAGATGAATAAGTGGAAAAGAGAGGGAGACAAGTGTAAATGGAGGTGGGACAAGCCACCTAAAGAAGGTGATGGAACATGGCATATGAGGATGACTTTGTATGATCCGGATGGAGAAAAGTTTGAAAGGTCATACCATACTAAGGAAACCGATAGGAAGTTGAAACCTAAGTTTGATCCCAAAGATGTCCTCAATGAGGAACTCACCCGAATCACGTAGTAACCCATGACCTTGAGTCTAGCTACAAGACTCGTAAATAAAGAAGAGCGCTTCTTGGGAGGCAACCCATGTTTTGTGTGATTTTATTTGTTTGTTTGTTATTTGCTTCCGTATGCATGTTTTATTTTTATTGTTGGTTGATCATGTTTCTAAACTAAATAGTAGAAATACTTTACTTTGCTATTTTGGCCTAGTCTTAACTCCACCTAAAAGTATTTTTGAAAAAGATAAGTGTAAGGGGAAACCCCAAATATGTTTTTAAGAAACAAACCGATCATGATTCTCCACAATATTAAATGAACATGTATATTCGTATTTGTTAGACTCAAATGCTTGTATTGAGTCATAATGAAGTTTTGCAGGATTTTCCAGGAAGTAGGACCAAGTTTTTCCAGAAATTTTCCGGAAACTTAACATAAGGATTTCTGCAGGTCAATTCTGACGGCGTCAGGGGTTTACTCTTGACGGCGTCAGGAGTTAAAATCTGGAAATTTTACCGGTTTTGTTTTTCTAATGGAGTCTTATGGTTTAGTAACTTATATAGAATGCCGCCGATTTTACGCGAGGTTGTCTTGTCTATTTTGTCAGGTTTTACAGGTTATGTATGACAAGAAGATGATTTATATTCTGGAAGGGAAACTTTGATTGTTCGTTTTCTTGGAGGAAGATTTAACCTGGCCACCCTATTATCCATACCGAGCGAATCAGGGGAGTATTTGATTTCATTCTCTTTACTTTTTCACTTTTACATTTTTTACTTGAACATTGGGGACAATGTTCATCTTAAGTGTAAGGGGAGGGTAAAAAGATGATACCTTACATATGCATTTTCGCTTGAGTTTGTTTTGTTTGATGGTAGATGTGTAATAAAACTATGAGAAATACTTGTTAGTGCAATTTTAGCGCCAAATTTAAATTTTTTTACAATATTTAGGAGTGAAACTTTAGCCATAGCAAGCGTCTCATGGATAGGAGATTGTATGACTAGCACATAACCGTATATTCAGAAAAATTTTCCACCCAAATATGTGAGGTTCGCCTTTAGATTTGATAGGAAAAGCATTTATTATTAGTGCTTATTAGTGTACCAGTAGCATTTAGATTCTAGAACTTGCGTTAGTGATGCATCCCGAGACCGCTAGTGAGACTATATTCGTGTGATAGGATTTACTACATGATAAGAGGCATTAGGATCACCCTTGTGTTAAACCCGTATTACAATTACTTGACCATTTATGTCATATTATTTGGCTAGTTAAGTCAACTAATTTTTCCCACACCTTAGCGTTATACTCATTTTTAGTACACGAAACCCCTAGTACACCCCTCCGAGCCTATCTTTTCGTTTCTAACTTTAAGCATTTTACTTAAAGGAAGAATTTGTTACACCCCACTTAAATGTACAACCAAATCGCCTTAGCCTTCCGTGTATGCGCTCATTTTTAGTGCATTATTGTTATTTGTTAAACCCTAAGTTAACTTTCTAATTGATTACATGGTTGCTAAGTCGAGTCATATCCTTGTACATATTGTTTTGGGACGATTGGGACTCATGGGTAAAGTACTTATTTATGGAGTAATGGGGAAGAACATCATTTATTACCCCCATATGTACGTTAATCTTAAAGGTGCTCAAAGTGTTTTGATTTTCTTAATTCGAGTCATTAGATTAGTTAAATGTAAAGTATGTAAAGATTCAAGTGTAAGGGAAATGTTCATTCTCTATGATGTATTAATTTGGATGGTAGGGTAAGAGTGTATGCAAAAAAAAAAAAAAAAAAAAAAAAAAAAAGAAAAAAAATCGAAAAATCAAGAAAAAGAAAAAAAAAAAATATACAAAAAAAAAGGAAAAAGAGAAAAAAACATACGGACTACCATCCCTTTTCATTCTTTGTTTATTTTATATTTTTGTTATTTTTCATTTATTAGCTTAAGTCGAGTCTAGTCTTGGCTTAGCAACGCCACATTGTATATGTAATTGACTAAGATTGTTAACTCGCCACCAGTAAAACTTCCTTTATCCAACAAAACCGTGTATTTCATATCCCTACACCTAACGTTACAACCCTTTAAAAGACCTCTTTGATAGTTTATCCTATGTGCTTACGCCATGTGGTAGAGGTTTGATCCTTTGCCAAGCCTATGGTAATCTATTTTGCTATGACAGGTAGTGAGAGATATCTTCCGTTTCCATATTGTAATCTATACTTTATTACACCCGAGAGATGTGAGTATCTAAACACTATTTGTGAGGTGCTAGTGTATGATCTCCGTGCTTGTCTATTGGTCTTTAGTTGAACGATTATTTGTTGTAATTACTTTTATATTAGTGTTAAATGACCCCTAACTTGTCTTTTGAGTAGAATAAAAGCTCATTTGCTTGAGGACAAGCAAATCTCAAGTGTAAGGGTATATGATCAGGCGAAAAATGAACCACTTTTAGGGGGTCATTTAAGCCCGGAATTGAATTTATTTGATCAAATATTGCCCTAAATCATTCCTTTTGTGATTTTAGGTACTTTGGGAGAGAAATCTGGAAAAGGAAGCAATTCGGACATTTTTGGAGCATAAAAGTGAAGAAAACGCCAAAGTCTTAATTTTCCATGCTGGGAACAGTAGGTGACGGCGTCAAGAGCAAAACCTTGACGGCGTCAAGAGAAAATTTCATGAATTTCCATGACGACCCAGATCAGATTTGACGGCGTCACGTAGGAAGGGCGTCAAGAGTAAAAGTGTCATGACGGCCTGGAAGTGTTTAAGTCTTGACGGTGTCAGAAGTGGATCTAGGCAGTCCGAGGAGAGTTTTGGCGGCGAGGTGACGGCGTCACATTGTTTGTCTTGACGCCGTCAGACCTGTTTTCTATATATAGTTTTCTAATTTTCACACATTAAAGGAGAGAAGTTTTTGGGAGAAACCCTAAGTACGATTTTGGTGTAACTTTACAGGTTTTTCAAGGGTTCCAACCCCTTGATACCTTGCATGATTAATCAAGATAAGTGTTCTTCTAATTCAATCAATATGTCTATGTGTTGGTTGTCTATATCTTGTTCTTGTCTTAATTCTATCATGTTAGGCTAGATCTATCTTGTGTTTGCTTAGATCTAATGAAACCTAGATATTGATTATGTGTTGATTACTTGTTTATTCTTGTTTTGGATGAATGATTTATATGTTAGGCTTAAGAAAACTGGCAGATCTCCAAATGGTAACATGCTTGAACGTCTTAAGAAACATGCAATTATAACAAGTAATTAACGTGTAAAAGATGTCTAGGGAGTAGTGAAATATAAGTAAACACATTTTCTCCAATTACTGCTCACAACTTTAATATAAATTAGTTTATTTTCATTTTTAGTATTTTATTTTGATTGCATCTTAGTATTGGGTTAGTTGAATAGCAACTAATTCCGCCCATATCCTTAAAACCCCGAGATTTTAATTGCTTTCTAAAAAATAAAAAAACACAAAAATAATCATCCCTCACCTTTAGAACTAGTATTTAGGCTTTATAATCCTAGCGACACTATTCCTAAGCTGAACGATCAATCCACCGGTACTTGTCACTATACTATACTACAACGATCAGGTACACTGCCTGGTGGGGGTTGTAAGCTTCTCGAGATCCCTCGAGAGGTAAAGCCTGGTGCAAATCAATAGACCAATCACTTCCATGGACAACAATGACAGAAATATAAAGGGGAGACCGTGGGATAATTCTTGTAAGAAAGGAAAGGACAAAAGGAGAGGTTTAACTCGGATAAAGAATAAAATCATAGTATCCTGCGAAGCCTAAAAAAGTCTCCAAAAGATATCCTTACATCATAAAAGGTAGTACAAGGGTTTAACAAGCCTCCGAAAATGGTATCAAAAATACGAGACACGCTTAAGTACCGTGAATTCCACGAAGACTACATTTACGATACAAAAGAATGCAGAGAGCTAAAAAACCAAATAGGAAAAGTTGTTAAGTCTAGAAAATTGGCACATTTGTTGAAAGGAATAAGGAAAGGAAAAGGGAAACCAAATTAAAGAGAAACCCAACTCGCAGAGTGGCAGAAGTCGCAACCAGGGTGGAAAATAACATGGTAGAAAATGTAGAACCAATCTTAATGGTAAGTATCATGGGAAACAACATAAGGAAGAAGAATCCTCCGAGAATCATGGGAGTATGGGAAATGCCATCCTTCCCCCCCCCCCCCCCCCCCCAATTGTGGAAACGACAGAAATGGTAGGGGTGAATATGTTTCCATTTCAAACTTAAAAACATTTGTATCGAATATAGTATAAAGCAAGTTTCGCCATTATTAGTCCGGTTTATATTTCTTTTCTAAAAACATCCTTATAACAAATTGCCGATCAAGCTTGACATAATATGTAAAGTGTCAACACAAAGACAATCAACAATATAAGAATACAAGTGATTAGCCTAATCGGTCGACTAAAGTCAACCACGGATGTGGTCAATATAGTCAAACTCCATAGGCTCAATCTCCGCGGAATACAGTGTTTCCCCGGGTCGTTATGTCCCGACGAGGTGTGAATTGTATTCAAAACGGGTTTGTGATCGGGTGAATTTGGACAGAAAAGGGTTGTGAATGATTACACTACTGAAATATACAAGGAAATAGCTTAAATAAGCTATATTAACAAGATTGTAAATTTAGAAAACCCAGAAACGTTTAAAACTTAAAAACGCGTACGTTCTGATTAAAGTTACGTGAACGTATGAAATAAAACGCGAGTTTTTAAGAAATAAAATACCTATGAATATGGAAATTACATTTTTACAATCCTAATGATAAAAGAAAATTTTTAGAAAATTAAAATTAATTTTTACACTATTTAATTATTTATTATTAATTAATTACTAATTACTTATTAATTAACTAATTAAACTAATTTAAATTACTAAAAAATACTAAAGTGACTTAAATAATTATGAATTTTTTTATAAAACTAAGTAACCATTACAGGAATCCTAAAAAAGTATAAAAAGTTTATATTATGTGTTTTTGAACTATTTTACTAATTATTAAACTAAATATTAATTAATTACTAATTAAACTAATTAAATTCTAAAAAATAGAAAATGAACAGTGAAAATTATGAGAAAATTCCTAAAATTATTTTATAACATATAAAAGCTAGAAAAAATATAAAAGCTAGGTGTTACATGATAAAAACTAATTATGCGATTTAATATTTAAATATTAATTAATAATTAATAAAACTAATATTAAATCTAATAAGTACTAAATGACAATATAAAATTCTTGAAAAATTACTAAAAATACTTTAATATAAAAGGAAATGAAGAAAAACATAAAAAGGCAACTTACTTAATAAAAAGCTAAAAAGGAAAATTTAAAAAGATAAATTATATTAAATAGAAACTATCACTTAATATTATTTTTGATTTTTCTGATTTTTCTTTTAGAAAACTATATAGCTACTAAAAATAGGAAACTTTTGTGAAGACAACTTTTTTCTAGCTTTAAAATAAGCCAAATGGACACAAAAAGCTTATACAGTTGACTTTTGTTGACTTTTGAAGGAAATGAGTCTCTGTGGGGCCCACAGAGTTAGAAAATGGTTCAAATAAGTTACTTGGACTGATATAAGTTGAAAACAACAAAAGTGATCCAATGAATAAGCCAATAAGCTAGAATAAGCTCATGGAATCCTTGATTTCACACAGAAAATGGGACAATGTTTGAGGCTGATTCAAGGGTGCACAAGGCATCTCAGGGTCAAAAGCTTGTTAGCACTAGAGAGTTTGCCAGCTTGTTAGTCCAATAAGCCAAGGGGGTGTGTGGGGCCCACTTTGAAGCTCTGTGGGACCTCAGAAAGTTGAGGCAGATGGGGAGGAGCTACTGTGCAGCAGACCCCTTAACAGGTCTGTTTGAGGCTTGTTGGGGCCCACACAAAAAAATCAAAAATTAAAATGACAATGGGACTCCAAAGATAAGGTGGGGGGCTATGCATTGTAAAAGTTTCAAGTCCTAATACCAATACAAAAATCAAAACAATTCATGCCATATTGGGCTTTTTCCTGGACTATGCTATTTTGACTTTTGTAATGAACTTGAAATTTTTGACCAAGGTGAACTTTGATTGATCTAATATGATTGAAAAACATGCAATAAGCTAAAATAAGACCAAACTAAGCTAAAACAACAATTTATACAATGAAATGATGGTTTAAGGACCTTAAATAACCATACAGTTAACAGTTAAGGAAGATTTTTGGTGATTTTGACTATTTATGCTAATTGTGCAAACTAATTAGTGTATCTAGCTTTAATATGGCCTAAGGAACTAATGGTGCAAAGGAACAATCCAATTGACAATTACCACAGCCAAAACAAGACAAAACCAAACACACCTTTATCTATGGACTGTTTTTAGATTTTCAAAGCTAAAGACAAATTTATACTATAAAACTGATTCAGAAAAACACAATATGATATAATGAGCTGATTTAAACACAAAGATGCCAATAACAACAACAAATGCTCATAATTGAAAGAGATGCTTTTTGACAGTGAAATGTGAAAACTAAGCAACTATGCATTTCAAAGAACAAACATGTCATTTTAAGTTATAATGTGACTAATAAACACCAAAGAAGCATAAAGACAGAGATATAAGCAGATAACAAGCTAATGTACAGTAACTAACAAAAGTGGATAAAATGGCTTACAAAAGAATTCCCAACAAAGAACCATGAACTAAGGACCAGTAACACAACCTATTGCCTCCCCAGAGGCACTAATACCTCTGCAATCCAAAAGCAACCAAGCTTCTTGCCATCTTTCTACTTGTTTCCTAATTTTTGAATTAAAAATCTATTTTCTAGTATTTTTGAGGATTTTTTGGTTTCTTATACTAAACTGTTTCAAATGCTTTGAAAGCTTTAAAGAGCTTATAATTAAACTGAAATAAGCTTAAATTACCACTAACGAATAACTTTTAACAACTATAAGCAACATTTGAGATTTTTAAACAAAAATGGCATAAACTAAGAATTGAACTTAGAACTAAAATTAATTGTTAAAATGAGTTAAAGTTACACTGAAAACCTTGGAATTACAACTTACATTCTAAAAGATACACTGGAATCTGAAAATTAACTACCACGACAATACTATACTAAGCTACATCTATATTAGCTAACTAACTGCTTATCCTTCATTCTTCTTTCACTTAAATAGCTTGAGATGGGTTCCTTTCTCTTTCCCACATTGATTCAGGGCCATTGGATTAGTCAAAGTAATCATGGCCTTTGAAATGAAAATTGGCGCCAAAATGGAATTTTCCCACTAGCAGGTTACTTGGAGAGTTTTAGTAGCATTAAATGGTCTTGGGGTTTAGTGTGAGGTGGAGGGACAAGGTATAGGAGAGCTGAGGTGGAGGAGGGAGAAGGTTGAGTGTTGCAGGGTTGTAGCAGGCTGCAAGTGGGGTGGAGAAGGAGGTGGTCAAACATTTGTTTGACCCGTTTTTAATATCAGGGAGTTGGGAGTGGGCTGTTTTTGAAGTTGGGCCAAGGGATGTGTGGGCTGGGGTTGTGAGGGTATTGGATTGTTGTGTTTGGATTTTGGATTTGATTTAATATAAAGGGTCCATTTGGTTTTAACATTATCACAAGGACCTATTGTGTACTTTCTGAAATTTAAGGACTAAAGCTGCCAAGTTTCCAAAATATTTTTCAAGGGTTAAAATTGACAAACTTTCAATTATCCATGGACTTTTGATGTTTACTTTCCACAATTAAATACCTGGGGACCAAAATTGAGGGACCAAATCTGCCAAAAGTGAAACTCTAGGGACTAAACTTGTAAATTCTCAAAACTTTTGAAAATTTTCACCAAAGGACTAAATATGACAATTTATGAATTCAAAAGAACCTTTGGTGACTTTTCTTTTAAAATAAGTGCTCAGGGACTATTTTTGCTAATTTTTAAAAGTTGGGGGACTGAAACTGCCAATTATGCAAACTTGTTCATTTTTCATCTGTTTTTACTCATTTTGCATATGAAACATATAAAACATAATTTTGGAATATTTTCAGTATTTTGATGCATTTCTGAGTGTTTTTAAATGTTTTTGCAATTCAGATTGATAAAAAATGATGAGTGTTTGAGCACTCATCAACAAGTAAAGCGACAAGTAAGAAGGATACGCAAACCAACATAAGGATTTATAGTGGTTCGGTCATAAAGCTCCTCTTCGCCCTACTCCACTCTCCGATTATCCAACTCGAGAGTTACTTCATGGTATGTGTTAAAGCACATACCTTTTATTTATAAAAAATGATGAGGCGAAAAATGAACCATTTTTAAGGGGTCATTTAAGCCCGGATTCGAGATTATTTGATCAAATATTGCCCTAAATTGTTCCTTTTGTCATTTTAGGTACTTTTGGAGAGAAATCTGGAAAAGGAAGCATTTTGGACGTTTTGGAGCATAAAAGTGAAGAAAACGGCAAAGTCTTAATTTTCCTTGCTGGGAACAGTACCTGACGGCGTCAAGAGTCTCCAAGTGACGGCGTCAAGAGTAACAAAAGAGGTGGAAGTGGAAGATACACGTGACGGTCCAGAGTGTTTTGTGCATTGGAGATGACGGCGTCACCTAGGCCGTCATGGTCCATTTGCTAGTGACGGCCCAGAGTAAGTTTACACATGACGGCGTCAGGACTTAACCTGACGACGTAAGATGATTTAAAGTGACGACTTCAGGAAGAAGGCTTACACAAGAAAAAACCTTAGTAAAACTGTCACATGTTGATCAAGACAATCAAAAACTTGCGCGCGGAGTAGCTGATATTGTTTTCGTCATAACTTTTTCATACGAACTCGGATTTAGGTGATTCAAAAGCCCATGCGAAGAGGACGAAGAGATCTAAAATTTGGTGAAGAAAAGTTGGTCGTGACGCCATCACTCTTTATGGGCTGACGCCGTCAAGCCTTGCCGATAGAAACATTGCATATAAATATAATATCATAACTTCACTTTTTGTAAGCCCTAAACCCTAAGGTCGATTTTTGGGTTTAGGTAGGTGTTTCTCCAGCAACTTAGAGGGTTTCAATCACTCCATAAACATCTTGTATTGGTTTGATGATTCTATCTTAATTATGTTTTTTCCATTATCATTGTTGCTTGCTCTTCTTTGATGATGTTTTGTGATGCGTGGGAATCGCAACAGGCTTTACCTCTCGAGGGATCTCGAGAAGCTTACAACCCCCACCAGGCAGTGTACCTGATCGTTGTAGTATAGTATAGTGACAAGTACCGGGAGATTGATCGTTCAGCTTAGGAATAGTGTCGCTAGGATTAGAAAGCCTAAATTACTAGTTCTAAAGATGAGAGATGATTATTCTTGTCTTTTTATATTTTTATGAAAGCAAGTAAAATCTCGGGTTTTGGAGGAATGAGCGGAATTAATTGCTATTCAACTAACCCAAAACTAATATATAATCAAAATAAAATACTGAAAATGAAGTTAAACTAAATTATACTAAGGTTGTGAGCAGTAATTGGAGAAATTGTGTTTACTTAGACTTCACTACTCCCTAGACATCTTTTACACGTTAATTACTTGTTATACTTGTATGGATGATGGATTGTATTCCTTAATACCATTCGTGGGGTGGCATACATAACTCCCCAACTCTATGAGCTCTTATCTCCTCCTACACCATGACCCAGCACAACTATAGGGATTGTAAACAGTGGCTCATGCATTAAATACAACCAATAAAGACCTAGTACGCCTCGGTTCATGTTTCTTAAGACGTTCAAGCATGTTACCATTTGGAGATCTGCCAGTTTTCTTAAGCCTAACATATAAATCATTCATCCAAGAACAAGAATAAACAAGTAATCAACACATAATCAACATCTAGGTTTCATTAGATCTAAGCAAACACAAGAGAGATCTAGCCTAGCATAATGGAATTGAGACAAGAACAAGATATAGACAACCAACACATAGACATATTGATTGAATTAGAAGAACACTTATCTCAATTACAATGCAAGGTATCAAGGGTTTGGAACCCTTGAAAAACCTGTAAAAGAGGCACCAAATTCGTCTTTAGGGTTTCACCAAAACTTCTCTCTCTTTAATGAAAAAACTAGAAAACTATATATAGGAAAACTGGGCTGACGGCGTCAAGACAAGCATGTGACGCCGTCACCTCGCCGCCAAATACTTCCTCGGACGGCCTTGATCTACTTATGACGGCCTGTGTGACGCCGTCACCAACCACGGTATTTTATTCTTGGTACTTTGACGCCGTCAGGATGACTTTTGACGCCGTCATCAACTACGGTGTTTTATTCTTGATGTCTGACGCCGTCAGGGTATAACTCTTGACGCCGTCACCTAGTGTCTTCAGCATGGAAAATTGATACTTTGCCGTTTTCTTCACTTTTATGCTCCAAAAACGTCCAAAATGGCTTCTTTTCCAGAATTCACTCTCCAAGTACCTAAAATCACAAAAGGAACGATTTAGGGCAATATTTGATCAAATAAAGTCGGATTCGGGCTTAAATGACCCCCTAAAAACGGATCATTTTTCGCCTCATCATTTTGCTAATTCACCTTGTGTCTACTTATGATTGTGTGAAACTTGTATATAATTGATTAGATCTTATTGATTCCTTGTTGATGTTTGTGTCTATCTTCATCAATTAGGGTGTGACACTTCGATTGGTCTAATTGGTTTAGCTTATAATTCTTGTTTCCTATTGTCTCTTGTTTAATTGAATGATATCGATGTTAGGCTTAAGAAAACTGGCAGACTTCTAGTGGTAACTTGCTTGAACGTCTTAAGAAACATGATCGGAGGTGTACTACGATTTTTGGTTGTATTTAGTGCGTAGGGGAATTCTAATGATCCCATGTTAGGAGCTTCTAACGGCTCGACATAGGAGTGAAGTAGGATCCTATAGAGTTAGGGAATATTGTACACGACCCTAAAACTAGTATTAAGGAATACAACCCGTCAATTAAAACAAGGTGTAACAATTCACTAGGTAGAATTGGATAGCTAGCAAGGAGTAACATATCATAGGTAGACATGCTTCACTTATCTTGTAGAACCTTAGTTTATTTTTCTTGCACATTAGTTTAATTAGTAGCTTTTGGGTTAGTTGATTAGCAACTAATTCCGCCCACTCTCCCAATACCCGAGATTTTTACCTGCTTTTCATAAAATATAAAAACACAAAAAGAATCATTTTTCACCTTTAGACCTAGTTAGATTAATTTCAATCCTAACGACACTATTCCTGAGTTCAACGATCAATCCCCCAATACTTGTCACTATACTATACTACAACGGTCAGGTACACTGCCTGGTGGGGGTTGTAAGCTTCTCGAGATCCCTCGAGAGGTAAAGCCTGGTGCGATTCCCACGTATCAAGTTTTTGGCGCCGCAGCCCGGGGAATAGTTATTGTTTAGGTTGAATTTTATTTTTATTAGGTCTATTCATTAGATTCCTATCAAGTGAGATTTTTTTCTTTTTATTTTGTAGCTTTCTCGTAGTCTATCTTTTCTTTGTGACTTTGTTTGTAATTTGCTTCAAATGGACTTTTCACTTAGACTTCTAAGATTGCAAGATAAGGTTGAGTGGCTAGAACACCAAGAAGTTCAAAGTACCTTATTTAGAGACACCTATGAATCATATGAGCCTTCACCTAGGATAGATTCTTATGAACAACCTCCATGTTTAAGATCTCATTTTAGTGAGGCCAATAGGAAATGCGACCTAGTTTGCCAAGGAATTATGGAGAGAGCCGTTGCAACAAATCATAAGTTGGATGAAGCACTAGGTTTGCTATTATCACTACCTAAGAAAATAATTGAGGAGAATTTAACCAAGCATGACCACATTGATAAAAAAGACCTAGGTTTTATGACCAATGACTTTGAATCTCAAGGAACACATGATTAATCCTTTAGGAAAATTGAATATAAGATTATTGAGGATGATCCGTATGATTCGGACATAGAAGTTGAGATGCCTATAGAAGCACGTGAGATACTTAGGATAGATTCTACCAGAACATATGATGAGGATATAGGTGATCTTGACACATGGAATGATGAGGTCAATAACATAAGCCCACAAAATACTCAACCATCATTTGAGGCAAACACTCCGCCCGTGACTTACCCGGAAGAAGTAGAAGAAATTTTAGGAATCCCAATGGAGGTAGAACCCTTGGACCAAGCACCACTTGAGGATATAGGTTTGAATACTTGTAGTGATAACCTTACTCCTAGTTCTAAGGAATTTCCTAGTGTTGATGAACCAGAACCTCAATCTTTACACACCTTTCCATCCTTGGATATATTTCTAGGAGATAAAAGAGGAACCGACCCACCCATCAACAAATATTATCCGGGTAGTTTTAGGATGAAGGAAGCCATTCACTCACCCCCTTCACCTCACGTGGCATATTTCTGCCCTAAGGGTGTGTATCGCTACTTCCACCCGCACTTAATCCAAAGTGTAGGGAAAACATCTCCTATTTCCGTTAAATAAGGGTAGAGTCAGGCTCGTGAGTCAAACAAAAACAAGCGCTTCTTGGGAGGCAACCCATGTTTTGTGTGATTTTTATTTGTTTGATTGTTATTTGCTTCCGTATGCATGCTTTATTTTTATTGTTGGTAGATCATGTTTCAAAATAAAATTGTGAAAATTCTTTATTTTGTTGTTTAAATTCATCTTAACTTCATATAAAGGTATTTTGCGAAAAGCTAAGTGTAAGGGGAAACCCCAAATTTGTTTTTAAGAACGAAATTGATCTTGATTCGCTACAATAATAAATGAACATGTGTGTTGGGAATTACAATTAAGTTGATAAGACAAAACATGTGAAACATGAGGGACTTATGGAGACAAAGAGGAAAACTACAAAATATGGAGGACTTGCTTGCAAAAGAAGATTTATATTTTATTCCTTCGTAGTATTCTTGTAACCCTAATTCTGTATTATATAAACAGAATACAGGGAATAGGTTTTTATTAAGTCTTTCACAATGTAGTCGACTAGAAAAGTGTGTGTGTGTGTTCTAGGGCGTGTTAACTATAAACGTCTAGAACTAGAAAAGTGCTGGGTTCCTACATGTGGTATCAGAGCTTAAACGATCTTGTATAGAAGTTAACTTGATTAAACACTTAAGCTAATATGCGGAATGTAAAAGGGATCTACAAGGTTAGCTCATCCAGTTAAACACTTAAAGACAGGTTAGCTCATGATCTAGGGATCTACAAGGTTTTCAAGTTCGATGAGAAGTTGTTTTGTTAACAGAGGCAGATTCGAATGAAAAGTATAAAGATTATGGATTGGTTGAAGCTTGATCATGGATTTATTGTTTGAGGATTTAATTCAATCATGGGACGGTGATATGATGACAAAACTGATGTTGATCAGAGATCACATGGGACGATTGATAAATTTATTTATTGAACCGTGTACTGAATTAATTGTGGGACATAGCAGTAAGGTTATAAGAAGATTTGTCGTTTGTGGTATTCATGTTAACCTCAAACTACATGATTTGTCGACTTGTACAATAAGAGGTAATGTGCTGCTCTTGTATACTGCTCGATAGTATTTTCATTCTGCTGCTACAAAATTTCATTCTGCTGCTACAAGTACGACACTACTGCTGTGTATTACACTCTACTGCTGTTGGGTATTACTCTGCTACTTATTGTTTCCACTGCTGCCTACAAGTTTACCACTGCTACGCTTACAATGTTTCCACTGCTGCTACGCTTGTTACCACTGCTACTTTGAAATAGATTAGCGACAGTCCAGCGACAGAAAAAGTGTCACTAACAGCTTTGGGAAGAAGGAGCATGCTGATTTGAAACAGTATAGTGACAGCTTAGTGAAAGAAAAAGCGTTGCTAGCAGGTTATGGCAGATTTGATTATTTAGATTACACACACATGGAGAAATACACACACAGGAGACTTTTGGATTTGGATTTGGTTCTTAACAGATTACAAAGGCTCATTCTTATTGTTTCATTGATTACGAAGAAAGGTTTTTATCACCTATTTGACGATGAAGTGGAGTTTCACAGGTTTGTGTTTTATCATACCTTTTCAGCATGAGGTAACTTGTTCGTTCGTTCAGGTGACTACGAATTGACAAATACTTGAAGGAGTTACATTATTGTGCTCAGTGATTTTTGTCAAGAGATTGCGATCTCCCTATACGTTAAGTATACGTTCGAAGTCAATTTTAGTACAAGATATAAGGCACAAGTTTGTGTGGTTCTACTTCAGCATCAAGTTGGTTATATTTAGTTTTCTTCATTAGTAATCATTACATAGAGCCTACAGAATTGAAGATTCAAGAGATGGTTAACATATGGGTTTCAGGGGAAGCTTAAGTGTTTAAATGTTTAACCATTTATATGCTACATCGAGGTGAAGGTTTTTGCTACTGCTGGTTTAGATTTCTATTGTTTCAAGTCCATTTATAGATGCGGAAAACTTAATGGTGGGCGACTTTGAAACATTGGAAATATGAATTGGATGTGTAATATTGATTCGTGGTTGTGAAGATCAAGGTTGCATACATTTGTCCCCTATTTGATGATGACAAAAAGGGGAAGAAGAATACTTTGAAGATTGCAGCTTGAAGATCCTTGATGATATGCATGGTGTAAGGGGAAGTCATATGTTTCATGACATACTAACTTCAGGGGAAGTTCATGCTTATTAGTTTTGTCATTATCAACTAGGGGAAGATTGTTGGGAATTACAATTAAGTTGATAAGACAAAACATGTGAAACATGAGGGACTTATGGAGACAAAGAGGAAAACTACAAAATATGGAGAAGGACTTGCTTGCAAAAGAAGATTTATATTTTAGTCCTTCGTAGTATTCTTGTAACCCTAATTCTGTATTATATAAACAGAATACAGGGAATAGGTTTTTATTAAGTCTTTCATAATGTAGTCGACTAAAGGTGTGTGTGTGTAACCTAGACGTAAGTTATAAACGTCTAGGGTTTGTTAGTTAGTAGTTGTTAAAGTTAATGATAATGAAAAACCTTGTTCATGATAACGTTAATTCATTGTTTGAATATTCCGCTTTCGTTATTATGTGTTCCTAGATATAGATAATATTAGACGTATAGAGTCTAGAGCCCGCAACGATCAAGAAGTGCTGGGTTCCTACAATGTGTATTAGTATTTGTTAGATTCAAATGCTTGTATCGAGTAATAATGATATTTTGCAGGATTTTCTAGGAAGTAGGACATAAGTTTTTCCAGAAATTTTCCAGAAACTTAACGTAAAGATTTCTGCAGGTCACTTCTGACGGCGTCAGGAATTAATTCCTGACGGCGTCATGTGTAAAATTCTGAAAATTTTGCGAGTTTTGTTTTTCTAACGGAGTCTTAAAGTTTTTGTTGATTCTTTAGTTTTATAAACTCCATGAAATCTGCAAACAGTCATTCCACAAGCATTATATCTTTAATTGTTTGGTTTTTATTCCCAAGTCTGGAATTACAAGAAGATGATTTATTTTTCTGGAAGGTAAGCTTTGAATGTTCATTTTCTTGGAGGAAGATCTAACCTTGTTACCACACTATCCACACCGAAGGAATCAGGAGAGTGTTTGTTTCATTCTTTTACCTATTTCACTTTTACATTCTTTAATTGAACATTGGGGACAATGTTCATCCTAAGTGTAAGGGGAGGGTAAATGATGATACCTTATAGGATACAATTGCACTTGAGTTTGTTTGTTTGATGGTAGGTGTGTAATAAAACTAAGAGAAATACTTGTTAGTTTAATTTTAGCGCCAAATTTAAATTTTTTTACAACATTTAGGAGTGCAACTTTAGCCTTAGCAAGCGTCTCATGGATAGGAGTTGTATGACTAGCACAAAACCGTACTATTTAGAAAAATTTTCCACCCAAATATTTGAGGTTTGCCTTTAGATTTGATAGGAAAAGCATTTACTATTAGTGCTTATGAGTGTACCGGTAGCATTTAGATTCTAGAACTTGCGTTAGTGATGCATCCCGAGACCGCTAGTGAGACTACATTCGTGTAGTAGGATTTGCTACATGATAAGAGGCATTAGGATTACCCTTGTGTTAAACCCGTATCATAATTACTTAACCATTTAAGTCATATTACTTGACTAGTAAAGTCAATTAATTTTTCCCACACCTTAGCGTTGTACTCATTTTTAGTACACGAAACCCCTAGCTAGTACACCCCTCCGAGCCTATCTTTTCGTTTCTAACTTTAAGCATCTTACTTAAAGGAAGAATTTGTTACAACCTACCCAAATGTGCAACCAAATCACCTTAGCCTTCCGTGTATGCACTCATCTATATTGCATTATTGTCACATGTTTAAACCCTTAGTTAATTATCTAATTGATTATATGGTTGCTAAGTCGAGTCATATCTTGTACATATTGTTTTGGGACGATTGGGACTCATGGGTAAAGTACTTGTGTTTTGGAGTAATGGGGAAGAACATCATATATTACCCCTATATGTGCGTTAATCTTAAAATTACTTCAAGTGTTTTGATTATCTTGATTCGAGTCATTAGATTTGTTTATTGTAAAGTATGTAAAAATTCAAGTGTAAGGAGAATGTACATTCCCTATGATGTATTATTTTGGATGGTATGGTAAGAGTGTATGCAAAAAAAAAAAAAAAAAAAAAAAAATCGAAAAAAATAAGAAAGAAAACAAATAGAAAAAAAGAAAAGAAAAAAACATACGGACTATCATCCCGTTTCATTCTATGTTTGTTTTATGTTTTTGTTATTTTTGATTTATTAGCTTAAGTCGAGTCGAGTCTTGGCTTAGCAACGCCATATTGTACATGTAATTAACTAAGATGATTAACTCGCCACCAGTAAATATTGCCTTTATCCAACAAAACCGTGTATTCCATATCCCTACACCTAACATTATAACCCTTTGAAAGACCTCTTTGATAGTTTATCATAGGTGCTTACGCCAAATGGTGGAGGTATGATCCATTTCCAAGCCTATGGTAGTCTATTTTGCTATGACAGGTAGTGAGAAATGTTTTCCATTTCCTTACTGTGATATATACTTTATTACACCCGAGAGATGTGAGTATCTAAACACTATTTGTGAGGTGCTAATATATGACCTCCGTGCTTGTCTTTGGTCTTTAGTGGAACAATTATTTGTTGTAATTACTTTTATATTAGTGTTAAATGACCCCTAACTTGTATTTTGATTAGAATAAAAGCGCATTTGCTTGAGGACAAGCAAATCTTAAGTGTAAGGTATTTGATGAGGCGAAAAATGAACCGTTTTTAAAGGGTCATTTAAGCCCGGATTCGAGATTATTTGATCAAATATTGCCCTAAATCGTTCATTTTGTCATTTTAGGTACTTTTGGAGAGAAATCTAGAAAAGGAAGCATTTTGGATGTTTTTAGAGTATAAAAGTGAAGAAAACGGCAAAGTCTTAATTTTCCTTGCTGGGAATAGTACCTGACGGCGTCAAGAGTCTCCAAGTGACGGCGTCAAGAGTAACAAAAGAGGTGAAAGTGGAAGATACACGTGACGATCCAGAGTGTTTTGTGCATTGGAGATGACAGCGTCACCTAGGCCGTCATGGTCCATTTGCTAGTGACGGCCTAGAGTAAGTTTACACATGACGGCGTCAGGACTTAACCTGACAACGTCAGATGATTTAAAGTGACGACGTCAGGAAGAAAGCTTACACAAGAAGAAACCTTAGTAAAACCGTCACATGTTAATCAAGACAATCAAAAACTTGCGCGCGGAGTAGCTGATATTGTTTTCGTCATAACTTTTGCATACGAACTCGGATTTAGGTGATTTAAAAGCCCACGCGAAGAGGACGAAGAGATCTACAATTTGGTGAGGAAAAGTTGGTCGTGATGCCGTCACTCTTTACGGGATGACACCATCAAGCCTTGCCGACAGAAACACTGCCTATAAATATAACATCATAACTTCACTTTTTGTAAGCCCTAAACCCTAAGGTCGATTTCTGGGTTTAGGTAGGTGTTTTTCTAGAAACTTAGAGGGTTTCAATCACTTCATAAACATCTTGTAATGGTTTGATGATTCTATCCTAATTATGTTTTCCATTATCATAGTTGCTTGCTCTTCTTTGATGATATTTTGCTAATTCACCTTGTGTCTACTTATGATTGTGTGAAACTTGTATATAATTGATTAGATCTTATTGATTCCTTGTTGATGTTTGTGTCTATCTTCATCAATTAGGGTGTGACACTTCGATAGGTCTAATTGGTTTAGCTTATAATTCTTGTTTCCTATTGTCTCTTGTTTAATTGAATGATATCGATGTTAGGCTTAAGAAAACTGGCAGACTTCTAATGGTAACTTGCTTGAACGTCTTAAGAAACATGATCGGAGGTGTACTACGATTTTTGGTTGTATTTAGTGCGTAGGAGAATTCTAATGATCCCATGTTAGGAGCTTCTAACGGCTCGACATAGGAGTGAAGTAGGATCCTATAGAGTTAGGGAATATTGTACACGGCCCTACGACTAGTATTAAGGAATACAACCCGTCAATTAAAACAAGGTGTGACAATTCAATAGGTAGAATTGGATAGCTAGCAAGGAGTAACATATCATAGGTAGACATGCTTCACTTATCTTGTAGAACCTTAGTTTATTTTTCTTGCACATTAGTTTAATTAGTAGCTTTTGGATTAGTTGATTAGAAACTAATTCCGCCCACTCTCCCAATACCCGAGATTTTTACCTGCTTTTCATAAAATATAAAAACACAAAAAGAATCTTCCTTCAACTTTATACCTAGTTAGATTAATTTCAATCCTAACGACACTATTCCTGAGTTGAACGATCAATCCCCCGGTACTTGTCACTATACTATACTACAACGATCTGGTACACTGCCTGGTGGGGGTTGTAAACTTCTCGAGATCCCTCGAGAGGTAAAGCCTGGTGCGATTCCCACGTATCAAAAAGCAAACTCAAAAGACCAAAATGTAATCATAAATTTCGTATATATGCTTGTTTTTGCGTGTGTGCATGTGTAGGTAACATATATCAGATAAAGACAAAAAGAAAGACAAAACGGACAAAACCGAGCACGAGATTGGAAAGAGTGTGAAAAGCCGAGGACAGGGATTTAATTCTACATTTTTCATCAACCCTAAACCCAAAATACCAAACCTATCCTTATTGTCAAATCTTATTTACACCAAAAGTCCCTAAAAAGTTTTGCAAAGTTAGTCATTACCTTTTACTAAGTTAGTCCTAAAACTAACTTGTTAAATCCCATTAAATAACCTAACCGGATTGATTGGGTCAAAAGCAGTCAGATATTATTGACCAAGGTCAAATAAGTCAAAGACAGCTTAATTCCAATTCTCCGTGGATAGTATAGTGTTTCCCCGGGTCGTTATTTCTCAGCGAGATTGCAATGGTGCTTTGGAAAACGTTTTTAAGAATGAGTGGCACTGAGGTCAGTAACCAAGATGATTGGGAAATGATTATGCTACTGATTATTTGGTATTTGGACAATGATATTAACAATAACAGATATACAGATATAATTGATGCGTGGGGATTGCACCAGGCTTTACCTCTCAAGGGATCTTGAGAAGCTTACAACCCCCACCAGGCAGTGTACCTGATCGTTGTAGTATAGTATAGTGACAAGTACCGGAGGATTGATCGTTTAGCTAGGAATAGTGTCGCTAGGATTAGAAAACCTAAATACTAGTTCTAAAGATGATAGATGATTATTTTTGTATTTTTATATTTTTTAGAAAGCAAGTAAATATCTCGGGTTTGAAGGATTTGGGCGGAATTAGTTGATAGTCAACTAACCCAATACTAAAGATACAATCAAAATAAAATACTAGAAATGAAAATAAAACTAAATTAAACTAAGGTTGTGAGCAATAAGTGGAGAAATTGTGTTTACTTAGATTTCACTACTCCCTAGATATCTTTTACACGCTAATTACTTGTTATAGTTTCGTGGATGACAGATTGTATTCCTTAATACCATTCATGGGGTGGCGTACTTAATTCCCCAATCCTATGAGTGCCTACTTCACTCCTATGTCGAGCCGGCTAAGAAGCTCCTAACATGGGATCATTAGAATTTACTCATGCATTAAATACAACCAATAAAACCTAGTGCATGTCAGTTCATGTTTCCTAAGACGTTCAAGCATGTTACCATTTGGAGATCTGCCACTTTTCTTAAGCCTAACATCGAAATCATTCATCCAATACAACCATAAACAAGTAATCAACACATAATCAACATATAGGTTTCATTAGATCTAAGCAAACACAAGATAGATCTAGCCTAGCATGATGGAATTAAGACAAGAACAAGATATAGACAACCAACACATAGACATATTGATTGAATTAAAAGAATACTTATCTCAATTACACATGAAAGGGTTCAAGGGCTGAAAACCCTTGAAAAAACTGTAAAATTCGTAATAGGTTCGGCCTTAGGGTTTTTCCAAACTTCTCCTTTTTTTATGAATGAAAATTAGAAAACTATATATACGAAATTGAGGATGACGGCATCAAGACCAAATAGGTGACGCCGTCATCTCGCCGCCAAAATAATTCTCGGACTGCCTAGATCTACATCTGACGCCGTCATGTATTAGGTCCTTCCAGACCGTCACGCATTTTACTCTTGACGCTCTACTTGTGACGCCTTCATGTTTGCACTGGGCCGTCATGCAATTTACTCTTGACGCCGTCAGGGTGTTGCTCTTGACGCCGTCACCTACTGTTCCCAGCAAGGAAAATTAAGACTTTGGCGTTTTCTTCACTTTTATGCTCCAAAAACGTCCGAAATGCTTCCTTTTCCAGATTTCACTCCCAAAGTACCTAAAATCACAAAAAGAACGATTTAGGGTAATATTTGATCAAATAAATTCAATTCCGGGCTTAAATGTCCCCCTAAAAGTGGTTCATTTTTCGCCTCATCATATACCCTTACACTTGAGATTTGCTTGTCCTCAAGCAAATGCGCTTTTATTCTACTCAAAAGACAAGTTAGGGGTCATTTAGCACTAATATAAAAGTAATTACAACAAATAATCGTTCCACAAAAGACCAAAGACAAGCACGGAGGTCATACACAAGCACCTCACAAATAGTGTTTAGATACTCACATCTCTCGGGTGTAATAAAGTAAAAATTACAATATAGAAACGGAAGATATCTCTCACTACATGTCATAGCAAAATAGATTACCATAGGCTTGGGAAAGGATAAAACCTCCACCACATGGCGTAAGAACCTAGGATAAACTATCAAATAGGTCTCTTAAAGGGTTGTAACGTTAGGTGTAGGGATATGAAATACACAGTTTTGTTGGATAAAAGAAGTTTTTACTAGTGGCGAGTTAACTATGTTGGTTAATTACATGTACAATATGGCGTTGCTAAGCAAAGACTAGACTCGACTTAAGCTAATAAATGAAAAATAACAAAAACATAAAATGAAACGGGATGGTAGTCCGTATGTTTTTTCTCTTTTCTTTTTTCTATTTTTTTTTTCTTTTTCTTGTTTTTTTTCGATTTTTTTTTTTTTTTTTTTTTTGCATACACTTTTACCCTACCATCCAAAATAATACATCATAGGGGATGAACATTCCCCTTACACTTGAATTTTTACATACTTTACAATAAACTAATCTAATGACTCGAATTAAGAAAATCAAAACACTTGGAGTACTTTTAAGATTAACGCACATACGGGGGTAATAAATGATGTTCTTCCCCATTACTCTATAAAATACGTACTTTACCCATGAGTCCCAATCGTCCCAAAACAATATGTACAAGGATATGACTCGACTTAGCAACCATGTAATCAATTAGATAGTTAACTTAGGGTTTAACAATTAACAATAATGCACTAAAAAATGAGCGCATACACGGAAGGCTAAGGCGATTTGGGTGTACATTTAAGTGGGGTGTAACAAATTCTTCCTTTGAGTAAGATGCTTAAAGTTAGAAACGAAAAGATAGGCTCGGAGGGGTGTACTAGGGGTTTCGTGTACTAAAAATGAGTACAACGCTAAGGTGTGGGAAAAATTAGTTGACTTAACTAGCCAAGTAATATGACTTAAATGGTCAAGTAATTATGATACGGGTTTAACAAAAGGGTGATCCTAATGCCTCTTATCAGGTAGTAAATCCTACTACACGAATGTAGTCTCACTAGCGGTCTCGGGATGCATCACTAACGCAAGTTCTAGAATCTAAATGCTACCGGTACACTCATAAGCACTAATAGTAAATGCTTTTCCTATCAAATCAAAAGGCGAACCTCATATATTTGGGTGGAAAATTTTTCTGAATGATACGGTTATGTGCTAGTCATACAATCTCCTATCTATGAGACGCTTGCTATTGCGAAAGTTTCACTCCTGAATGTTGTAAAAAAATTTAAATTTGGCGCTAAAATTGCACTAACAAGTATTTCTCATAGTTTTATTACACATCTACTATTAAACAAACAAACTCAAGCGAAAGTGTATTTGTAAGGTATCATCATTTTACCATCCCCTTACACTTAAGATGAACATTGTCCCCAATGTTCAAGTAAAGAATGTAAAAGTGAAAAAGTAAAAAGAATGAAATCAAATACTCCCCTGATTCGCTCGGTATGGATAATAAGGTGGCCAGGTTAGATCTTCCTCCAAGAAAATGAACAATCAAAGCTTCCCTTTCAGAATATAAATCATCTTCTTGTCATACATAACCTGTAAATCCTGAGAAAACAAACAAGGCAACCTCGCATAAAATCAGCGGCAATCTATATAAGTTACTAAGTCCTAGAAAACAAAATAAGATATAATGCTTGTGGAATGAAGTTTGCAGATTTCCTGGAGATTATAAAACTTAATTATTCAACAAAAACCTTAAGACTCCGTTAGAAAAACAAAACCGGTAAAATTTCCAGATTTTTACACGTGACGCCGTGAAGAGTTAACTCGTGACGCCGTCAGAAGTGATCTGCAGAAATTCTTATGTTAAGTTTCCGGAAAATTTCTGGAAAAACTTGGTCCTACTTCCTGGAAAATCCTGCAAAACTTCATTATGACTCAATACAAGCATTTGACTCTAACAAATATGAATATACATGTTCACTTAATATTGTGGAGAATCATGATCGGTTTGTTTCTTAAAAACATATTTGGGGTTTCCCCTTACACTTATCTTTTGCAAAAATACCTTTAGGTGGAGTTAAGACTAGGCCAAAACAACAAAGTAAAGTATTTCCACTTTTTAGTTTAGAAACATGATCTACCAACAATAAAAATAAAGCATGCATACGGAAGCAAATAACAAACAAACAAAATAAAATCACACAAAGCATGGGTTGCCTCCCAAGAAGCGCTTTTCTTTATTTACGAGTCTTGTAGCTAGACTCAAGGTCATGGGTTACCGTGTATTGCTTATGCTCACATAACCAAGCGTGAGCCATCTAATAGTTGCCTCATCTTTCTTATAATCATCTCCTAACTCTAAACATCCACGATAGTATCTTTTATTTTTTTCATGAGTATATTTAAGCCCTTTTATCTTATCATTCTCACTTAGCATTTCTATGGGCGGATACCTACTACACTTCTCCATGGAAAAATCCTTGAACCTAGGGTGTGTGCGGGGCATTTGATAGACAAAAGCTTCATCCCCTTCCGAGAATGTAATTAACCCTTCTATGAGTTTTTCATCGAGGTTGGTCAATCGTTTGAAGGGTCTTCCAAACACAACTTGGGTCAACTTATCATCAATAAATTCTCCTAGATTCTCCATAACCATGAACTCAACAAGATAAACCAAGCTTCCTACAAACACATGCAATGGTATTGCCCTAGCAATAATGTTTTCTCCTTTGTATTCTAACTCATCTACCATGATTTTATTATATTCATTACGCGAGATTATGTTCATTGGAAGAGATGAGTTAAGATAGGCGTTAAAGCTCTTAAATCTGATCTTACAAGGAAATTGCATGTTGAACGAACTATCATACTCAATCCTAGTTCTAGGGTCGACATACCTAAGAGGGTTTATTTCCTCTTCCATCCTATTCTCATTAATCACATCACCATCATCGAGATCCTCATCGGAGTTTGAATAGTAAAAAGGACTAGCCCTACGGTCATCATCAAGATCAGACTCCTCTAACTCAGAATTATTGTCAAAGTGGTGGTTGGGAGAGAGGTTAGGTGGGCTCTCATTCTCCACTAAAGGAAGTGGGTCGGGCATTTGGAAAATCCTACGATGAAAAACACGAATAACAGAAATCAAACGATCAATGTTATTGTTATCCATCGAAATAGTTTACGAACAAAGGAGACAAAGAAATAAGATAGACTAAAGAGAACCTAAAAATAAAAATAAAATCTTACTAGAAAGGAATCTAGCAAGTAGACCTAATAAAAAGAGATTCTAACCTAGACAATAACTATTCCCCGGGCTGCGGCGCCAAAAACTTGATGCGTGGGGATTGCACCAAGCTTTACCTCTCAAGGGATCTTGAGAAGCTTACAACCCCCACCAGGCAGTGTACCTGTTCGTTGTAGTATAGTATAGTGACAAGTACCGAGGGATTGATCGTTCAGCTAGGAATAGTGTCGCTTGGATTAGAAAACCTAAATACTAGTTCTAAAGATGATGGATGATTATTTTTGTATTTTTATATTTTTTAGAAAGCAAGTAAATATCTCGGGTTTGAAGGATTTGGGCAGAATTAGTTGCTAGTCAACTAACCCAATACTAAAGATGCAATCAAAATAAAATACTAGAAATGAAAATAAAACAAAATTAAACTAACGTTGTGAGCAATAAGTGGAGAAATTGTGTTTACTTAGATTTCACTACTCCCCAGATATCTTTTACACGTTAATTACTTGTTATAGTTGCGTGGATGACAGATTGTATTCCTTAATACCATTCATGGGGTGGCGCACTTAATTCCCCAATCCTATGAGTGCCTACTTCACTCCTATGTCGAGCAGGCTAAGAAGCTCATAACATGGCATCATTAGAATTTACTCATGCATTAAATACAACCAATAAAACCTAGTGCACGTCAGTTCATGTTTCCTAAGACGTTCAAGCATGTTACCATTTGGAGATCTGCCAGTTTTCTTAAGCCTAACATCGAAATCATTCATCTAATACAACCATAAACAAGTAATAAACACATAATCAACATCTAGGTTTCATTAGATTTAAGCAAACACAAGATAAATCTAGCCTAGCATGGTGGAATTGAGGCAAGCACAAGATATAGACAACCAACACATAGACATATTGATTTAATTAGAAGAACACTTATCTCAGTTACACATGAAAGGGTTCAAGGGCTGAAAACCCTTGAAAAACCTGTAAAATTCGTAATAGGTTCGGCCTTAGGGTTTTTCCAAACTTCTCCTTTTTTTATCAATGAAAATTAGAAAACTATATATAGGAAATTGAGGCTGACGGCGTCAAGACCAAATAGGCGACGCCGTCATCTCGCCGCCAAAATAATTCTCGGACTGCCTAGATCTACATCTGACGCCGTCATGTATTAGGTCCTTCCAGGCCGTCACACATTTTACTCTTGACGCTCTACTTGTGACGCCTTCATGTTTGCACTGGGCCGTCATGCAATTTACTCTTGACGCCGTCAGGGTGTTGCTCTTGACGCCGTCACCTACTGTTCCCAGCAAGGAAAATTAAGACTTTGGCGTTTTCTTCACTTTTATGCTCCAAAAACGTCCGAAATGCTTCCTTTTCCATATTTCACTCCCAACGTACCTAAAATCACAAAAGGAACGATTTAGGGTAATATTTGATCAAATAAATTCAATTCCGGGCTTAAATGACCCCCTAAAAGTGGTTCATTTTTCGCCTCATCAATAACCACACAAATGCAACTTGGAAATCAGATTACAGACAGAGAAAAGTGAAATTTAAACAATTTACAACTACAGGGGTGCAAATGAAACTTTTTCAAATTTAAAAGAAAAAAGAAAAATTAAAATGAAAATGAAATTATTTACTTGATTATTTTGATATTTAAATTCTAGTTAATTAATTAAAACTATTTAAAAAGTAATTAAAGTCTAATTTTAATTAAACTAAAAATGACAAAGGCTACAAATTAAACTAAAAACTTGCAAAAATATTTTCTAAACTTCTAATTGAACTTGAAAAAAAGTATAAAAATTAAAAAGAAATGTTTTTGTCTTTTTATGGGTTTTCTATTAATTAAAAACTAATTATATTAATTAAACTATTTTAAATTACTAAAAATACTTAAATTACTTAGAAAATTATAGAAAAATTTACAAAACTAATTAACCATCACAGAAATCCTAAAAAATTATAAAAAATTTCTAAAAATTATATTTAGACTATTTTACTAATTATTTACTTGTTAATTAATTAAAACCTAATTTAACTAAATTAGTTTAGGAAATTAGAAAATGAACAGTAGAATTTAAGAAACTATTTTCTAAAAGTCTTAAATGATTTACAAAACCTGGGAAAATTATAAAAACCAACTGTTCTTAATTAAAAATTAAGAAAACTATTAATTACTAATTGTTGGGTTTTGACCAAGTGACACTACTGCTATGTAACTCTGCTGCTGAGTAATACTGCTGCTACAATGAAACTGCTGCTAGTGTTAATGACTCTGCTGCTGAAGACAATCTGCTGCTTGGTGAAACTACTGCTGAAGGGATTAACATTGTATACGATAGGATAATTATGGAATAGATTCTTTGTATAGTTTATCTATTTAGATTATTCTTATCTTGTAGAGAAAGGTATTGTAAACCTAGTAGGACTCCTTGGCCTATAAAAGGAGGATCCTAGGGTTAGATTAAGTACGTATTATTATTCACTTCAAGGTTGTAAAACCCTAGCATTATTGAGTGCTCGTATTAATAAATATTGAAGTGTTGAAAGAGAATTCTTAATCTTCTTAAGTTAAGCTTTTATATTCCGCATTTAAGCTTAAGTATTTGTTTAAGTTAACTTCTATATAAGATCGTATTAGCTCAACTGGGATCAACACTAATATTACCTAATTAATTAATTAAACTATTTTTAATTCTAATAATTATCAAACTAAAAGAGAAAAATCTAAGAAAATTACTGAAATTACTTTAAGGTGACAGGAAATTAATAAAATTATGAAAATGATAGATTGCTTATTAATAAGCTGAAAAGAAAAATTAAAAAGATAGAATCTATTAAATAGAAGCTATCACTAATTTTAAATTTGGTTTTTTGTTGGATTTTCTATTTGACAGATGAAAATAACTTAAAAATAAGAACTTTTTACAAAGACACTTTTTGAATAGCTTAAAAATAAGCTATGTGCACCCCCTTTTCCTAAACAGTTGGCTTATAAGCTTGTTAGGACTTATGCCATATTTGAAAAATCTAGGAAATGACAAATTAAACACACACAGATGATTATAAACTTGAAATAAGCAAAATGGAACAATTAAGCACACTGAATAAGCTATATACTACAAATAAGCACTTATGCTTACACAAGGCCTAAACAGGCCAAACCTAAGGTTTTTGGACCTCTGTGGGGTCCAAAGAAGTCAAGGTGAGTCCAAATTAAAACTTAAAACTTGAAAAGGGACTGGAGGGCTACAAAATAAGCCAATAAGCTAAGCTTATAGCTTATTAATAAGCACTTGGTGGGCAATGGAAATTGGGGTCACACACTGAGTCACTCAGTGTAGGCTCAGGAAATGGTCACACTTAATGGGGCTTGCAGCCCTATCAAATAAGCTCAAAAGGGTAAAATAAGCCCTGAACCTTATCAATGGGCTTATTGGCTTTCCAAAAAGCCAAGATACAGGGTGTGAGGTCCACTAGAGTGTTGATGAGGCGAAAAATGATCCGTTTTTAGGGGGTCATTTAAGCCCGAATCCGAATTTATTTGATCAAATATTGCCCTAAATCGTTCCTTTTGTGATTTTAGGTGTTTGGAGAGTGAATTCTGGAAAAGAGGCTATTTTGGACGTTTTTGGAGCATAAAGTGAAGAAAACAACAAAGTACCAAATCCAAGCTGGAATTACAAGGTGACGGCGTCAAGGATTTACTCTTGACGGCGTCAGAAAGGATGAATATTTTACCGAAGGTTGTGAAGGCGTCAGATGAAGAGATGACGGCATCAAAATGACCAAGATTAATTTACCGAGGGTGGTGACGGCGTCACATAGGCCGTCACGATTTTATCTAGGGCGTCCGAGGAAGTGTATGGCGGCGAGTTGACGGCGTCAGATTTAACTCTTGACGCCGTCAGGACGATTTTCCTATATATAGTTTTCTAGTTTTTTCATTAAAGCAGAGAAGTTTTGGTGAAACCCTAAAGACGATTTTGGTGCCTCTTTTACAGGTTTTTCAAGGGTTCCAAACCCTTGAGACCTTGCATTGTAATTGAGATAAGTATACTCTTAATTCAATCAATATGTCTATGTGTTGGTTGTCTATCTTTTGTTCTTATCTTAATTCTACTATGCTAGGCTAAATTTCCTTTGTGTTTGCTTAGATCTAATGAAACCTAGATGTTGATTATGTGTTGATTACTTGTCTATTCTTGTTTTGAATGAATGATATTATATGTTAGGCTTAAGAAAACTGGCAGATCTCCAAATGGTAACATGCTTGAACGTCTTAAGAAACATGAACCGAGGCGTACTAGGTCTTTATTGGTTGTATTTAATGCATGAGCCACTGTTTACAATCCCTATAGTTGTGCTGGGTCATGGTGTAGGAGGAGATAAGAGCTCATAGAGTTGGGGAGTTATGTATGCCACTCCACGAATGGTATTAAGGAATACAACCCGTCATTCATACAAGTGTAACAAGTAATTAACATGTAAAAGATATCTAGGGAGTAATGAAGTCTAAGTAAACACAATTTCTCCAACCACTGCTCACAACCTTAGTTTAATATTAGTTTAATTTCATTTTCATTAGTTAATTAGTTATAAAGTAGTTTTTGGGTTAGTTGATTAGCAACTAATTCCGCCCACTCCTTCAAAACCCGAGATTTTAATTGCTTTCATAAAAATATAAAAATACAAAAATAATCATCTCTCACCTCTAGAACTATTAATTAGGTTTTCTAATCCTAGCGACACTATTCCTAAGCTGAACGATCAATCCCCCGGTACTTGTCACTATACTATACTACAACGATCAGGTACACTGCCTGGTGGGGGTTGTAAGCCTCGCGAGATCCCTCGAGAGGTAAAGCAAGGTGCGATTCCCACGCATCAAGTTTTTGGCGCCGCAGCCCGGGGAATAGTTATTGTCTAGGTTAGGATTTCTTTTTATTAGGTCTACTTGCTAGATTCCTTTCTAGTAAGATTTTATTTTTATTTTTAGGTCTTCTTTTGTCTATCTTATTTCTTCGTGCTTTTGTTCGTAACTCTTTACCATCCGACATCATGGAAGGTGGTAACATCTTTGAACCCATCATCCCACCACAACAAAACCCACCATTAGAACCCCTTAGGCCCCGAACCTTAGGAGAGTATTCCCGACCTAGCCACCAAGGCTACCGAAACACCATTGAGCTCACCGGAGCCAATGTGACCCCCTTGCGATCTGACACCATCCGGTTGGTGCAAAGCGGATGTGCATTCCATGGACTTCGTTCCGAAGATCCAAACCAACACCTTAAGGACTTCCTCAAAATTGTAGATTCCATAGACCTAGGTGTTGAAACTAGAGAGACTACCCGTTTACGCCTATTCCAATTCTCTCTACGGGATCAAGCTAGTCAATGGCTTGAGCGTTTACCCGCGGGATCCATCACCACATGGGATGATCTCACCACTCGTTTCCTTGCTCAATTTTTCCCACCGGGGAGAACTACTAAACTTAGGAATGACATCTTGATGTTCCAACAACGTCAAAATGAATCTCTTTATGAAGCATGGACTCGTTTCAAGGACTTACTCCAAAAAGTCCCTCATCATGGCATAGATTTGTGGCTCCAAGTCTAAATTTTTTATGACCATATCGATATCCCCACGAGGCGAACCATTGACCAATCGGCCGGTGGTAAGCTACGTTATCTTAGTGCGGAACAATCATGGGAACTCATAGAAGATCTTGCTCTCTATGACAACGAAAGTTGGAATGATCCCCGTGATTTGAACAAAACGGTCAAGGCAATATCTTTGCCTTCGAATAATTCAAGCACTCCCGACCGTAGGATCATGGAACTTGAGGACCAAGTCAAGTTTCTCATGAAATCTTACGAGGCTCCGAAGCATTCAAGCCAAGTGAACAAAATCACTTCTTCATGCGAATTATGTAGTGGTCCCCATGACACTCGTGATTGTGTGGAACTCCCCGGAACAGCTTTTGCGGACTACGCATCCACGCGTACCGACGAAGCGGGAGATAAGTGGTACACTTTTAAGCCCGAGCCAAACACATACGGTGATTCATATAACCCCTCATGGAAAAATCACCCAAACCTTAGGTGGAAACAAAATCAACCAAATTCATCCAACCCACCTAATCGTTACCAATCAAACGGTCCACCATCCAACCGTATCTTCAACAACAATCCTTCTAACAACTATGGTAGTACCAACAATCTGGAAGGATTGATGTCGAAATTTATGGCATCTCAAGAAGCTCGCATAGCTAGGTTTGAAACCGAATTCAACCAACAACAAACGGAGATGACCAACAAAATCGACAACTTGTTGAAAGCCCTCAACAACCAAACATTAGCCACACCTAGGAAGGACACTAGGGACACCAATAGTGGAATCCAAGCTAAGGACCCCTCATCATCCAAACATGTCCACTTTGTCAATGTTGTCACTATTAAGCCGATAGATAGGGAAATAGAGGAGAGTGACAAAGATGAAGTTAGAGTAGAAGCCAATAGTGAGGATGAGAGTAGGGAAGTTGAGGTTAATAAGGATGAGGAATTAGAGGAGGTAGAACCTATAGAGGAATATTTTGATAAGTTGCCAACCAAGGAAGAACGGGAATACCATAAGTATTTATTCGATAGTCCCGAAACAACATATATCTTTGGCGATCCCCTGATCAAAATGGGAGAACCCTCTAACATTAACATCCCATGCAATATCGGGCACATGCATGTATGGAAAGCTTACATAGATCTTAGATCCCCCGTGAACATCATGTCTAGGACTTATTACAATTGGGTGATGAAGAAGCAACTCAATTTTAGGATAATGCCCGGTAAAAGTTGGATAAGTAATTTTGCGGGAAGAGTGAAGGGATTGCATGTCATTATAGGGAATCTCACCTATGAGATTGATTTTATGATAGTTGAAGACATTCGTCCGGTGATAGATGCTTGCCTAAGTCAAGTAGTATTCGGGAAGCCATTTGTTGAGGCCACTAGGATGAGTTATGATCCGACATTAGGGATAGTTAGATTCAAGGAAGAGAATGATGAGGTTGCTTATCAAATGCCCTACAAGATTGAGCAATACCGCCTTCTCTCTAATTTCGAAAAGGAACGTAAGCAAGCGGCTTATTATAGGAATGAGGAGGATAGACGTAGAGGAGTAGAGTATGTTAGAAATAGGATGCTTGGTTTCTACAAAGAGTGCTTACAACTAGGTCCAGAATACAAAACTGGTTTAGAAGATGACCTAGAGAATGGAACCAATGATGAAATCACGTAGTAACCCACAACTTTGAGTCTAGCTACAAGACTCGTAAATAAAGAAAAGCGCTTCTTGGGAGGCAACCCATGTTTTGTGTGATTTTATTTGTTTGATTGTTATTTGCTTCCGTATGCATGTTTTATTTTTATTGTTGGTTGATCATGTTTCTCAATTAAAATGTGGAAATACTTTATTATGTTGTTTAGCCTAGTCTTAACTTCAACCTAAAGGTATTTTTGCAAAAGATAAGTGTAAGGGGAAACCCCAAATATGTTTTTTTTAAGAAACAAACCGATCATGATTCTCCACAATATTTAATGAACATGTGTATTCGTATTGTTAGAGTCAAATGCTTGTATTGAGTCATAATGTAGTTTTGCAGGATTTTCCAGGAAGTAGGACAAAGTTTTTCCAGAAATTTTCCGGAAACTTAACATAAAGATTTCTGCAGGTTCATTCTGACGGCGTCAGGCAATTGCTCTTGACGGCGTCAGGAGTCAAAAATCCGGAAATTTTACCAGTTTTGTTTTTCTAACGGAGTCTTATGAGTTTTTGTGAATTATTAAGTTTTATAATCTCCAGGAAATCTGCAAACTTCATTCCACAAGCATTATATCTTATTTTGTTTTCTAGGATTTAGTAACTTATATAGGATGCCGCCGATTTTACGCGAGGTTGCCTTGTCTACCTTTGTCAGGATTTACAGGTTATTTGAGACAAGAAGATGATTTATATTCTGGAAGGGAAGCTTTGATTGTTCGTTTTCTTGGAGGAAGATTTAACCTGGCCAACCTAAAATACATACCGAGCGAATCAGGGGAGTATTTGAATTCATTCTCTTTACTTTTAACTTTTACATTCTTTACTTGAACATTGGGGACAATGTTCATCTTAAGTGTAAGGGGAGGGTAAAAAGATGATACCTTACATATGCACTTTCGCTTGAGTTTGTTTTGTTTGATAGTAGATGAGTAATAAAACTATGAGAAATACTTGTTAGTGTAATTTTAGCGCCAAATTTAAAATTTTTTACAACATTTAGGAGTGAAACTCTAGCCATAGCAAGCGTCTCATGGATAGGAGGTTGTATGACTAGCACATAACCGTATATTCAGAAAAATTTTCCACCCAAAAATGTGAGGTTCGCCTTTAGATTTGATAGGGAAAGCATTTATTATTGGTGCTTATGAGTGTACCGGTAGCATTTAGATTCTAGAACTTGCGTTAGTGATGCATCCCGAGACCGCTAGTGAGACTACATTCGTGTGGTAGGATTTACTACATGATAAGAGGCATTAGGATCACCCTTGTGTTAAACCCGTATTATAATTACTTGACCATTTAAGTCATATTACTTGGCTAGTTAAGTCAACTAATTTTTCCCACACCCTTAGCGTTGTACTCATTTTTAGTACACGATACCCCTAGTACACCCCTCCGAGCCTATCTTTTCGTTTCTAACTTTAAGCATCTTACTTAAAGGAAGAATTTGTTACACGCCACTTAAATGTACAACCAAATCGCCTTAGCCTTCCGTGTATGCGCTCATTTTTAGTGCATTATTGTTATTTGTTAAACCCTAAGTTAACTTTCTAATTGATTACATGGTTGCTAAGTCGAGTCATATCCTTGTACATATTGTTTTGGGACGATTGGGACTCATGGGTAAGTACTTATTTTATGGAGTAATGGGGAAGAACAACACTTATTACCCCCATATGTACGTTAATCTTAAAAGTGCTCCAAGTGTTTTGATTTTCTTAATTCGAGTCATTAGAATAGTTTAATGTAAACTATGTAAAGATTCAAGTGTAAGGGGAATGCTCAAACCCCTATGATGTATTATTTTGGATGGTAGGGTAAGAGTGTATGAAAAAAAAAAAAAAAAAAAAAAAAAAAATCGAAAATGTCAAGAAAAAGAAAAAAATTTAAAAAAAAAAAAAAAAAAAAAATAGAAAAGAAAGAAAGAAAAAAACATACGGACTACCATCCCGTTTTCATTCTATGTTTATTTTATGTTTTTGTTATTTTTCATTTATTAGCTTAAGTCGAGTCTAGTCTTGGCTTAGCAACGCCATCTTGTACATGTAATTAACTAAGATTGTTAACTCGCCACCAGTAAAACCTCCTTTATCCAACAAAACCGTGTAATTCATATCCCTACACCTAACATTATAACCCTTTAAGAAGACCTCTTTGATAGTTTATCCTAGGTGCTTACGCCATGTGGTGGAGGTTTGATCCTTTCCCAAGCCTATGGTAATCTATTTTGCTATGACAGGTAGTGAGAGATATCTTCCATTTCCATAATGTTATATTACTTTATTACACCCGAGAGATGTGAGTATCTAAACACTATTTGTGAGGTGCTTGTGTATGACCTCCGTGCTTGTCTATTGGTCTTTAGTGGAACGATTATTTGTTGTAATTACTTTTATATTAGTGTTAAATGACCCCTAACTTGTCTTTTGAGTAGAATAAAAGCTCATTTGCTTGAGGACAAGCAAATCTCAAGTGTAAGGGTATATGATGAGGCGAAAAATGATCCGTTTTTAGGGGGTCATTTAAGCCCGAATCCGAATTTATTTGATCAAATATTGCCCTAAATCGTTCCTTTTGTGATTTTAGGTGTTTGGAGAGTGAATTCTGGAAAAGAGGCTATTTTGGACGTTTTTGGAGCATAAAGTGAAGAAAACAACAAAGTACCAAATCCAAGCTGGAATTACAAGGTGACGGCGTCAAGGATTTACTCTTGACGGCGTCAGAAAGGATGAATATTTTACCGAAGGTTGTGAAGGCGTCAGATGAAGAGATGACGGCGTCAAAATGACCAAGATTAATTTACCGAGGGTGGTGACGGCGTCACATAGGCCGTCACGATTTTATCTAGGGCGTCCGAGGAAGTGTATGGCGGCGAGTTGACGGCGTCAGATTTAACTCTTGACGCCGTCAGGACGATTTTCCTATATATAGTTTTCTAGTTTTTTCATTAAAGCAGAGAAGTTTTGGTGAAACCCTAAAGACGATTTTGGTGCCTCTTTTACAGGTTTTTCAAAGGTTCCAAACCCTTGAGACCTTGCATTGTAATTGAGATAAGTATACTCTTAATTCAATCAATATGTCTATGTGTTGGTTGTCTATCTTTTGTTCTTATCTTAATTCTACTATGCTAGGCTAAATTTCCTTTGTGTTTGCTTAGATCTAATGAAACCTAGATGTTGATTATGTGTTGATTACTTGTCTATTCTTGTTTTGAATGAATGATATTATATGTTAGGCTTAAGAAAACTGGCAGATCTCCAAATGGTAACATGCTTGAACGTCTTAAGAAACATGAACCGAGGCGTACTAGGTCTTTATTGGTTGTATTTAATGCATGAGCCACTGTTTACAATCCCTATAGTTGTGCTGGGTCATGGTGTAGGAGGAGATAAGAGCTCATAGAGTTGGGGAGTTATGTATGCCACTCCACGAATGGTATTAAGGAATACAACCCGTCATTCATACAAGTGTAACAAGTAATTAACATGTAAAAGATATCTAGGGAGTAATGAAGTCTAAGTAAACACAATTTCTCCAACCACTGCTCACAACCTTAGTTTAATATTAGTTTAATTTCATTTTCATTAGTTAATTAGTTATAAAGTAGTTTTTGGGTTAGTTGATTAGCAACTAATTCCGCCCACTCCTTCAAAACCCGAGATTTTAATTGCTTTCATAAAAATATAAAAATACAAAAATAATCATCTCTCACCTCTAGAACTATTAATTAGGTTTTCTAATCCTAGCGACACTATTCCTAAGCTGAACGATCAATCCCCCGGTACTTGTCACTATACTATACTACAACGATCAGGTACACTGCCTGGTGGGGGTTGTAAGCCTCGCGAGATCCCTCGAGAGGTAAAGCAAGGTGCGATTCCCACGCATCAAGTGTTCATTAAGCAACTTGGAAAATAGATGAAAAACCTGTGCATAGGGCATAAGCTTGCCCTGCAAGTCAAAATAAGCTACTCCACAGGCTTATATAAAAATCTAAAAAATAAGCTGATTATGGGACTTTGAAGACTAAGTGGCAAAGATTAAGCTTGATTGGCTCTGAACGGTCAACCTAAATTGACCAGGTGAATGGTCAACAAGGTCAAACAGCCTAGAGTCAATGCTCCACGGAAGTATAGTGTTTCCCCGGGTCGTTATGTCCCGACGAGGTGTGGATTGTATTCAAACGGTTTTGTGATCGGGTGAATTTGGATGAAAAGGGGTTTGAGATTGGTTAAGCTAAGGAATCTACAAAGAAATAGCTTAAATAAGCTATATGAATAAGACTGGAAGCTAGGAAAAACCAAAAACGATTTAAACCTAAAAACGCGTACGTTACGTTTAAATAAAACGTAAACGTACAAAATAAAAAGTGAAAACGGAAATCTGAAAACACCTAGGGGGTGAAAATGACTTTTTTACAAACTAAAAGGTAAAAGAAAATTTTTAGAAAAAGAAAATAGATTTTAACACTAATTAATTATTTATTATTAATTAAAAACTGTTTAATACTTATTATTAATATTTATATAACTTAAATATAATACAATATTGATTAAATACTAAAAAGGTGAAAATAAAATTTCTAAAATTATAAAATAACTAAAAATAAGTTTTAAAAATAAAAATAAATATTTTTGTCTTTTTGTGGTTTTTTTATTAATTAATTACTAATTAATTATTAATTATCTAATTAAATTATTTTAAATTAAGAAAAATACTAAATGAACAGTAAAAATTCTAATAAAATTTATAAAATTATTTTATAACATATAAAAGCTATAAAAAATATAAAAACTAGGTTTTAATTAATAAAAACTAATTATGCTATTTTAAACTAATTATTAATTTATTACTAATAAAACTAATATTAAATATAATAAATACCAAATGACAAAATAAAAATCTGAAAAAATTATTATAATTACTTTAATATATGAGGAATTTAATAAAATAGCTAAGTACTTAATAGAAATTTAAAAATGAAAATTAAAATTAAATTACATTAAATAGAAACTATCACTTAAAATTAAAATTGTTTTTTCTGGATTTTTCTTTTAGAAAACTATTTTATAACTAAAAACAACAAACTTTTGTGAAAACAAGATTTTTAGAACTCAAAAATAAGCTGATTAAGAAAGAAAAAGCCAAACAGTTGACTTTGTTTGACCAAGTGGGAAAATAAGCTAAACTGAGATCAAATGGGACCCACAATGGATGATTCAGGTTTCTCTGAGATACTTGAACTATATTAAGCAAGTTTGTGCCAAATAAGTGGCCTCAATAAGCCACAAATCACCAATAAGCAGTTTGCTTATTGAGTTTCTGAGACAGATTGGGGATAAGGTTTGGATGCACAACAAAGTGGGGTCCACTGGTCTAGGGGTCAAACAAATGGTCAAAAGGTCAACTCTGGTAGGAGGGGGTTGAGAGAACCCAAGGGTGAAGTGTGGGACCCACTGGGTTAGCCACAAGACACCACCAAAGTTGGATGGGTGGTTTGGGTCTGCTGAGACAGGGCAGGGTCTTTGCCCTGCAGCCTACTTCAAGGGGTGTTTTGGGTACTTAAAAAAAATTATAAAAATGTAAACTTTGTAGAAACCTAAAGTTCAAATGGTAGAGTAGTCACATAACAAATTTCAGGTCCTAACTCACAACACACAAATCATAAAAAATCACCCAAGTTTTGCAAAAATCTGAGATGAACAATTTGACTTTTTAGTGAAACTTGGTATTTTGACTTATATGAACTTTGGTGGCTTCTAATTGATTGATAACATGAAGTTAGGCTAAATTACAACTAAAACAAGTTAAAACAACAAGTTATCTCATGAGATGATGGCTTTATAGGACACAATGACCACCACAGTTAACTGTGGTTGTGGTATTTCTTTGATATTGACTTTTTTCAAACACAACCTGAATTTTATGGCTCAACTAGGCTACATTAACCTGAGGTGACATGCTCAAACCAAATCAACAACAATATAACAGTTAGAATAGACAAAACAGTGCTGATCCACTTTTGCCAAACTTTTATAATACAAGGACCCAAGATGCCATAAATGATCATTTTCCATTTTTTCAAATTCCCGGGGACCATTTATGTAATTTTCCAAACATGAGGGACCAAACTTGTAATTTCCTCAAACTTCACACCAAGGACTGAAAATGACTTTTGTAACTTCCCAAGGACCCAAAATGATTTTTCTTTCAAAATTATCCCACCAGGGACCAAATCTGCCAATTTTCGAAACTCCAGGGACTGAATTTGTAAATTTCCAAAAACTTTTGAGATTTTTCACCAAAGGACTAAATATGACAACTTATGATTGTAAAAGGGCCTTTGGTGATAATTTTCCATATTTTGAATATCCAGGGACTAGTTTTGTAATTTTATGAAAGTTGGGGGACTGAAACTGCCAATTTTGCAAACTTTATACGTTTTTCATCTGTTTTTGCTCGTTTTGCATCTAAAACATATAAAACACGATTTTGAAATATTTTCAGTATTTTGATGCATTTCTGAGTGTTTTTGTATGTTTTGCAGTTCAGAATTGACCAAAAATGATGAGTGTTTGAGCACTCATCAATCCCCCACACTAAACTATTGCTAGTCCCTAGCAATACTGTTTTGAAAACTTGATGGATTTTAAACTCTTTACCAAAAGCCATCACTTCTGGAGTAGCCAGGTGTAAGAACTGTGGCACACCTGATAACCGTGTGATTTTGAGAAAACCACCAGCTGTCAACGGATTTGATTTGTCTTTACCAGGAGCCGTTTGCTCCTGGACTAGCCAACTCTTGATGTAATAGTCAACATCTTGGTGAGCTGATTACCAATTATGGATTTTCCACGGCCTTTACCACAAGCCATAATCTTGCGGGCTAGCCAACTCATTTGTTTTTGGGGAGTTGATGAACCATACAATTTTGGGCAAATTTCAAGCCATAATCGGATTTGATATGTCTTTACCAAGAGCCGTTTGCTCCTGGACTAGCCAATCCCTTTTGTCGGTTAGACAAGGCGGACTGATTACCACAAAAATTTTGAAGCACCAGTGAAAATTTTTTGAACTTTTTGAAATTTTGGCAAAAACGGGGGTATTATATAGTAAAATGTGATAAAATTCGCTAGAATAGCGAATACCCCCCCCCCCCCCACTTAGCATGCATATTGTCCTCAATATTCAAAATCCCGGCTATTATGCCGACATTTTGAACGTAAAAGGGCAATATTACAAGCTAAGTGATGCGTGGCAATCGCAACAGGCTTTACCTCTCGAGGGATCTCGAGAAGCTTACAACCCCCACCAGGCAGTGTACCTGATCGTTGTAGTATAGTATAGTGACAAGTACCGGGGAATTGATCGTTCAGCTTAGGAATAGTGTCGCTAGGATTATAAAACCAAATTACTAGTTCTAAAGGTGAGGGATGATTATTTTTGTGTTTTTATATTTTTTTTGAAAGCAATTAAAATCTCGGGGTTTGAAGGAGTAGGCGGAATTAGTTGCTATTCAACTAACCCAATACTAAGATGCAATCAAAATAAAATAACAAAAATGAAAATAAACTAATTAAACTAAAGTTGTGAGCAGTAATTGGAGAAAATGTGTTTACTTAGATTTCACTACTCCCTAGATATCTTTTACACGTTAATTACTTGTTATAATTGCATGGATGACGGATTGTATTCCTTAATACCATTCATGGGGTGGCATACATAACTCCCCAATTCTATGAGCTCTTATCTCCTCCTACACCATGCCCAGCACAACTATAGGGATTGTAAACAGTGGCTCATGCATTAAATACAACCAATAAAGACCTAGTACGCCTCAGTTCATGTTTCTTAAGACGTTCAAGCATGTTACCATTTGGAGATCTGCCAGTTTTCTTAAGCCTAACATATAAATCATTCATCCAAGACAAGAATAAACAAGTAATCAACACATAATCAATATCTAGGTTTCATTAGATCTAAGCAAACACAAAAGAGATCTAGCCTAGCATGATAGAATTAAGATAAGAACAAGATATAGACAACCAACACATAGACATATTGATTGAATTAGAAGAACACTTATCTCAATTACAATGCAAGGTATCAAGGGTTTGGAACCCTTGAAAAACCTGTAAAAGTTGCACCAAAATCGCCTTTAGGGTTTCTCCAAAACTTCTCTTTAAATGTGAAAAACTAGAAAACTATATATAGGAAAATAGGGATGTCGGCGTCAAGAACAAAGGTGTGACGCCGTCATCTCGCCGCCAAATACTTCCTCGGACGGCCTTGATCTACTTCTGACGCCGTCAAGGCCTATGCCGTCACACAAATTACTCTTGACGCCCTGTGTGTGACGCCGTCATCAACTACGGATTTTAATTCTTGAGGTTTGACGCCGTCATGAATTTACTCTTGACGCCTTCATGTACTGTTCCCAGCATGGAAAATTGAGACTTTGCCGTTTTCTTCACTTTTATGCTCCAAAAACGTCCAAAATGGCTTCTTTTCCAGAATTCACTCTCCAAGTACCTAAAATCACAAAAAGAACGATTTAGGGCAATATTTGATCAAATAAATTCGGATTCGGGCTTAAATGACCCCCTAAAAATGGATCATTTTTCGCCTCATCACTAAGCGTGGAAAACACCATTTTGTTTTTTTCACTCTATTTGTAACCATAGCATGGGGGACTCCCCCACACTTAGGGTGAAAACCCTATAAGTATGATGTGGAAAAAACAATCTCAATCGGACTTTCATTCAAGATGTTTGGACAAACATTTGAAGCACGTGAAAGTTCCACACCGATGAGATATAATACCGGCTCAAGATAATGATACATGAAAATGCCGGGATCAAAGATGGAGCACTTTTATCTTTACATACTTTACAATTAACTATTCTAATGACTCGAATTAAGAAAATCAAAACACTTGGAGCACTTTAAGATTATCGTACATATGGGGGTAATAAGTGATGTTCTTCCCCATTACTCCATAAAATAAGTACTTACCCATGAGTCCCAATCGTCCCAAAACAATATGTACAAGGATATGACTCGACTTAGCAACCATGTAATTAATTAGAAAGTTAACTTAGGGTTTAACAAATAACAATAATGCACTAAGAATGAGCGCATACACGGAAGGCTAAGGCGATTTGGGTGTACATTTAAGTGGGGTGTAACAAATTCTTCCTTTAAGTAAAATGCTTAAAGTTAGAAATGAAAAGATAGGCTCGGAGGGGTGTACTAGGGGTTTCGTGTACTAAAAATGAGTACAACGCTAAGGGTGTGGGAAAAATTAGTTGACTTAACTAGTCAAGTAGTATGACTTAAATGGTCAAGTAATAATGATACGGGTTTAACACAAGGGTAATCCTAATGCCTCTTATCATGTAGTAAATCCTACCACACGAATGTAGTCTCACTAGCGGTCTCGGAATGCATCACTAACGCAAGTTCTAGAATCTAAATGCTACCGGTACACTCATAAGCACTAATAGTAAATGCTTTTCCTATCAAATCTAAAGGCGAACCTCACATATTTGGGTGGAAAATTTTTCTGAATATACGGTTATGTGCTAGTCATACAATCTCCTATCCATGAGACGCTTGCTATGGCTAAAGTTTCACTCCTAAATGTTGTAAAAAATTTTAAATTTGGCGCTAAAATTACACTAACAAGTATTTCTCATAGTTTTATTACACATCTACCATTAAACAAAACAAACTCAAGCGAAAGTGCATATGTAAGGTATCATCTTTTTACCCTCCTCTTACACTTAAGATGAACATTGTCCCCAATGTTCAAGTAAAGAATGTAAAAGTGAAAAAGTAAAGAGAATGAAATCAAATACTCCCCTGATTCGCTCGGTATGGATTATAGGTTGGCCAGGTTAAATCTTCCTCCAAGAAAATGAACCATCAAAGCTTCCCTTCCAGAATATAAATCATCTCCTTGTCATATATAACCTGTAAAGCCTGACAAAATAGACAAGACAACCTCGCGTAAAATCGGCGGCATCCTATATAAGTTATTAAATCCTAGAAAACAAAGTAAGATATAATGCTTGTGGAATGAAGTTTGCAGATTTCCTGGAGATTATAAAACTTAATAATTCACAAAAACCATAAGACTCCGTTAGAAAAACAAAACCGGTAAAATTTCCAGATTTTTAACTCCTGACGCCGTCAAGAGTAACCTCTGACGCCGTCAGAATGGACCTGCAGAAATTCTTATGTTAAGTTTCCGGAAAATTTCTGGAAAAACTTGGTCTTACTTCCTGGAAAATCCTGCAAAACTTCATTATGACTCAATACAAGCATTTGACTCTAACGAATACGAATATACATGCTCATTTAATATTGTGGAGAATCATGATCGTGTGTTTCTTGAAAACATATTTGGGGTTTCCCCATACACTTATCTTTTGCAAAAATACTTTTAGGTTGGAGTTAAGACTAGGCCAAACAACATAGTAAAGTATTTCCACATTTTAATTTAGAGACATGATCAACCAACAATAAAAATAAAACATGCATACGGAAGCAAATAACAATCAAACATATAAAATCACACAAAACATGGGTTGCCTCCCAAGAAGCGCTTTTCTTTATTTATGAGTCTTGTAGCTAGACTCAAGGTCATGGGTTACTACGTGATACGGGTGAGTTCCTCATTGAGGACATCTTTGGGATCGTACTTAGGTTTCAACTTTCTATCGGTTTCCTTAGTATGGTACGACCTTTCAAACTTTTCTCCATCCGGATCATACAAGGTCATTCTAATATGCCATGACCCGTCACCTTCTTTAGGTGGCTTGTCCCACCTCCATTTACACTTGTCTCCCTCTCTTTTCCATTTATTCCTTTCTATGTTGATGGGCATTACGCTTAATAACTCAATCATCTTCCTAAAGACTAACGGGTCCTCAAAGGGGTCTAGCTCTTCATCTCTAGCTATGAGTTGTTCTACCGAATGTGTCTTTTCAACAAAGTCTTTTTCTAGATAGAATGGGCATTGAGGTCCTATAAAGTTCCTTTCTATCCAAGGTCCATATCTAGATGGTCTTCTATTCATCTCTACCCAATGCGGTGTCGGTTCATCATCACAATCATAACTATGCTTCTTTACATCGTACACCGACCAAGTATCGCCTTCACCTACCGCTATCTTGGATTCCTTGCAATCTATCATGGCACTAGCGGTTGCTAAAAATCCTCTTCCTACCAATAATGGGCATGTAGTGTCACTAACCATGTCTAGGACGTGAAAATCCGCTAATATAGTTAACCTTCCTACGTGAACAACTACATCCTTAATCATTCCAACCGGGTGGGCAATACTACCATCCGCTAGCCTTATCAATACCTCCGTTTCCTCTAACTTTCCTAGCTTAAGAGCGGTGAATAAGGATAAGGGAATCAAGTTGAGGCTTGACCCTAAATCGGCTAGTGTGTCGAAAGCTTCGGATCTTCCTATCTTACAGGGCAAAACAAATATACCCGGATCATCAAGCTTTTTAGGCAACTTGTTTTGAACGAAGGCGGTCCCATTTTTACCTAGCTTACACTTCTCATATTTTTCTAGGAGGGCACTATAGTAAGGAGCACGCGCTAAGACATCAATGACGGGGCGTTCAAGGTGAAGTTCTTTGAATTCATCGTCAAGGTCTTGCGTAAGAGGTGTTTCAACATTGCTTTTGACCAGCTCTATAGTGGGTGTTTTATTTGATTGGTCCTTTTGGGGAACTTGGTTTTGTTTGAAACACGTGCTCGTTGATTTAACCGAGTAGTATTGTGGACACGAAGTCGGTGACGAAACTGAGGATATGGAATTAATGGTTAGTTTCAGATTCTTGATCGTGTCGCTCGGGAGTGCTCCCATTTCTCGGTCATTAAGAACTTTCAACAATGCATCAATTCTAGTGGTCATCTCGCTTTGCTTTTGTTTGAAATCGGCTTCAAACTTAGATATGCGAGCTTCTTGAGATGCCATGAACTTTGACATCAATCCTTCAAGATTGTTGGTACTACCATAGTTGTTAGAAGGATTGTTGTTGAAAGTACGGTTGGATGGTGGACCGTTTGGTTGGTAACGATTAGGCGGATTGGAAGAATTGGTCTGATTTTGTTTCCACCTAAGGTTTGGGTGATTTTTCCATGAGGGGTTGTATGAATCACCGTATGTGTTTGGCTCGGGCTTGAAAGTGTACCACTTATCTCCCGCTTCGTCGGTACGCGTGGATGCGTAGTCCGCAAAAGTTGTTCCGGGGAGTTACACACAATCACGAGTGTCGTGGGGACCACTACATAATTCGCATGAAGAAGTGATTTTGGTCACTTGGCTTGAAGGCTTAGGAGCATCGTAAGATTTCATGAGAAACTTGACTTGGTCCTCAAGTTCCATGATCCTACGGTCGGGAGTGCTAGAATTGTTCGAAGGCAAAGATATTGCCTTGATCGTTTTGTTCAAGTCACGGGATCGTTCCAACTTTCGTTGTCATAGAGAGCAAGATCTTTTATGAGTTCCCATGATTGTTCCGCACTAAGATCACGTAGCTTACCACCGGCCGATTGGTCAATGGTTCGCCTCGTGGAGATGTCGATATGGTCATAAAAAATTTGGACTTGGAGCCAAAGATCTATGCCATGATGAGGGACTTTTTGGAGTAAGTCCTTGAAACAAGTCCATGCTTCATAAAAAGATTCATTTTGACGTTGTTGGAACATCAAGATGTCATTCCTAAGCTTAGTAGTTCTTCCTGGTGGGAAAAATTGAGCAAGGAAACGAGTGGTGAGATCATCCCATGTGGTGATGGATCCCGCGGGTAAACACTCAAGCCATTGACTAGCTTGATCCCGTAGAGAGAATTGGAATAGGCGTAAACGGGTGGTCTCTCTAGTTTCAACACCTAGGTCTATGGAATCTACGATTTTGAGAAAGTCCTTAAGATGTTGGTTTGGATCTTCGGAACGAAGTCCATGGAATGCACATCCGCTTTGCACCAACCGGATGGTATCGGATCGCAAGGGGGTCACATTGGCTCCGGTGAGCTCAATGGTGTTTCGGTAGCCTTGGTGGCTAGGTCGGGAGTACTCTCCTAAGGTTCGGGGCCTAAGGGGTTCTAATGGTGTGTTTTGTTGTGGTGGGATGACGGGTTCAAAGATGTTACCACCTTCCATGATGTCGGATGGTAAAGAGTTACGAACAAAGGCACGAAGAAATAAGATAGACTAAAGAAAACCTAAAAATAAAAATAAAATCTTACTAGAAAGGAATCTAGCAAGTAGACCTAATAAAAAGAAATTCTAACCTAGACAATAACTATTCCCCAGGCTGCGGCGCCAAAAACTTGATGCGTGGGAATCGCAACAGGCTTTACCTCTCGAGGGATCTCGAGAAGCTTACAACCCCCACCAGGCAGTGTACCTGATCGTTGTAGTATAGTATAGTGACAAGTACCGGGGGATTGATCGTTCAGCTTAAGAATAGTGTCGCTAGGATTAGAAAACCTAATTACTAGTTCTAAAGGTGAGGGATGATTATTTTTGTGTTTTTATATTTTTTTTAGAAAGCAATTAAAATCTCGGGGTTTGAAGGAGTGGGCGGAATTAGTTGCTATTCAACTAACCCAATACTAAGATGCAATCAAAATAAAATAACAAAAATGAAAATAAACTAATTAAACTAAAGTTGTGAGCAGTAATTGGAGAAAATGTGTTTACTTAGATTTCACTACTCCCTAGATATCTTTTACACGTTAATTACTTGTTATAATTGCATGGATGACGGATTGTATTCCTTAATACCATTCATGGGGTGGCATACATAACTCCCCAATTCTATGAGCTCTTATCTCCTCCTACACCATGCCCAGCACAACTATAGGGATTGTAAACAGTGGCTCATGCATTAAATACAACCAATAAAGACCTAGTACGCCTCAGTTCATGTTTCTTAAGACGTTCAAGCATGTTACCATTTGGAGATCTGCCAGTTTTCTTAAGCCTAACATATAAATCATTCATCCAAGACAAGAATAAACAAGTAATCAACACATAATCAATATCTAGGTTTCATTAGATCTTAGCAAACACAAAAGAGATCTAGCCTAGCATGATAGAATTAAGATAAGAACAAGATATAGACAACCAACACATAGACATATTGATTGAATTAGAAGAACACTTATCTCAATTACAATGCAAGGTATCAAGGGTTTGGAACCCTTGAAAAACATGTAAAAGTTGCACCAAAATCGTCTTTAGGGTTTCTCCAAAAATTCTCTTTAAATGTGAAAAACTAGAAAACTATATATAGGAAAATAGGGATGACGGCGTCAAGAACAAAGGTGTGACGCCGTCATCTCGCCGCCAAATACTTCCTCGGACGGCCTTAATCTACTTCTGACGCCGTCAAGGCCTAGGCCGTCACACAAATTACTCTTGACGCCCTGTGTGTGACGCCGTCATCAACTACGGATTTTAATTCTTGAGGTTTGACGCCATCATGAATTTACTCTTGACGCCTTCATGTACTGTTCCCAGCATGGAAAATTGAGACTTTGCCGTTTTCTTCACTTTTATGCTCCAAAAACGTCCAAAATGGCTTCTTTTCCAGAATTCACTCTCCAAGTACCTAAAATCACAAAAGGAACGATTTAGGGCAATATTTGATCAAATAAATTCGGATTCAGGCTTAAATGAGCCCCTAAAAACGGATCATTTTTCGACTCATCACTAAGCGTGGAAAACACCATTTTGTTTTTTTCACTCTATTTGTAACCATAGCATGGGGGACTCCCCCACACTTAGGGTGAAAACCCTATAAGTATGTTGTGGAAAAAACAATCTCAATCGGACTTTCATTCAAGATATTTGGACAAACATATGAAGCACGTGAAAGTTCCACACCGATGAGATATAATACCGGCTCAAGATAATTATACATGAAAATGCCGGGATCAAAGATGGTATCCTCACTCCCGAAGGAGTGAAGAAGAGAAGAAGTCACCCTGTAGGTGAAGAAAAGGAAGAAAATCATGATAAAAAGCATGATTTGATCTTCTTCCTCGAGAGGAGGCTCCGTAGCCTGAGTTTGGATTTCAAAGGTTAAGCTCGTAAACAACCTGGGAGGGTGGGTGGGTGATGAGGCGAAAAATGATCCGTTTTTAGGGGGTCATTTAAGCCCGAATCCGAATTTATTTGATCAAATATTGCCCTAAATCGTTCCTTTTGTGATTTTAGGTGTTTGGAGAGTGAATTCTGGAAAAGAGGCTATTTTGGACGTTTTTGGAACATAAAGTGAAGAAAACAACAAAGTACCAAATCCAAGCTGGAATTACAAGGTGACGGCGTCAAGGATTTACTCTTGACGGCGTCAGAAAGGATGAATATTTTACCGAAGGTTGTGAAGGCGTCAGATGAAGAGATGACGGCGTCAAAATGACCAAGATTAATTTACCGAGGGTGGTGACGGCGTCACATAGGCCGTCACGATTGGATCTAGGGCGTCCGAGGAAGTATATGGCGGCGAGTTGACGGCGTCAGATTTTACTCTTGACGCCGTCAGGACGATTTTCCTATATATAGTTTTCTAGTTTTTTCATTAAAGAAAGGAGAAGTTTTGGTGAAACCCTAAAGACGATTTTGGTGCCTCTTTTACAGGTTTTTCAAGGGTTCCAAACCTTTGAGACCTTGCATTGTAATTGAGATAAGTATACTCTTAATTCAATCAATATGTCTATGTGTTGGTTGTCTATCTTTTGTTCTTATCTTAATTCTACTATGCTAGGCTAAATTTCCTTTGTGTTTGCTTAGATCTAATGAAACCTAGATGTTGATTATGTGTTGATTACTTGTCTATTCTTGTTTTGAATGAATGATATTATATGTTAGGTTTAAGAAAACTGGCAGATCTCCAAATGGTAACATGCTTGAACGTCTTAAGAAACATGAACCGAGGCGTACTAGGTCTTTATTGGTTGTATTTAATGCATGAGCCACTGTTTACAATCCCTATAGTTGTGCTGGGTCATGGTGTAGGAGGAGATAAGAGCTCATAGAGTTGGGGAGTTATGTATGCCACTCCACGAATGGTATTAAGGAATACAACCCGTCATTCATACAAGTGTAACAAGTAATTAACATGTAAAAGATATCTAGGGAGTAATGAAGTCTAAGTAAACACAATTTCTCCAACCACTGCTCACAACCTTAGTTTAATATTAGTTTAATTTCATTTTCATTAGTTAATTAGTTATAAAGTAGTTTTTGGGTTAGTTGATTAGCAACTAATTCCGCCCACTCCTTCAAAACCCGAGATTTTACTTGCTTTCATAAAATATAAAAACACAAAAATAATCATCTTCCATCTATAGAACTTTTAATTAGGTTTTCTAATCCTAGCGACACTATTCCTAAGCTGAACGATCAATCCCCCGGTACTTGTCACTATACTATACTACAACGATCAGGTACACTGCCTGGTGGGGGTTGTAAGCCTCGCGAGATCCCTCGAGAGGTAAAGCAAGGTGCGATTCCCACGCATCAAGTTTTTGGCGCCGTTGCCGGGGAAATAGTTATTGTCTAGGTTAGGATTTCTTTTTATTAGGTCTACTTGCTAGATTCCTTTCTAGTAAGATTTTATTTTTATTTTTAGGTCTTCTTTAGTCTATCTTATTTCTTCGTGCTTTTGTTCGTAACTCTTTACCATCCGACATCATGGAAGGAGGTAACATCCGTGAACCCATCAACCCACCGCATCAAAACCACCCACAAAACCTACCACAACCAATCCAACCACCTATAAGGACCATCCGTTTGCAATCCAGCACCGTTCGATTGGTGCAAGACGGGTGTGCATTCTATGGGTACTTTTTCGAAAACCCGACCCAACACCTCGAGAACTACCTAAAAATTACCAATTCTGTAGGATTAGGTGTTGATACTCAAGAAGGGGAGCTCTTAGTCCTTTTTCAATTATCTTTACATGGTCGGGCTCTTCAATGGTTATGCCAACTCCCTGAAAGATCCGTCTCCTCTTGGGACGATCTTGCTTCCTATTTCTTAACTAGATTCACCTTACCCAAGGAAGTTATTTTGCAACATAACCAAATTAAGACAGAAAATGATAAAGTAAGAACGGTCGATGAGATGAATATAGGTGAAACCGAGCTAGAGAGTAACACTTGTAGGGGAGGGCCATGGGATGATGATAGAATAATTAGGAACTCCACACCAACCCTTGAGGAATTGAGGTACCATAAGTTCCTTATAAAATGCCCTTGCCCCGCAAAGTACCGAAAACAACCATGGATTAGGAAACATAATTTTATGAATCTTAAGGTTCCATGCATGATTGGTCATATGTTTAGAGAACACACCTATATCGATTTAAAGGCACCAATGAACATCATGTCTAGGCTTTATTATAATTGGATCATGAACAAAAAGTTGAAACCTAGGCGGGACCCTTACAACCCTAATCGCATGTGTAATTTTGTTGAGCGGGTTAGGGGGTTACATGTTTTCGTTGGGGATTTTGTTTATAGGTGCGACTTCATGATCTTAGAAGATGTTAGGGGAATTATTGATCAATCTTTGTGTCAGATTGTTTTAGGAGAACCTTTTGTCAAAACCTCTAAAATGACTTACAACCATGATGAGGGCATTATCACATTCGCTACTAAAGAAAAGAGCATTAGATATAGGATGCCCCATAAAGAAGAGAGGTTTAGAGAGGTTGAGGATCTCGATGTTGACAACACCCCCGTGATTAAGGTTGAAAGTGAGGGGGAGAGAGACATTGGAGGTTACAAAAAGAAAGAGATCTATTACTCGAAATGTTTAGCTTTAGGCCCCGAGTATAGGAAGGATAAGAGACTGGTTAAGATGTTTGAGACCGCATTCATTTTGCGGGATAGGAAAACGTAACCCACGACTTTGAGTCTAGCTACAAGACTCGTAAATAAAGAAAAGCGCTTCTTGGGAGGCAACCCATGTTTTGTGTGATTTTATTTGTTTGATTGTTATTTGCTTCCGTATGCATGCTTTATTTTTATTGTTGGTTGATCATGTTTCTCAATTAAAATGTGGAAATACTTTATTATGTTGTTTAGCCTAGTCTTAACTTCAACCTAAAGGTATTTTTGCAAAAGATAAGTGTAAGGGGAAACCCCAAATATGTTTTTTAAGAAACAAACCGATCATGATTCTCCACAATATTTAATGAACATGTGTATTCGTATTGTTAGAGTCAAATGCTTGTATTGAGTCATAATGTAGTTTTGCAGGATTTTTCAGGAAGTAGGACAAAGTTTTTCCAGAAATTTTCCGGAAACTTAACATAAAGATTTCTACAGGTTCATTCTGACGGCGTCAGGCAATTGCTCTTGACGGCGTCAGGAGTCAAAAATCTGGAAATTTTACCGATTTTGTTTTTCTAACGGAGTCTTATAAGTTTTTGTGAATTATAAAGTTTTATAATCTCCAGGAAATCTGCAAACTTCATTCCACAAGCATTATATCTTATTTTGTTTTCTAGGATTTAGTAACTTATATAGGATGCCGCCGATTTTACGCGAGGTTGCCTTGTCTACTTTTGTCAGGATTTACAGGTTATTTGAGACAAGAAGATGATTTATATTCTGGAAGGGAAGCTTTGATTGTTCGTTTTCTTGGAGGAAGATTTAACCTGGCCAACCTAAAATCCATACCGAGCGAATCAGGGGAGTATTTGAATTCATTCTCTTTACTTTTAACTTTTACATTCTTTACTTGAACATTGGGGACAATGTTCATCTTAAGTGTAAGGGGAGGGTAAAAAGATGATACCTTACATATGCACTTTCGCTTGAGTTTGTTTTGTTTGATAGTAGATGAGTAATAAAACTATGAGAAATACTTGTTAGTGCAATTTTAGCGCCAAATTTAAAATTTTTTACAACATTTAGGAGTGAAACTTTAGCCATAGCAAGCGTCTCATGGATAGGAGGTTGTATGACTAGCACATAACCGTATATTCAGAAAAATTTTCCACCCAAAAATGTGAGGTTCGCCTTTAGTTTTGATAGGAAAAGCATTTATTATTGGTGCTTATGAGTGTACCGGTAGCATTTAGATTCTAGAACTTGCGTTAGTGATGCATCCCGAGACCGCTAGTGAGACTACATTCGTGTAGTAGGATTTACTACATGATAAGAGGCATTAGGATCACCCTTGTGTTAAACCCGTATTACGATTACTTGACCATTTAAGTCATATTACTTGGCTAGTTAAGTCAACTAATTTTTCCCACACCCTTAGCGTTGTACTCATTTTTAGTACACGATACCCCTAGTACACCCCTCCGAGCCTATCTTTTCGTTTCTAACTTTAAGCATCTTACTTAAAGGAAGAATTTGTTACACCCCACTTAAATGTACACCCAAATCGCCTTAGCCTTCCGTGTATGCGCTCATTTTTAGTGCATTATTGTTATTTGTTAAACCCTAAGTTAACTTTCTAATTGATTACATGGTTGCTAAGTCGAGTCATATCCTTGTACATATTGTTTTGGGACGATTGGGACTCATGGGTAAGTACTTATTTTATGGAGTAATGGGGAAGAACAACACTTATTACCCCCATATGTACGTTAATCTTAAAAGTGCTCCAAGTGTTTTGATTTTCTTAATTCGAGTCATTAGAATAGTTTAATGTAAAGTATGTAAAGATTCAAGTGTAAGGGGAATGCTCAAACCCCTATGATGTATTATTTTGGATGGTAGGGTAAGAGTGTATGAAAAAAAAAAAAAAAAAAAAAAAAAAAAAAAAAAAAAAATCGAAAAAATCAAGAAAAAAAGAAAAAAAAAAAGAAAAAAAAAAAAAAAAAAAAATAGAAAAGAAAGAGAGAAAAAACATACGGACTACCATCCCGTTTTCTTTCTATGTTCATTTTATGTTTTTAGTTATTTTTCATTTATTAGCTTAAGTCGAGTCTAGTCTTGGCTTAGCAACGCCATCTTGTACATGTAATTAACTAAGATTGTTAACTCGCCACCAGTAAAATTCCCTTTATCCAACAAAACCGTGTAATTCATATCCCTACACCTAACGTTAAAACCCTTTAAAAGACCTCTTTGATAGTTTATCCTAGGTGCTTACGCCATGTGGTGGAGGTTTGATCCTTTCCCAAGCCTATGGTAATCTATTTTGCTATGACAGGTAGTGAGAGATATCTTCCATTTCCATAATGTTATATTACTTTATTACACCCGAGAGATGTGAGTATCTAAACACTATTTGTGAGGTGCTTGTGTATGACCTCCGTGCTTGTCTATTGGTCTTTAGTGGAACGATTATTTGTTGTAATTACTTTTATATTAGTGTTAAATGACCCCTAACTTGTCTTTTGAGTAGAACAAAAGCTCATTTGCTTGAGGACAAGCAAATCTCAAGTGTAAGGGTATATGATGAGGCGAAAAATGATCCGTTTTTAGGGGGTCATTTAAGCCCGAATCCGAATTTATTTGATCAAATATTGCCCTAAATCGTTCCTTTTGTGATTTTAGGTGTTTGGAGAGTGAATTCTGGAAAAGAGGCTATTTTGGACGTTTTTGGAACATAAAGTGAAGAAAACAACAAAGTACCAAATCCAAGCTGGAATTACAAGGTGACGGCGTCAAGGATTTACTCTTGACGGCGTCAGAAAGGATGAATATTTTACCGAAGGTTGTGAAGGCGTCAGATGAAGAGATGACGGCGTCAAAATGACCAAGATTAATTTACCGAGGGTGGTGACGGCGTCACATAGGCCGTCACGATTGGATCTAGGGCGTCCGAGGAAGTATATGGCGGCGAGTTGACGGCGTCAGATTTTACTCTTGACGCCGTCAGGACGATTTTCCTATATATAGTTTTCTAGTTTTTTCATTAAAGAAAGGAGAAGTTTTGGTGAAACCCTAAAGACGATTTTGGTGCCTCTTTTACAGGTTTTTCAAGGGTTCCAAACCTTTGAGACCTTGCATTGTAATTGAGATAAGTATACTCTTAATTCAATCAATATGTCTATGTGTTGGTTGTCTATCTTTTGTTCTTATCTTAATTCTACTATGCTAGGCTAAATTTCCTTTGTGTTTGCTTAGATCTAATGAAACCTAGATGTTGATTATGTGTTGATTACTTGTCTATTCTTGTTTTGAATGAATGATATTATATGTTAGGCTTAAGAAAACTGGCAGATCTCCAAATGGTAACATGCTTGAACGTCTTAAGAAACATGAACCGAGGCGTACTAGGTCTTTATTGGTTGTATTTAATGCATGAGCCACTGTTTACAATCCCTATAGTTGTGCTGGGTCATGGTGTAGGAGGAGATAAGAGCTCATAGAGTTGGGGAGTTATGTATGCCACTCCACGAATGGTATTAAGGAATACAACCCGTCATTCATACAAGTGTAACAAGTAATTAACATGTAAAAGATATCTAGGGAGTAATGAAGTCTAAGTAAACACAATTTCTCCAACCACTGCTCACAACCTTAGTTTAATATTAGTTTAATTTCATTTTCATTAGTTAATTAGTTATAAAGTAGTTTTTGGGTTAGTTGATTAGCAACTAATTCCGCCCACTCCTTCAAAACCCGAGATTTTACTTGCTTTCATAAAATATAAAAACACAAAAATAATCATCTTCCATCTATAGAACTTTTAATTAGGTTTTCTAATCCTAGCGACACTATTCCTAAGCTGAACGATCAATCCCCCGGTACTTGTCACTATACTATACTACAACGATCAGGTACACTGCCTGGTGGGGGTTGTAAGCCTCGCGAGATCCCTCGAGAGGTAAAGCAAGGTGCGATTCCCACGCATCAGTGGGAATTTGCAAATACTCAAGATTGAGTGCATCTCCCCCGGGCTATCAAACTCCGGAGGAGTCATGATATGATGAGTGAGTTCACCGGAGAACTCCTCATGAAGAGAATCATTCACAAGATGTGAATTTGTGAACTCATGTTCCATTGTGGACTCATCACAATCCTCATCAAAGATTGGATTGTTAGAAATCATAGTGAATTCAGATTCGAATTCAAATAGAGGATTGGTGAGAGTCGTATTGAATGTTTCGGGAACAAAGTGATTATTATTCTCAATTGGATTGTCGGGATAAGAAGTGAGTGATGGATCATGATAAAGGAGACTTTCAATTTCTCCCAGATCGGCTTGGAAATCGAGGAGACCATCATCACTTTCAAATGAAGGTGGATTGATGTGAGTAAGTTCATCAGCGAACTCCTCAAGAAGATGATCAGCATCAGAATGTGGAACTGACGCCTCAATATACTCGATGTCTCCATAAGATGTACAATCATCGCTACAATCGGAGAAAGTCTCAAATTGATCTTTAGGACACTCAATGGGGGAAGGTAAATCACACACATGATCCAAAGTTCCCTGTGACTCTCTCAGGATTGGGACAAGGATCTCAACACTAGACTTTATTAATTCGTCCGATTCCTTATTAGGAACAGTGCTAAGATGCTCATCCCCCATGTTCAGAGAGTGAGTGTGAACTTCGGGTGTGATAACAACAGGCTGAGGGAGATGAGAGGAACTAGCATTCATGGAATTTTCAAGTTCCATTTGTTCAACGGCTAGTACTTTCCCCGTCTCATTATTTTCTCCCTGATTTTCCATGGAAGGGATCACAAATGATGAATTTGATGAACCTGTACAAAGTTTAGAAATATCAAGGGTAACTTCATCATCATCATCATCGTCGAGAAGAGCAGCACAGCGAAATATGGCACGTGTTTTAGCTGCTTGTTCTAAGACTAGCAATTCTTTCTTGCTCAATTCGTTTCTAGCTGCTCGTTCTTCGGCAAGTAATTCTGCCATAGATTTCTCACGAGAGCTTTGAAACGATGAAGTAGCCAACTCCTCCTTAAGTTCTTTCAATATCTCAAGAGCCTCTATTAAAAGGTCTTGCTCAGTATCATGAGGAGTTGTGTGAATCATATCGTACTGTGGAGGTGGGTCTAAAAACGAATAGTCGTAATTGTTACAAGGAAATGGATTCCTTGTTTGACAATCTGAGCTAGAGTGTGGACCTCCCCAGTAATCACAACAGTAATACTGATGTGGCTGTGGGTTGTATGTGCTAGAATTACAATTGCTATCAGGAGACTGCTGACAAGCGTGTTTCCCGATTGACAATTATAACTGTAGTGTGAACCACCACAGTACTCACAACAGTAAAACTGCTGAGACTGATGGTGTGGTAACTGATGGAATGAATCAGTCGTGTCATGGTAGGAATATGGATTCTGGTTATAGACAGACCCGTTTCCCGACTCTACCATGCCACAGCTGGGGCAATTGCCACCATTATGAGGATTACCACACCAATGGCAAACCAGAAAGTGTGGATGAGACATAGAAAGAATCAAATGTGTATAGAGGGGTAGGGATGAAGAATCAAAGATGTGAGAGGGTAAAGGTGAATATTTTTTGGGTTTTTGGAAAGACATTTTATACAAATGAGAAAGAAAATGTTTTTGTGTTTTTTGTGTTCGTTGAAAACTTGATTTAAAAAGTTTTCGTGAACGGTTTTGTTTTTTATATGAAAATGAGAAGATAATATGAACAATGGTGGTAAATATACAATGGACGTATATCCCGATTCACCAATACGCAAAACCGTTTAGAAAAGCGCGCACACCTCCCCGGCAGCGGCGCCAAAAATTGATTGGCTCTGAACGGTCAACCTAAATTGACCAGGTGAATGGTCAACAAGGTCAAACAGCCTAGAGTCAATGCTCCGCGGAAGTATAGTGTTTCCCCGGGTCGTTATGTCCCGACGAGGTGTGGATTGTATTCAAACGGTTTTGTGATCGGGTGAATTTGGATGAAAAGGGGTTTGAGATTGGTTAAGCTAAGGAATCTACAAAGAAATAGCTTAAATAAGCTATATGAATAAGACTGGAAGCTAGGAAAAACCAAAAACGATTTAAACCTAAAAACGCGTACGTTACGTTTAAATAAAACGTAAAAGTACAAAATAAAAAGTGAAAACGGAAATCTGAAAACACCTAGGGGGTGAAAATGACTTTTTTACAAACTAAAAGGTAAAAGAAATTTTTTAGAAAAAGAAAATAGATTTTAACACTAATTAATTATTTATTATTAATTAAAAACTATTTAATACTTATTATTAATATTTATATAACTTAAATATAATAAAATATTGATTAAATACTAAAAAGGTGAAAATAAAATTTATAAAATTATAAAATAACTAAAAATAAGTTTTAAAAATAAAAATAAATGTTTTTGTCTTTTTGTGGTTTTTTTATTAATTAATTACTAATTAATTATTAATTATCTAATTAAATTATTTTAAATTAAGAAAAATACTAAATGAACAGTAAAAATTCTAATAAAATTTATAAAATTATTTTATAACATATAAAAGCTATAAAAATATATAAAAACTAGGTTTTAATTAATAAAAACTAATTATTAATTTATTACTAATAAAAATAATATTAAATATAATAAATACCAAATGACAAAATAAAAATCTGAAAAAATTATTATAATTACTTTAATATATGAGGAATTTAATAAAAATATAAAATAGCTATGTACTTAATAAAAATTTAAAAAAGAAAATTAAAATTAAATTACATTAAATAGAAACTATCACTTAAAATTAAAATTGTTTTTTCTAGATTTTTCTTTTAGAAAACTATTTTATAACTAAAAATAACAAACTTTTGTGAAAACAAGATTTTTAGAACTAAAAAATAAGCTGATTAAGAAGGAAAAAGCCAAACAGTTGACTTTGTTTGACCAAGTGGGAAAATAAGCTAAATTGAGATCAAATGGGACCCACAATGGATGATTCAGGTTTCTCTGAGATACTTGAACTATATTAAGCAAGTTTGTGCCAAATAAGTGGCCTCAATAAGCCACAAATCACCAATAAGCAGTTTGCTTATTGAGTTTCTGAGACAGATTGGGGATAAGGTTTGGATGCACAACAAAGTGGGGTCCACTGGTCTAGGGGTCAAACAAATGGTGAAAAGGTCAACTCTGGTAGGAGGGGGGTTGAGAGAACCCAAGGGTGAAGTGTGGGACCCTCTGGGTTAGCCATAAGACACCACCAAAGTTGGATGGGTGGTTTGGGTCTGCTGAGACAGGGCAGGGTCTTTGCCCTGCAGCCTACTTCAAGGGGTGTTTTGGGTACTTAAAAAAAATTATAAAAATGTAAACTTTGTAGAAACCTAAAGTTCAAATGGTAGAGTAGTCACATAACAAATTTCAGGTCCTAACTTACAACACACAAATCATAAAAAATCACCCAAGTTTTGCAAAAATCTGAGATGAACAATTCGACTTTTTAGTGAAACTTGGTATTTTGACTTATATGAACTTTGGTGGCTTCTAATTGATTGATAACATGAAGTTAGGCTAAATTACAACTAAAACAAGTTAAAACAACAAGTTATCTCATGAGATGATGGCTTTATAGGACACAATGACCACCACAGTTAACTGTGGTGGTGGTATTTCTTTGATATTGACTTTTTTCAAACACAACCTGAATTTTATGGCTCAACTAGGCTACATTAACCTGAGGTGACATGCTCAAACCAAATCAACAACAATATAACAGCTAGAATAGACAAAACAGTGCTGATCCAAACACACCTTTAAATTCTATATATGAAAGAGACTGACTGAAACTTGAACAATGGTCTAATCTATCAAGCAAAATATATCTAATAAGCTATGATGCAGTAAAACAAACCATGAAAAGTCACAAATGAACACAATGGGTCACAAACTCAAGTTATGCAATGAAATGAAGAAAAATTGCTCACACTTGGTCCACAGCAAGGAAATGAGATACACAGGGCTCAAAATCCATTCCTACTACTCACCATGAGTTCTAACCCATAAAAACTTCCAAAATCTACAGGTACATGTCTTCCTTCTTCCTTGAAACTAATTTTTTATTTTCTTATTTTTTTATTTGGAATTTTTGACAACTTTTGTGAATGTACTCTAAACTGAGCAACACTCTCAGAAACTTAAGAAAACATATGATTGAACCTAATTGAACTCAAAGAAGCCCAATATTAACAACAATTAACAGTATTGAATAAAATTGTAAATTTCACTAAACGGTGCTAAATTTGAATTTCTTAAACAATACTTAAATTTTACTTGAAATAAAGGTTTTGATACATTCACTGGACTGAATACAAGAGTTTTCAACTAAAAAATACAACTGAAAGTGAAGTTATACTACTATTGACTAAAACTATATTAAACTACTCTAAGACTACACTACTTGCTTTCTTCCTTGCATTTTTTTGACTTTTATAACCCCTGGAGACCATCTCTTTCTTTCCCACTTGTTCTCAGCCCTTAGATAGCTTTCTTTTGATCTGAGCCGTTTAAACTCTTTGTGGCGGGAAAATGGTAAAAGGCAGATTGAGGTTTGGTGAGGTAATTAATGAGGGGAGGAGGGAGGTTGGTTGGGTTGGTGAGTGTTTTGTGGGATTGGAGAGGAGGGGGAGACAAAGGCCTGGAAATCAGGGTTGTTAAAGGAGGATTAGAGGTTAGGGATGAAGGTCAAACTGGTGTTTGACCTGTTTTTAAATAAAAACGGGGTTAAGGGTTTTGGGGTTTGACTGGGGTTGACCGGGGCTGGGCTTTTTATTTTTAATTTGGTTTTTGGGCTTGGGTGGGCTAAAGTGTTGGACCAGGTTCATGGTTTTGGATTTGGTTGTTTTAGGTTTATTTAAGTTACAAAATAACAAGGACCATTCATGTAATTAAGTGAAAGTACAAGGGCTGAAAATGTAAAACTTCCCAAGCACTCACAAGGACCACTTTTGCCAAACTTTTATAATACAAGGACCCAAGATGCCATAAATGATCATTTTCCATTTTTTCAAATTCCCGGGGACCATTTATGTAATTTTCCAAACATGAGGGACCAAACTTGTAATTTCCTCAAACTTCACACCAAGGACTGAAAATGACTTTTGTAACTTCCCAAGGACCCTAAATGATTTTTCTTTCAAAATTATCCCACCAGGGACCAAATCTGCCAATTTCCGAAACTCCAGGGACTGAATTTGTAAATTTCCAAAACTTTTGAGATTTTTCACCAAAGGACTAAATATGACAACTTATGATTGTAAAAGGGTCTTTGGTGATAATTTTCCATATTTTGAATATCCAGGGACTAGTTTTGTAATTTTATGAAAGTTGGGGGACTGAAACAGCCAATTTTGCAACCTTTATACGTTTTTCATCTGTTTTTGCTCGTTTTGCATCTAAAACATATAAAACATGATTTTGAAATATTTTCAGTATTTTGATGCATTTCTGAGTGTTTTTGTATGTTTTGCAGTTCAGAATTGACAAAAAATGATGAGTGTTTGAGCACTCATCAAAGCTCTAAAAAGTTCAAAGTCTAAAACCTAACATTAAACTCACAAAAAATCCTCCAAGATTTGGATTTCTGAAACAAGGTATATTTTGACTTTTTGAGATTTTACAAAAGGTTGACTTTGATGAACTTTGATCCTATTCTACTGATTGAAAATGATTAATTAAGCTAAGGTAAGGCTAAATTAAGCTACACCACTCATAAGTGAATGGAATTGGGGCATAAGCCACACTTAATCCAACACAGAGGGTTATATAGGCCTATTGGTGTTTGATTTTGACTTTTTATGAAACAAGACCCTGTTTTTATGGTTGTTCTAAGATGATATGGTCCTAAGTGACTTGTGTAAACAAAGAACAACAACAATTATACACTAGAACTCTTAGGATCACACTGATCCAAACACACCTCTAATTTGACTGTTTTATGATTTATGAAACAAGAAGGTGTTAGGTCTTATGAAAGTGATTCGAAACAACTTATTATCATATATTAAGCTTAAATGAACACCTAGAAACATGAAACAACAACAAATGGCCAAGATTACAAATTATACTAATTAAGACAATGAAATTGAGATTCTAAGTAAACAACAATTCAAATGAACAAGCTACTTAATTAAAGCAATATTATGACTACTTAACACTAAATAAGCATGAATAAGCAATAATATAAGCAGTGCTACATTAGGAATTGAGAAATGAGTTTTTAAAGGCTTACAATGTGCAATCCTGCTTAAACCAAGAACCAAGGACCCAAGAATCAATCCTAAAGGCTTCCAGAAGCCACTAAACCCATAGCCATCCAAGATTTACCATGCTCCAGCAATCTACACTCTTCAACCTGCAATTTTTTATTTTCTTTTACTTTTTTGTTTTTTTTTCTTGTTTTATGATTCTACTGACTTTTAAGAGTTTCTAAAAGCTTCAATGAGCTTATGGGAGCTTAAGTGACCCTACAAGTCCATAACATAAAAATAAACAACAACAGAGCTTAATTTAAGGTTTTGGAAATAAAAGTGAAAACTGCATACACTAGCAAAGACACTGAAACTTGAATATATTACTTGAAATAGTTTAAGTTACAACTGACTTGACTAAAAAAAGGCTTAAAAGCTTTTAACTTAACTAAAATAGCATTCTACAACTAATACGATTACAATTTAACTAAAACATGAACTAACTAACTCCTTCTTGCTTCTCTTCCTTTTATACTTGAGAATTAGGGTTTCTCAAAGCTTTCTGAGCAAATCCCAACCAATCTCGACCCTTGAATCCCTCTGAATCAATCCTGACCCACCACGTATTTTTAGCGGGAAAATTGAGGGTGAGTGAAAATGCTTAAATAATCCAACAGGGGGGGGGGTGGCATTAATTGTGGTTATCATATTAGGTGATAGTGGTGGTTTGGGTGGTGTTTTAGACAGGGATGGTGGGATGGTGGTGATATGATGGGCAAGTGGTGTGGGGGAGGGAAGGAGAGGGAAAGGTGGGTTTGTTTGACTGTGGTTTGACCACAGGGTCAAACCTTTGACCATGGTTATATTAAACGGGGGTGTGGGCTGGGTAGAGTTGGGCTCAAATAAAAAGGGAATGGGCTTGGTTTATTTGGTTTGGACTTGGTTTTGGTTTTTAATATTTAAGGGTCCGGTTTGGTTGTAACTTTGCACAAGGACCAATTTTGTAAATACCGCAAAGATGAGGGGCCTGATGTGGCATTATTCTAAAGTATTTCATAGGGTGTATTTTTCCATATGAGAATATTATAAGGACCTGTGTTGAATTTTTCACATATGAAACCCTAGGGACTAATTCTGCCAAATCACCAAACTTCAGGGACCTGATCTGTAATTTCATCAAACTTTGCAACTAAGGACTATTCCTGCCATATATGAGAAGTACAAGGACAAAATTTGTTTTTCTCAAAGTTTTAATATCCCAGGGACCATTTTTGTCAATTTTCAAAGTTCAGGGACTAAACTTGCAATTTTGTAAAACTTTTTACCAAAGGACTAAATATGTCATTTTGTGATTTAAAGGACCTTTGGTGACTTTTTCAAGTTTTTAGAATAACCAGAGACTAGATTTGACAACTTTTGAAAGATGAGGGACTGAAATTGCCAATTATGCAAACTTTGTTCATTTTTCATCTGTTTTTGATTATTTTGCATCTGAAACCTATAAAACACATTCCTGGGATATTTTCAGTATTTTGATGCAATTTTGAGTGTTTTTAGATGTTTTGGCAGCTCAGAATAGGTAAAAATGATGAGTATTTACACACTTATCAATCCCCCACACTAAAACATTGCTAGTCCCTAACAATCTTTTGAGAAAAACTTAATGGATTTGAAACTCTTTACCAAAAGCCATCACTTCTGGAGTAGCCAAATGTATCAGTTCAAGTAAGAACTATGGTCCACCTGATAACCATGTGATTTTGAGCAAACCACCAGCTGTCAACGGACTTGATTAGTCTTTACCAAAAGCCGTTTGCTTCTGGACTAGCCAACTCTTGATGGACTAAGTCAACATCTTGGTGAGCTGATTACCAATTATGGTTTTTCCACTGCCTTTACCACAAGCCATAATCTTACGGGCTAGCCAACTCATTCACTTTTTTGGATATGGCGAGTTGATTTACCATACAATTTTGGGCAAATTGCAAGCCATCAACGGATTTGAGATATCTTTACCTAGAGCCGTTTGCTCCTGGATTAGCCAATCCTTTTGTCATTTAGACATGGCGGACTGATAACCACCAAAATTTTGAAATAAAATGAAAAAAATTTTGAAAAATTTGGGCCAAAATGGGGGTACTTAGAAAGTATTTTGTGATAAAATTCGCTAGAATTCCCCCCCCCCCCCACACTAGAATTGAATATTGTCCTCAATATTCAAAGTCCCGGCTATTATGCCGACTCTTTGAACGGAGAAAGGCAATATTCTAAGCTAACTGTGGAAATATCGTTTTCATTTTTCACTTTATTTATATGTACATATATACATTTTTTTAAGACTTGAAACTTATATACATATTTACTTTGCAAAAGGTGGGGGACGACCACTCCCCCAGACTAGAGTGTTAGAAAGTAGAAAGAAGTCTGAGATATAGGTGAAAACCCATATTTTGCTAATTTTTGTTCACCGAGTCACTAGCTTGACTCGATCCCTGAATTCATTGTTCCATGGGGAAAGTTTGGAGATCCGGGACAACCATGGATGATATGTCCTCTCCAAAATAATGTTTTAAACGATTACCATTCACTTTGAAGTTAGGACCTTCGGGTTGAGATAGCTCAGCAGTACTGTATGGATATACTTTTGCAACAGTGAATGGTCCAGTCCATCGGGTTTTTAATTTCCCCGAGAAGATTTTTAACCTTGAATTGAAAAGAAGGACTCTGTCACCGACGTTGAAAACGCGGTTCTTAATCTTGGAGTCGTGAATCTTCTTTGTCTTTTCTTTGTAGATCAAAGAGTTCTCGTAGGCTTGATCACGAAGTTCGTTTAATTCATTGAGTTGAACTTTACGGTGATCACCCGCTTTATGAAGATCGTAGTTTGCATGTTTCAAGGCCCAATAGGCTTTGTGCTCGAGCTCGATCAGTAAATGACACGCCTTTCCGTATATAAGCTTGTAGGGAGTACACCCGATGGGTGTTTTGTAAGTTGTACGGAAGGCCCAGAGTGCTACATCTAGTTTGTCCGACCAGGAAACACGGTTTTCACCCACGGTCCTCTCAAGAATCCGTTTAATTCCACGGTTTGAAACCTCCACCTGCCCACTTGTTTGTGGGTGATACGCAGTAGAAAGACGGTGAGTAACACCGTACTTAAGGATGACTTTTGCGAATTGATCATTGCAAAAGTGTGTACCGCGATCACTAATGATGGCACGGGGAGTTCCAAAACGAGCAAAGAGGGATTTCAAGAATTTCACAACAACTCGGGCATCGTTGGTGGGTAAGGCTTTTGCCTCAACCCATTTTGACAAGTAGTCAACAGCCACGAGAATGTATTTGTTTCCACGAGAAGATGGGAATGGCCCCATAAAATCAATGCCCCAGACGTCAAAGATTTCACAAACTTGAATGGAATTTTGTGGCATTTCATTCTTTTGTGAAATCTTACCGTGACGCTGACAAGCGTAACAAGCTTTGACTAGCTCGTGGGCATCCTTGTAAATTGTGGGCCAATAGAAACCGGAGTCAAACACCTTTTTGGCGGTGTAGTTAGGACTATGGTGGCCCCCGGTGGGTCCAGCATGACAAGCCTTGAGAATATCAGCGGCTTCCTTTCCATAAACTCATCGCCTGATGACTTGATCGACACAGATTTTGAACAAATAGGGGTCGTCCCAGAAGTAATGTTTAAAGTCTTTAAAGAATTTGTTTTTCTATTGGGACGACATCCCCTTCACGATGAAGTTACCCACATGGTAATTTGCAAAGTCGGCAAGCCATGGGGTAGAAGAGTCACCACGGAAAAAAACCGCATTGAGTGTCTCGAGAGGAAATGTTTCATTTATTTCCTGTTTCTCGGACACATCCTAGTGAGGGTTTTCTAATCATGAGAGATGATCAGCAGCAAGGTTCTCGGCTCCTTTTTTATCACGGATAATGATATCAAATTCATGGAGGAGGAGAACCCAACGGAGTAGCCTCGGCTTTGCATCTTGCTTTGCAAATAGGTACTTCAAAGCTGAGTGATCCGTATACACTACGCATTTGGTCAGTATTAAGTATGGCCGGAATTTTTCAAAGGCATACACCACAGCCAATAGTTCTTTTTCAATGGTGGTGTAATGACTCTGAGCCTCGGTCATAGTTTTGCTTGCGTAGTGTATAGGCTGAAAGTATTTTGCTTTTCGTTGCCCCAAGACCGCACGTATGGCAAAATCACTAGCATCGTAGATAAGCTCAAAAGGTAGGTCCCAATTAGGGGCAACAAGAATCGGTGCCTCGGTAAGCTTTTTCTTTAAGGTTTCAAAAGCTTCGATGCACTCACGAGAGAAGATAAAAGGAGCATCCTTCTCAAGGAGATGGGTCATAGGCCGGGCGATTTTAGAGAAATCTTGGATAAACCTACGATAGAAGCCGGCATGACCCAAAAAGCTCCCATCACCTTTAACGGTAGTGGGATGAGGTAATTTAGCGATGACATCAATTTTGGCTTTGTCAACCTCAATCCCGTTTTTTGAATTTTTATGGCGGAGGACAATGCCCTCTTTAACTATAAAATGGCTCTTCTCCCAGTTGAGACTCAAGTTTGTTTCTTTACAACGTTTTAGCATCTGTTCCAAGTGGGAGAGACAAGACTGGAATGAATCCCCGATGATTGAAAAGTCATCCATAAATACCTCCATGGTTTTCCCGATCATGTCGGAAAAGATTGACATCATGCACCTTTGGAACGTGACTGGTGCATTACATAAGCCGAAAGGCATACGTCTGTAAGCAAAAGTTCCGTAGGGGCATGTGAAGGTAGTTTTCTCTTGATCCTGTGGATCAATGGGGATTTGGAAGTAACCCGAGAAACCATCGAGGAAACAGTAGTATTCGTTCCCCGCTAGTCTTTCTAGCATCTAGTCCATAAAAGGCAGAGGAAAACGGTCTTTACGGGTGGCTTCATTCAACTTACGATAGTCAATACATACTCGCCAACCCGTGACCAAACGAGTTGGAATCAACTCGTTTTCCTCGTTGGTGACAACGGTTATGCCACCCTTTTTAGGAATGCAATGAATTGGGCTAACCCAAGGACTGTCAGATATAGGATAAATCAATCTCGCATCAAGAAGTTTTAGAACTTCTTGTTTGATAACTTCGTGGATTTTGGGATTTACCCTTCTCTGTTGTTGCACTGCTCGCTTAAAATCATCCTCCATTAAGATTTTATGTGTACAAAAGTCCGGGCTAATGCCCTTAATGTCAGAGAGTTTCCAAGCAATTGCTTGCTTGTGTGACTTAAGAACCTTTAGGAGTGCAGCCTTTTCCTCATCTTTTAAGTCTTTAGCAATAATGACGGGCAATTTATCATCACCCTCTAAAAATGCATATTCTAGATGAGGAGGCAAGTCCTTGAGCTCAACCTTGGGAAATTCTTCAGATTTTTCAATAGACTTAATTTCCGATTTATGAAGTTGTTTTGGAGACGGAGAGGGTGAAGGATCGTCATTTAACAATCTTTCAAGAAGAAGAATATCCCCCTCCGGGTCAAGATAGTTTTCATCAATCTCATGAGGAATTGAGCTATCTTGAGCAAGAAAAGCCTCGACCTCTTCCAGAAGGAAGTTACTTCCCTCAAACGGAGTGAGAGAAGGGGAAGAGTCGGATATGATAGGCTCAGAAGAAAAAGTGGTAATGCCACTTGATGAGAAACCGAGGACCTCATGAGAAAACTCCTCTGATGCAACATCGATGATGTCAATTCGGTTTACCGTTTCAGCGTCATAGTTTGAGGAGTATCTTGAAGTCTGATCAAGATTGAATGTGACGGCTTCATTACCAACACGTGGACTGATTTCTTCCTCAAAAAGATCGATTAGAGCACGACCCATTCTTTAGAATCCCCTCCCGAGAATGATAGGAACTCTTGGGTCAGCATCGAAATCAACAATTACGAAATCTGCCGGAAAATGGAACTTTCCTACTTTCACGAAGATATCTTCGGCAATGCGGAGAGGACGAGATATAGTACGGTCTGCAAGCTCGAGAGTCATGCAGGTAGGAGTGAGAGCAGGAAGAGAGAGTCTCTTCCATACTGAGTGAGGCATAAGGTTAATGCTTGCACCAAGATCGGCCAAGGCAAAGCATTCAACCATCCCCGGGAAAATACAAGGAATGAGAAATTTTTCGGGATCTCCAAGCTTTCCGGGAAGCTTTTTCAAGAGCATTGCTGAGCAATGCTCATTAAGTGGAGTTTTAGCCATCTCACAGAGTTTTTCCTTATTGCTTATTAGATTTTTGATTGTTGAAGCAAATTTAGGCATTAGAAGAAGAGCAACCGCGAAGCTAATATCAAAATGTAACTCTTGGAAAATTTGATAAAATTTTTCCATCTGATGGTTAGCTTTTTTGCGGTTCTTTTGATCATTTAAACGTGAATGATATGGAATTGAAGGCTTGGGATTATTCTTTGGAATTTCATCAGGAATTTTCGGAGGATCAAATACAACTTTTGACTTATGAGTCGGGACCGGGACAACTTGAGGGTGGACGTTGTTGGTACCTCCGTTATTAGTAGGAAGTACCGTGTCCATGGTAACCTCAGGTTCATGTTCTGCTATCTTGGTATGAGGAGAAGAAGAGGTAGAGGGAATCGTGAGTCCGTTATATGATCCTCCACCTCGGGTAGTGATCGCTTTGACATCGTCCCTCGGGTTAGCAATCGTGTTGCTCGATAGATACCCGGGCCCGAGGGTCGATCATTTAAAGACTTCTGAAGCTCAGAGATCTTGCTGATCAGTAACTGATTCGTTTCCTCTTGTGCTTTCATGAATTGTTTTAGCACTTCATCGGCGGAAGACGAGGGTTGAACAACGTTTTGATTTTGGTTAGGAAGATTTTGAACACGGTTGTTTTGAAAATTCCCTTGGTTTTGGTTGTTGTTACCCTGAAAATTATTTCTCTGATTGAAATTACCCTGATTGTAATTCCCTTGACCTTGGTTTCTTTGAAAATTTCCTTGAAAACCTTGATTTTGATTGCCATTTTGAAAATTGTTTTGATTAAAATGACCTTGATTTTGGTTCGGGTTTTGGAAATTTGGGTTTTGACCTTGGTTAAAATCTCCTCGATTCTGATTTTGATTCGATTTACGGTTTTGATTTTGGTTAAAACCGGGAGGTTCGAGAAATTGTTGGAACGATAGCTTAAGAGATTACGGTCCCCTTGTGGTTGGTAAGAATTACCCCCATGTTATAGGAACCTTGAGCAGCATAAACATTCTCTTGAGGATAACCAGCAGTAGCTGGACACTCGGAATACAGATGTGGGCCTCCACAAGTTTCACAACTTCGAGCCACGACTTTCACTTGTTGATTTTGAACTTGATTTTGCATAGTTTGGTTTATTCTCAACACAGCCGTAGAGATATCATCCATCTTTTTAGTGAGAGCCACTATTTCAGGAGATGATGATGAAGGAATAACTGTTTTACGTGACACATCCCTCTCCGCAGAGGAATCCCAAAAATTATGGTGGGCAGTCATGTTCTCAATTAGATCATATCATTCTTCGGGACGCCTTTTCATAAAGGTCCCACCAGCAGCAGCATTGAGAATATCCCGGTGCCTCAATGTCAGACCATTATAGAAGGTATCTATGATGGTAACTTGTAACATATTGTGGTTAGGGCACCGATCAATATCTAGCTTATAACGTTCCCAAGCCTCAAATAGAGACTCATCGGGACACTGCCGGAAGTTGCTGATATCATTTCGTAACTTGGTAACCATGGAAGGTGGAAAATATTTTGCTAAAAACTTGGTTACCATTTCATCAAAGGTACGAATAGAATTCTTGGGGAGTCGGTCAAACCATGCAGTGGCATGAGGGGTGAGAGAATAGGGGAAGAGATACAGCCGGAGGGCATCGTCGGTGACACCATGCTGTTTCATGCTTTGGGTGACGGTAAGGTATTTATCAAGATGCTTGTTAGCATCGTCACCCGGTAATCCGTGAAATTGACACGAATTTTGGACTTGTTGGATCATGTGGTGCTTGAGGCCAAAGTCCATAGCCTCAATAGTGAGTGGTGCAATAGGTCCGCCCCTCCCTTGCATGGTAGGCTGGCACAACTCCTCCATCGTTTGGAGATCGGGAGCTGGCTCATCCCTGGGAGGGTCAGGGGGTGGTGGTGGCCTGTCATCCATTTCTGTTTTAGGTTCTTCAATAACAGTACGTAGCTCGGGTACGTTTTTATGATTTTTACGATTTGTTTGTAAACGAGTGCGCATGCACAAAAAATAATTTTTCAAAACAAATTCGAGGCAAAACAACAGGGAACTTAAACCAATAATCACAAGTGAATGGCTTCTATAAAAAAGGTACACCACTTACAGGGATACAATGGCAAGTTTTAATCTTTAGTTTGGGAACTTATTATGTCCACACCCCCAGTTGGTAGGTGTTCTGCCATGGTTTGCGGTTGTAAGATTTTATGTATTTATTAACAGAAAAATTGTTTTTGGGCTTTTGGGTGTGTGTGCAAAAAAACTTTGGGAAATATTTTTGGAACTGATTCGTTAACTGAAATCGTTCCTTTAAGATTACTCGCAGGCCGGCGGGAGAGAAGAATGGATCTCTCTTCAGTTCGCAATTTAATGTCAGAACTTACCTTATACCAACTATTTCAGGTTGTAATCTTAAAGAAAACGAAGTAATTTAACTTCACAATTTGTTTTGTTGTTTTTTAATTTTATGGTGTTCTTAACACTTCAGGAAAAGTGTTAATGAACTTTTTGATATGATTGATATTTTTACAAAAACTTTTTACAAAAGTGGTGAAATTTGTACAGGGAGGGTTTTGAAAACCACTAAACGATTTTAAAACACGCAACAATCTCCCCGGCAGCGGCGCCAAATTTTGATTGGGTCAAAAGTAGTAAGATATTATTGACCAAGGTCAAATAAGTCAAAGACAACTTAATTCCAATTCTCCGTGGATATTATAGTGTTTCCCCGGGTCGTTATGTCCCAGCGAGATTGCAATGGTGCTTTGGAAAACGTTTTTGAGAATAAGTGGCACTGAGGTCAGTAACCAAGATGATTGGGAAATGATTATGCTACTGATTATTTGGTATTTGGACAATGATATTAACAATAACAGATATACAGATATAATCACACAAATGCAACTTGGAAATCAGATTACAGACAAAGAAAAGTGAAATTTAAACAATTTACAACTATAAGGGGTGCAAATGAAACTTTTTCAAACTTAAAAATAAAAAGAAAATTTAAAATGAAAATGAAATTATTTACTTGACTATTTTAATATTTAAATTCTAATTAATTAATTAAAACTATTTAAAAAGTAATTAAAATCTAATTTTAATTAAACTAAAAATGACAAAGGCTAAAAATTAAACTAAAAACTTGCAAAAATATTTTCTAAACTTCTAATTGAACTTGAAGAAAGTATAAAAATTAAAAAGAAATGTTTTTGTCTTTTTATGGGTTTTCTATTAATTAAAATTATATTAATTAAACTATTTAAACTATTTTAAATTACTAAAAGTAATTAGAAAATTATAGGAAAATTTATAAAACTAATTAACCATCACAGGAATCCTAAAAAATTATAAAAAATTTCTAAAAATTATACTTAGACTATTTTACTAATTATTTACTTGTTAATTAATTAAAACCTAATTTAACTAAATTAATTAAGGAAATTAGAAAATGAACAGTAGAATTTAAGAAACTATTTTCCAAAAGTCTTAAATGATTTATAAAACCTAGGAAAATTATAAAAACCTACTATTGTTAATTTAAAATTAAGAAAACTATTTAATTACTAATATTACCTAATTAATTAATTAAACTATTTTTAATTCTAATAATTATCAAACTAAAAGAGAAAAATCTAAGAAAATTACTGAAATTACTTTAAGGTGACAGGAAATTAATAAAATTATGAAAATGATAGATTGCTTATTAATAAGCTGAAAAAAAAATAAAAAGATAGAATCTATTAAATAGAAGCTATCACTAATTTTAAATTTGGTTTTTTGTTGGATTTTCTATTTGACAGATGAAAATAACTTAAAAATAAGAACTTTTTACAAAGACACTTTTTTAAGAGCTAAAAAATAAGCTATGTGCACCCCCTTTTCCTAAACAGTTGGCTTATAAGCTTATTAGGACTTATGCCATATTTGAAAAAGCTAGGAAATGACAAATTAAACATACACAGATGATTATAAACTTGAAATAAGCAAAATGGTACAATTTAGCACACTGAATAAGCTATATACTACAAATAAGCACTTATGCATACACAAGGCCTAAACAAGCCAAACCTAAGGTTTTTGGACCTCTGTAGGGTCCACAGAAATCAAGGTGAGTCCAAATTAAAACTTAAAACTTGAAAAGGGACTGGTGGGCTACAAAATAAGCTAATAAGCTAAGCTTATAGCTTATTAATAAGCACTGGGTGGGTAATGGAAATTGGGGTCACACACTGAGTCACTCAGTGTAGGCTCAGGAAATGGTCACACTTAATGGGACTTGCAACCCTATCAAATAAGCTCAAAATGGTAAAATAAGCCCTGAACCTTATCAATGGGCTTATTGGCTTTCCAAAAAGCCAAGATACAGGGTGTGGGGTCCAATAGAGTGTTCACTAAGCAGCTTGGAAAATAGGTGAAAAACCTGTGCACAGGGCATAAGCTTGCCCTGCAAGTCAAAATAAGCTACTGTAAAGGCTAATATAAAAATCTAAAAAATAAGCTGATTGTGATACTTTGAAGACTAATGGCAAAGATTAAGCTTTAAAAAGTTCAAAGTCTAAAACCTAACACTAAATTCACAAAAAATCCTCCAAGATTTGGATTTCTGAAACAAGGTATAGTTTGACTTTTTGAGATTTTACAAAAGGTTGACTTTGATGAACTTTGATCCTATTCAACATATTGAAAATGATTAATTAAGCTAAGGTAATACTAAATTAAGCTACACCACTCATAAGTGAATGGAATTGGGGCATAAGCCACACTTAATCCAACACAGAGGGTTATATAGGCCTATTGGTGTTTGATTTTGACTTTTTATGAAACAAGACCCTGTTTTTATGGTTGTTCTGAGATGATATGGTCCTAAGTGACTTGTGTAAACAAAGAACAACAACAATTATACACTAGAACTCTCAGGATCACACTGATCCAAACACACCTTTAATTTGACTGTTTTATGATTTATGAAACAAGAAGGTGTTAGGTCTTATGAAACGGATTCAAAACAACTTATTATGATATATTAAGCTTAAATGAACACCTAGAATCAGGAAACAACAACAAATGGCCAAGATTACAAATTATACTAATTAAGACAGTGAAATTGAGATTCTAAGTAAACAACAATTCAAATGAACAAGCTACTTAATTAAAGCAATATTATGACTACTTAACACTAAATAAGCATGAATAAGCAATAATATAAGCAGTGCTACAATAGGAATTGAGAAATGAGTTTTTAAAGGCTTACAATGTGCAATCCTACTTAAACCAAGAACCAAGGACTCAAGAACCAATCCTAAAGGCTTCCACAAGCCACTAAACCCATGGCCATCCAAGATTTACCATGCTCCAGCAATCTACACTCTTCAACCTGCAATTTTTTATTTTCTTTTATTTTCTGATTTTTTTTTTATTTTTCTTGTTTTATGATTCTACTGACTTTTAAGAGTTTCTAAAAGCTTCAATGAGCTTATGGGAGCTTAAGTGACCCTACAAGTCCATAACATAAACATAAACAACAACAGAGCTTAATTTAAGGTTTTGAAAATAAAAGTGAAAACTGCATACACTAGCAAAGACACTGAAACTTGAATATATTACTTGAAATAGTTTAAGTTACAACTGAATTGACTAACAAAAGGCTTAAAAACTTTTAACTTAACTAAAATAGCATTCTACAACTAATACGATTACAATTTAACTAAAACATGAACTAACTAACTCCGTCTTGCTTCTCTTCCTTTTATACTTTAGAATTAGGGTTTCTCAAAGCTTTCTGAGCAAATCCCAACCAATCTCGACCCTTGAATCCCTCTGAATCAATCCTGACCCTCCACGTGTTTTTGGCGGGAAAATTGGGGGTGAGTGAAATTGCTTAAATAATCCAACAGAGGGGGTGGCATTAATTGTGGTTATCATATTAGGTGATAGTGGTGGTTTGGGCGGTGGATTAGACAGGGATGGTGGGATGGTGGTGATATAATGGGCAAGTGGTGTGGGGGAGGGAAGGAGAGGGAAAGGTGGGTTTGTTTGACTGTGGTTTGACCACAGGGTCAAACCTTTGACCCTAGTTATATTAAACGGGGGTGTGGGCTAGGTAGAGTTGGGCTCAAATAAAAAGGGAATGGGCTTGGTTTATTTGGTTTGGACTTGGTTTTGGTTTTTAATATTTAAGGGTCCGGTTTGCTTGTAACTTTGCACAAGGACCAATTTTGTAAATACCGCAAAGATGAGGGGCCTGATGTGGCATTATTCCAAAGTATTTCATGGGGTGTATTTTGCCATATGAAAATATTATAAGGACCTGTGTTGAATTTTTCACATATGAAACCCAGGGACTAATTCTGCCAAATCACCAAACTTCAGGGACCTGATCTGTAATTTCACCAAACTTTGCAACCAAGGACTATTCCTGCCATATATGAGAAGTACAAGGACAAAATTTGTTTTTCTCAAAGTTTTAATATCCCAGGGACCATTTTTGTCAATTTTCAATGTTCAGGGACTAAACTTGCAATTTTGTGAAACTTTGTACCAAAGGACTAAATATGTCATTTTGTGATTTAAAAGGACCTTTGGTGACTTTTTCAAGTTTTTAGAATAACCAGAGACTAGATTTGACAACTTTTGAAAGATGAGGGACTGAAACTGCCAATTATGCAAACTTTGTTCATTTTTATCTGTTTTTGATTATTTTGCATCTGAAACATATAAAACACATTCCTGAGATATTTTCAGTATCTTGATGCAATTCTGAGTGTTTTTAGATGTTTTGTCAGCTCAGAATAGGTAAAAATGATGAGTATTTAAACACTCATCACGGATATAAAAAACCTAAAATAAGCAAAAGTCCAATACCAAAACCCAATCCATTCACTTAACCCGGACTCAACCCACCCTTTTACCAGAATTGAACCCAGGTCCAAAAAATAAAAAACAGGGGTCAAACTAGTAAAAGGGCGCCAATCCCCTTTTACTGTTTACCTTCCTCTCCAAAACTTACCCTGCATCATTCACCTAACTTAAGTGTACTTAACCCCTTATAGATCCTCTGACAAGGTTGAACAATGACGCGCTTGGGTACACGCTGGCAAATCAGGGACATTTGATTGGATGATGAGATGTGGCGCATAATCCAAGGGTGGCTATCCACTCTTCCAAGTGAGAAAATGATCAAGGGCTATGATTAGAAGATCCAGAAGCATCCCCAAACCCTAGCTCAGGCGTATAAATAAGCCTCATCTCACAACACAATCCGAGTAGTCTAGTGTAGTAGTTTTTTTATTATTGATGACATCAAATAAGTACATTTTATTGCCAGCATTTGTCCTTTATATTTGACTTGTTTTATATTATTTTATATGAGAATTGATACTTAATTGTCCACTTTTGTAATTCTAAGTTATAAACAAGCGTTTGGTGCAAGTTAGCTATTTTGGACGTAAAATGGAGCAAAATGGATCAAGTTGGAAAAGTCTACTGAACTGAAGGAAGATACTCCGTATCATTCTAGGTAGATACGCCGTACTACAATACTTAGACGAATTTGAATGCCATTGCCTGACTTTGAAGAATGCGCCGCCTGGATTTATCCCATGTGCCGCATATGAAACATTGGTCAATGAAGAAGATCTGACTTATCTACTCCAGAGATGCCATATTACTTTCTTGACATACGGCGTCTCGATCTCAAGACTTCACTAAAGAAATCCAAGACATAGAAGAAGATGTGCCGCAATAGATAATGAAGTTACGCCGCATCTAAGGCGGTGTACGAATATTCATGGATATTTTATTCTTGGACCCCACACGAAGTTATCTAGATACGCCACATCAACTTAGTTGATGCGCCGCATCGAGCCCTCAAACAGAAACTATAAATACCCCATTCGACAGCCGAATTTCGGGTGCAGCTAAACCCTAAGGAGAAGAATAGAGACGATTTGGCAACACAAGATACCACCCAAATGAAGGATTCAGAGCAGTAAGAAGGTCCTGGTAGTGTTTAATTCGTTTAAGTAGATTTGTTTTATTGTATTAGTACTCTTTAACCCATCAGGATTGATGGCCTTGTCTATGCCATAGGAGTCACCATTATATTGCTTTCCCATCGATTAAAGTTTATTTGGTTCTTTATGCATGTGCCCTTATTACCTCTATGTTTAGCCGTGGCTTGTTTGCACTTCCATCCGCCTCCCACAGTTACTTCATTAACATTTATAAGTTAATGTAAGCCCTTAAGGTTAAATAATATATACATAAGTAATCATTAAGAGTTTACTCGCCTGTAACTAAGATACCAACGAGAGAGAATAGATTTTAGTACTTATCCTATAAAACTAGCAATAAAACGAAGTGACAATATACTTAACTATTGGTCAGGCCTCTTATCTGCATTTGTTTCCTATATGTGTACGTGTTAGCCATTTACTTATTCTATGTCATTAGTTTAATTTACTATTTTATTCTACTCAATCGTGTGAGTCTCTCAGGCTGAAACCCCTTGCTTTAGATTAGGTTTTAGGACTAACTTAGGAATTAAATACTGATAGACATTCTATGTGTTAATGTTCCACTATTAGTGATCGACACTCTACTTACTAACTAGCTACATTGATCAGGTACACTGCTCGTTAGTGTGTGTTATCGGTTAAGTCGGCTAAATATAAATTTAAATCTTGTTAATAATAATCTATACCTACAACGATAAGCATACGCATCAAGTTTTTGGCGCCGCTGCCTAGGAGTGAATTGTTTAATATCTGAATATCTGTTAGTATTTTAATTAGGTTTTTAACTTTATTAGGTTTTAATTTTTAGTTTTTAATTGCTAACTTTGTTGTGTATTAGTTTAATTGCATTCATTGTATTTTTCTGCATATTTTTTTGTTTGCTTGTTTATTTGTTTTATGTATTTTGTGTATTTTTTGGCTTTTCTGTTTTTCTGCCTATTCACTGTCTGCTGTAATTTTCTGATCAAAATGATACGGCGTATCTGTTCTTACAGATACGGCGTATTGCGTTTATATTTTACGTATAGCGCATCTTATTTAATAATTTGAGTATGACGTATCTATCCCCTAGATACGGCGTATTCTGTTTTTAATCAAAATTTTTCTAAACCTTAAACGCCATATGGCGCATGAGTTTTTCTCATATGGCGCATTTTAATTATTAAAAACAGTTTTGAATTCTTTAAATAAGTAGAAGCGGCATATCGACTTTTATCGATATGGCGCATTGTTATAAAAAAAAGCTTTGTATTTGAAACGTAACGAACGTATAGCGTATTAGCTTTTGCTCATACGACTTATTTATTTTTATAATTATAAGCGATTTGATAATTAAAAACATACGGTGCATTAATTTCTGTAAATACGGCTTAATGCTTTTTCGAAATAAAAGTTTGATTATTTTTAACGAACGAACATACGGCGTATCCAGATTATATATACGGCGCATCATCTGTAGATATCAACAACTTTTATTTTTCGTATTCGGATTTTGTTATTAGTTTTATGTTATTCTACTTTATCAAACCTATCCTACTGATGCTTTTGTGCTGATTTCAGGACGTATATGACCAGGAGTTCTACTAAAGACCTCATCAAACCTTTCAAAGAACCTGAACAAGCTTTCCATTCACTTAGGAATCTTTTCCGCACAACAAGCCTTCATTATTCGAGTTCGGTAGAGCTCGATTACTTTTCTGATCAAGAATCTTTGAGTGCAGAAGAAGTAAAAGAAACATTGACGGAACCAACTATGGAGGAATACATGAACAAGACCCGAGAAGACTATGGTTCGGGTGTTGCTAGGCCTAAGTTTGACAAAGATGCCAAGTTTTTATTGAAGGGTCAATTTCTCAAAGAGTTACGAGAGAATGCTTTTAGTGGATCGGAGCACGTTGATGCTGGTAAGCAATATGAGAGTGATCCCGAATTTTCCTACTGGCTGAAGTCTAAGTTTCGCAACCTAGAAAAGTTGACCACATCTCTCAGAAACGAACTTTGGACTTACTTGATAAATGGGAATGACGATTAAGAGCTGACTGAAGAGGTGGACGAATTATTCAGAATTGAAACAAACCTGTTTGAGTATGAAACGCCTCTGTGCAAGGAATTCAAATAACTCAATTATCTCTTAAAGATTGATATTGATGTTTTAACTGGAGATTTACCGGGGTTTAAAACCTATGAAGAATTTAAAAATACCTGGTATTATGAATGGAATGATCAAGTACCATGGGTATTTGATAAACCGTGGGAAGATAATAAACTGGAACATACTCGTGAGAGCATTCTTTTCAAGAACGGATACAAGGAATGGCCAAATTGTGACTGGAAAAAAGATGGAACTTGTAATGGGGGAAATTTACCGGGAAAGAAACAAGTTGGTGATAACATTTGTTTCGCAAATTACGATTGATATGATTCAATTGTAGATTGCAAAAGAAAACACGAAGCCCTAAAATAAAAAGCTAGACTTGAATCTGATATGGATGAATGTGACGCTAAGAAGATGACATTTTGGGACTGGGTACACAGGAACTTCGATAACTACACGAAGCTAGATCAAAGATTGCAACGGAAACTAAAGAAAGAATGGGAAAGGCTTCAAGACGGATATGAATCGTGTAATGAATGGAGTAATTGTCCTCCTGATGATACCCAGGAGAATTTTGCGGAATCACTAGAAGAAAACAACAATGAACTTACAGATGGGCTTGAAGATTACCTGATATACAACGAAGAATCTAACTTTGTTATCGTTCAAGATTAGGAGATGTCAACTGCTTGGAATTCCCTACCATAAGTCTCCTATATTCACTGCTGAAAAATTTGAAGTTATTAAATATTCTTTCGGACCACTTGAGGAGTATGCAGCTATAAAAATTACCGAGTTTAATGAGCTGACTCGGACCGAAGAAAATGTATAACAAGTATATGACGATATTTTTCGCATCAAGGACGAGGGATGGTTCGTGACAAGAACAAAATAGGTGCTGAAGATCAGTCTAACTTGAAGACTCAGGAATAAAGAAAAGTGCTCACCAGGAGACAACCCGGATTTATCTTTTACTGTTTTTGTTATCGAGTCTGTTAGACCTTCACATTGATGCGGTGCATCTCCTCCCATGGGATGTGGCGAATCAACTGCACAGGTCATATCTATCTTTTATTTTTCTGAACTTTTAAACTTTCTATCAGTTGCTTTAATGCGGCGTATCCCTAGTTAAGGATACGTCGTATCATTTTTCTGACCCGTATTTATTCCAGGCTCGATACGGCATATCCCATTCCCGTGGATACGGCGTATTGACTGAACTGATGAATTTCATTTTTTTTAATTTATAGGTTTATTTTTCACTAACCGTTAATAAAGAATGGTGGTATACATATATTCTGTATTTTCTGTGGAGACGTCATTCATGGAGGCTTGATCGCTCTTTACTCACAGAAAATAGAGAGTTGCTCACAAACGCATAATGGAGGATCATACCGAACAAATCTCATGTGAGTTTTCCGTTCTAACTCTTTATATTTCATGTTTTTAATTTCAATTTCAAATAACAAGGACGTTGTTTAACTTAAGTGAGGGGATGGATAATTAGAACGATACTTGTCCTTATTTTTAAAAAATATGCGTTAATCTTTGCTTAATATGTTGAATTTAAAAATTTTCTAGCATGTTTTTGTTAAATCTAAAGCGCATAGCCACACACATAACCATTATTTAAAAATTGTGAGAATTAAGCTTATCCGTTTCCCAATATTTACCCCAAATTCCACAAAATATAAGTGTGCCGGTGACTTGTAAACTTTAGAACTTGGCTTGTATACTACTCGAGACCACAATAATGAGTATTATTGATATAATTGGAGTGACATGTCTAACTTGGTAAATTGGTTCTACAAATGTTAAAAAAAAATTGTTTTGTTACACCCTTAAACCTTAGCCTACCCTATAGATTTAAGTTCGTGGTTAGTTGCTTTTGGTAAAAGTGTGTTTTCCCCATGTTTCCTGTGTTCATGTGCTTATTTTACTATCTTCGGTTAGGTTGGGAAATTGCACAATGCAATAGAGTGAAAGTAGATATTGTATTTTTGATTTCGTCTGTTTGCTAATTTCACTATTATCTTTATATTTGAAGTTATGAAAAGTTGGTAAGAAAACTAAAGGTTAAATATCTAAATTACAAGCTCAATAGGAAGTTATAAAAAAGATTTTTTTTCTCCCCTTGGCTATGATACATAGGCCCAAAGTAGGTGGCGAATGTTAACCAAGAAGTCGATGAAGGATCTTGTGGGTTGCATGTAGGACCTTGGGCGGTTGTAGCAAAAATTACAACTCTGGTATATTATTGGCCAACAATGCACCAGGATGCCGCGGGAGTGATCCAAAGTTGCGATTCATGTCTAGTACACTCTCCGGTATCTAGTCTCCCTTAGAAAGATATGACCTCGGTAGCTTCAGCATGTCCATTTATTCATTGAGGAATTGATATCGTAGGACCATTGTCGGAGACTCTGGTAATGTCAAATTCCTTTTGGTAGCCATAGATTACTTCACGAAATGGGTCGAAGCAAAGCCTTTGGCAACTGATAACTTCAAATAATATCACATTTTGGTTATCAATATCATATGTTTATTGCTTAATTTTATCTTATTTTATATAAATATGGTACTTATTTGCTTCATATGTGCATAATATGATTGAATGAAGTATTGGAACGGAAAGGCGAGGAAAAAGGACTCGATTTGAAGAAATATGTGGAAATATGTGTTGGAACTTTCTACGACATAGAGGAATTCTTATCTCTATACCGTAGACAGTGTGAAGCCTAAAAGAAAATACAAGACGTAGCTTCTACGTCGTAGAACATAAGAAGACGTTGACATTTATTTGACGTAGCTTCTACGCCGTCGAGGGACATTACCGTCTACACCGTAGATAATGAACACCGTCAAGGAAAATATTAGACGTAGCTTTTGTAACACCCGATACTTTTCCTAAACCTATTTTACGAACTAAAACCTTTACTTTTGATTTTCATCAACTTTTGATCTTCTTTGAACTTGTTTGGGTTTGAAATCCGTGGATATCTTGCTTATTGTAAGCGTTATTCCTTTATCGAGCCGGCACAACCTAGAAAACTCAAATCGTATTGCATTCGCCAAATTATTTGAATTATTGTGAGTTTGAGAAAAACTCTGAAGTTTATGCTTGATCTTTTCCGACACCACCGCCACCTCCTTTCATCTTTTCCGACGGTAATAATGCGCCTACGCGCCCCCATTTTACGTTTTTAACAAATATTTTTGAAACCCTAGTTTTCTAGATCTTTTATTTAAACCGATTTTTATATTAAATCTTTTATAAAAATAATTTTATAAACATTTTTAACATGAAAACTCGTGTGGATTTGTTTGGTTGCGACTAGGCCTCGACTCAGACGACTCACCGAGTTGACTCAGTCGACTCGGTGAGGGTTTTGGTTATTATTGTTGTTGAATGATGAGATGACGAAGGGAGTATATTTTCTTGATTGTTTGATTTTGTTTGAAGGTCCGTTTGGGCTCGTTGGTTCTCGGCAGTCGACCCATCCCACCACCGAGACTTGGGTGGTGTTGGGGGTGGGATAATAATTGTTACTATTGTTGTTGTTGAGGTTATTCTTGTTGTTGGTGTTTTGTTTGCTCGGTTTGGTTAACCGAAAGCTCGAGGCTCACTTGGGTTCGAGCCGCGGCAAGTGTTGATATTGTTTTAATATTGTTGTTTAGTTTTAGTATTCGTGACGGTCTCGGCATATTTACTTGACATGGGATAACTTAATGATAATAATAAACTTGACATAAAACTATGAAACCTAAAATGAATTGTTATAGTTAAGTGGATTGGATATCGGACTTGGATCCGGGATTGTGATATTATATATATATATATATATATATATATATATATATATATATATATATATATATATATATATATATATATATATATATATATACATTGTGAGCTTGATTTGGATGTACTGGATTTACGATATTAGTTCTTTGGACATTATGGACCCTTTGGTACACGAGATGGTAGGGTACGTTAGGCCCGTAAATATCTTAACGTACCTGGAACCCGAACAATACGAAATGGTCGATAAAACTAAACAACTAATATTCACGCGAATGGTATATTCAAACAAATTATTGTATTGTTTAGTAATAACAAGAGATTCTGACGATATTTAATAATTATTCAAGAGTCGTTGAACTCGGGGAAAACGTTGTATAAACGGGTAGGACATGCCGAAATTTTGTAAAATCTCTTATAAACCTGACATTTACATTTCTAAAAGCTTTTCAAAACTTGTATGTTTTAACATCAATTTTGGGAAAACTGGGTAAAGCCGAAACCATCTATCAATGTTTTCTTTTGTTTGTCATATCTTATTTTCTTTCTTTTCTCGTTTGAGGTTTCTATTTATTTTATGCGTGAGTTATTATTTTACATACATTTCACGACTTTTACGCGAGAGCGTTTCACTCTTTTTTTTCATCCTCTTCTATTTGTTTGATTTCATTTCTTCGACCCTTATCGTCTTAATATCCCTCTAACGTCCACACAAGCTTTCAAATGTTTACTTCTTTTAACGACATTGAAAACTAAACCTTTTCATAATAACATGGATATTCAACGAACGTTACTTTATATATTACTTGAGTATTATTTCTGATATGTATTACCCGTTAGGTTGTGCCGATCCAGTAATCGTTGTGCTTATACTTTCTTGACGACGTGTGCTTAATGACTTGTGCTTGTGCTTTCTTGATGCCGTTGTGCCTACACTATTGATGCCATTGTGTTTGCTAGTTGATACTAGCTGTGATATCTTGCATTGCTACATACTCAGGTGAGTTCATAGCCCCACTTTTATCTATTTTAACTGCTTTGCAAAATACTTGGGGTGAGATACATGCTTTGTTTTTACTATGATCACAATGGTTTGAAAACTATTTATGGAACTGAAAACTAATATTTTCTGGTACTGTGAGTGAAGCAGTAGCCATTTTGATAAGCACTAAGTACGATTTTTGCCATTATTAAGTCTCTCAGATCATGAGTCATTAATCACTTGCGAGTGAGCGCGAATATAGCGATATAGGCCTATAGGAATTGACCTTCCCACTCCTTTTGCTGGATAGGCAATTTGTGGTGTACTATATTCGAGGTTTGCTGGTTACTGGGTAGGTACCCGGCCTTTGGGGCATTTGTTATATTATCATATTCCGTGGTTATTGTCGACTTATGGTGTTTGTTAACGCTTTGGTCTCATGAGCTTAGTGTAGTGGGCGTATAACAACGTAGCCCCGTGGTATTTTTCGGGCGTATAATAACATATCCCCTTTATCTTAAAATTTGGAATATTGTGATCAACTACTTTACTTTAAACCTATGGATTCACTCAACCTTTGTGTTGAATATTAGCATGTTTATCTCAGCTGTTAGATATTGCGGCTGCATATTTCCCTTTGGAGGAGCTTGGCAAAGGGCATGGCTTGGTCATAGAAGACTTCAAAAACCGTTTGGGACTGTTGTAAATCTGTTTTTGAACTATAGCTTCCGCACTATTTTAAACTAATGTAAATTGAATATTTTCAATTATGAAATTTCTTCTAAAATGGTTTATGTAAAACCGTTCTTTGTACCTTTTGTTATTATAACAATCGAGTAGCACCCCTGGACTTGTATGCTTCCGCTAATCCGGTTTTCGGGGTGTTACAGAATGGTATCAGAGCCAAGGTTATAGAGAACTGGTGTTTTCAAAACCCGGACTATAACCATTTTTCCTATGACCAGAACGTGCCTTCCTGCCAAGCCGATGCCTCGCGTGTGAATATAATTGATGATGTAATTGATGTCATGCTTGATAGCATGTTTGATGAGATATTTAATGAGATACGAGCTATGATATTTAACGATTTGAACTCACCCCACTTTCATTATTCACTATATGTATTTTCCATATACTTACGTTTGTAAATGCATTATTGACTTCGAGTTTGGATACTCGTCATGGTTTTCTAAAACTGTTTTGAAAGCGAGGGACATGGTACTAGTATAACTACGCTGGGTATACCGAAATTCATTGATCCTCGGTTGGGAGTAGACTGATCACCTATGATCAACCAGGGATAGTGGGGACGTGGCTTGATCACCTACGTCTCACAAATGAATTTTGCGATACGAGGAGTAGTTATAACATGATTATGTTCCGGGAAGATTTTCGATTTTGAAATTTTGGAAAATGGTGAATTTTTGCATAAGAGCACGACAGACTGGCATCACGAAACTTTACGAATTGAACGACACTTCGAATTGTTACGTGCTTTCCGCCTATATGGACTTTTTTTATTCACCATCTGATTTCATTCGTACCAGATTAGGTGAGACCAGATCGGTCACCGTTTTGAATTCGAGTTGTTTATTTTAACTCGTTCGATATTAAATTAAACGCATTTGAGTTTATTGGAGCGTTTGAATTTGGTTTTGGCTTTGTTTGAATTTGGATTTCTTGATTCCGTAATCTTGAGCATCATTTGAAAATTTTTCTTTAACCTTTTAGGGGTATGTTACAGCCCCCACTACCCCAAACTTTACACACTATTAATGAACCGGGTTAGATCACTAGTTGTTTAAGTGGGATCATTTCATAGCACTTGGATTTTTAGGGGTATGTTACTTTGGGTACGCTAATTTGACAAACTATTTTGGTTACTATTTTGGATAGTCAACGTTTGTTTCACTATTTTGAAGACGAATCGTATCGGCATACTAATTTGAAAAATTGTTTTGGATTTGAAAAATTGTTTCACTATTGAGAAGACGAATCGTATCGGGCTACTTAGAACTATTTGGGAACACTCTTTTGGGCACTCCATTTTGAAATTACACTACCTTGGCATAATATTTTAAATGTTGTCTTCGGCAGTTAACTTTGGATTCTTTATTTTAAAGGTCTTTGGATGCACTATTGTGAGCCCTCTATTTTGGAAATGCACTATTTTGAATGTATTATTTTGAAAACCCTATTCTTGGAATACTATTTGAAAGCTACTTTGAAAACATGAATTCTCTGGTATTGCCCTAGGCCATTAGGTCATATGCTTTGTTTTCCCTGGAATCCTCGATTTGTGAGAGACTAGAATACATCGCACTATAAGCCGACGAGTTGGATGACATTGTTGATTGCCTTAGTAAACACCCCGTCGATTAAAATAGACACGACAATGGTTTAGTCGCATAAGTTGGACCTTGGAGACTGTAAACAAGATAATAGTGCTCATGAGGAAACAATAACCTTAAGTCTATAAGTAAGAGTTGCTTGTAATGACCATGATAGAGGTTTGTCCTAGAATTTGTGTTTCGAAGCTGATGTTGGTTTAGAAATCTAATTGGTCAAGACCTTGAATAGGCTATGGGTCATAAGCCATTTATCCCAATAGACCATTAACCGTTTCAAACCTTTACGCTTTAACCAGGGATACACGTAATTTACCCTTTTGCCTCTACTTTGTTACCACAAGTTTGGCTAGTTAAAACAAGCGCTTTATGGTATATTAAAACTACTAATGATACTTACACACTATCTACCTGTTTGCCCTTTTACTATGACTTGTTTTCACTAGTCTTTGTTAAACCATTTTCAATACTTGTGCTTTTACCTCTTTTTGCCTACTCAACTTTTTCTGTATTTAAACTTTACACTTTAACTGTGGGCTCATAACCCACAAGTCGTCAGCTATAGCACACTCATTAGCATTATTTATCCTTTTTCACATCTTAAACATGTGTCGCTTTTGAACACTTTTGTTTTAAAAATCACCACTAATGGGGCATATTAGCCATAAAATAAATAGTTTTAAACTTTTGTTATAACTTCATACAAACTCAGTTCATTTTAGTTATTTACACACTTAAGCAATATCGTTCTTTCTCAACTTTACGAACCATCGTATTTCAACTATGTCTATAGTTTCACTATTTTTTTTAACATTTAGTAATCAAAGTGTCAAATGCTATACGATATTTATACACACGATAACCCATTTATTTTCTCATTATTTCACTTTAAATCTCTTTACCCTAAACGATTATATCCAAGTTTTCCATGAGTAATTAACCCATTTACTATGTCGTTTCACATTTCATTATTATTTCCCACTACGCACACAAATTATTTCAAATTATTTTACCGACTATTTTGAGGTCAACCCTTAAAATACTTTAATACTATATTTTGAAAACAAACTTTTGATCCTACCACTATTTTCTAAAAAATCAATTGAATTCTGAATGTCAATCACTATTTTATATTTTTGTTATAAAATAATTTTGATAAATTAAATAATTTTATTAAGCATAGTGTTTCCATTAAAAATGTTTTATTGTCCTATTAACATATTACAAACTAAATTTTATTACTATTTTAATAAATGTCGAATCATTTTTCTACTACCATATAAATTGTTTTACAACTCATTTCACAAGCTATTTTATTATTAAGTCCTAAACTGATTCGCTACTTTACTACTATTCCATAAACCTACGATCAATTTCACCAAATTTTTTGTAAATTATATAAATATTATCATGCAAATTTTTGCTACCGCCCTATAAACCATTTCACTTCGCCGCGCACTGATTTAGTCACTATTTGATAAACTCTATCACTATTACATTATAAATTATTTTCCCATTTCTTTCCAAAACTATTTTACTATAACCCAATGAACCACTTTGCTATTGAATCATTAGGTAAACTACAAAATTATTAACACCTCACAAACGACAAATGATATTCTTACTACCCTATGGACCGTTTTACAAATCATCACACAAATTATTGCATAAATTGATTTGCTGCTTTATTTAACTATGGTTTTGTTTTCATTTTCAATCACTCTATAAACTGTTCTACAAGTTGTTCTACGAACTATTTTACAAATCATTTCATAAGTCGTTGTATGAACTGAGTTGCTATTTTGTTGATACAATTCACAAATTTGACTATGATTTCGTCGTTATTTTATAAATGATAAGTCGTTCTCTATTCTTTTATAAGCCGTTCTACAAACTATTTTATAAAGTATTTTACAATTATCAGATGAATGGCCATGAAAAGTATTTTCACACTATTAATTCATATAGCCGATAATTTCCCCTTCTGAAAATAAATCAAACCTTAAGAGTGGATCCCGCACATGTGCTTCATCACTGACTAAGTTACCCCACTCGTTCCGTGCGATTAGAATCTCTGATTGGAGTGTAAACACCGAATTAGGTTGCCAATATACCCTTGCACTTATGATATCTACCTTCTAAGAGTTCTAGACAACACAGACTCAACACCCTTTTCTTTTATGTGACCCAACTTCTGTATCGGAATACCAAGAGAACTTAGCCTGTTTGGCGACTATTGATGCTCGATCTAACCTTGTTAACAAGAAAGGACTTTTCTCAACATAGTGTTGGATTGGACTCAAGCCTCTCGGGTCACTAGTGCAACCATTTAAGTTATGATACCTCTAAGCATTGTTTTACACTTTTCAGCCCACCTATACCACAATTCCTATCAGGATATCTTTTAGTACTATTTAAGCAAGTTGGAACCTTACACCTTTAAGCTTCACCGATACTAAACGTTGAACCCCGCTTAGCAATGGCAACTAGATTCTTTCATTGGATGCATAGAAACACAGGTGGACGTTCATGCTCGATTACCCTCCTTCTTTGATAATTCTTACTTTTAAGGCTTTTTCTTAAAATGCTTTCGTATCAACTTTGGAACCTGTAGCAGTATTTTTCTAAATTTCCCGCGTTAATTAAAACTTTTTTGGTCAAAATTTACCAAACTTTTGTTGAGAAATGTTAAACATCAATTTTTGTGAAAAGCTTTCTTCCCCATACCATGATTAAAACCCCATTTTACAAATATTTCAGTCCTTTGAAAATGTATCATCTTGTCAAATTAGTAATTTCCAACAAACAAATACGTAAAACTTGAAAAGTGATTTTTGGTCAAATCCGTACAAACGATTACCCAAATAGAATTTTCAAACAATTTTCATCCATCCATTTGAGGAGGAAAAACGCGCAATTTTAAAACAAAACTTGAAAGATCAGTCACTTTGCCATTTTCATTACCACCTTACACGTACCAGACTAGGATTTTGTGTCATTGGAGTATTGACCCTATATTGAGTTCGGACCGTGAGAAATCTAAGAGAAGACCTACTGGCAAAATTGTGAAACATTGCGTAGTCAAGACTTAAACTGTATCCCTTTATTAAGCTCACCTTGAGAACCAGTGTGCCTCACCAAAACGTTAGAAGGAGACAACTTATAGCAGATCACTTATGGCAGATCACCTAAATACCCTTTCGCTAGCAAAAATGAAGCCTTAGAGCAACCTAGTGAGACCCAAATCCACTGCTAGTTCCACCATCTTTTCAACAACATTATTCCGACCTATAACTTGGTCCTAATCGCGACGTCCCGATTCCTTTTAGGGGTATGTGATTTAACACCCGGTACTTTTTCTAAACCTATTTTACGAGCTAAAACCTTTTCTTTTGATTTTCATCAACTTTTGAACTTCTTTGAACTTGTTTGGGTTTGAAAATCCGTGGATATCTTGCTTATTGTAAGTGTTATTCCTTTATTGAGCCGGCACAACCTAGAAAACTCAAATCGTATTGCATTTGCCAAATTATTTGAATTATTTTGAGTTTGAGAAAAACTCTGAAGTTTATGCTTGATTTTATTGGAAAAATTATTTCGTGAACAATGGCGCAAGTTTCGTAATTTTTCAAGTTCGTTTGCTATGTTGTTTGGACCCCTAAGCATTTTCGGGAGAAGTTAAGCTACGTTGGCAGTTTTGGTCCCTTATCTTACTTTATCATTTCACCCTACACTTTCATTTATTCCAAAAACTACCCTATACTTTCCTTAATATATATACCCCACATAGAGCTGTAAACGAACCAGAAAAACACGAACGGAGCCCTGTTCATGTTCGTTCATCTAATTTTAACCGGACAAATAAACGGACACGGACGTTTAAACGGACGAATTTTCTTGTTCATGTTCGTTTATTAAGAAAATGAGTTGTTCATGTTCGTTTATGTTCGTTCATTAAGACACTAAACGAACGCTAAACGAACATAAACGATCGAACATTGATGAAAATAGACAAACAAACATAAACTTTATTGAATTCTTCACAATATATTGTTTTATGAGTGTTGTTTTGTTTAAACAAACCAATTTTTAAAATTATAAAATTAAAAGATATGATATATGAACATAAATAGATAAATAAATATAAATGAACGTTAACGAACGCATAATCGGACGTTCACGAACACAAATGAACGGACGAGACTTTTGTTCATGTTCGTTCATTTAACTAAACGAACGTAAAATAGTGTTCATGTTCGTTCATTTAATATACGAACGAACATAAACGAACTTTTTACCGAACGGTTCATGAAATGTTCACTGAACGTTCAGTTCGTTTACAGCCCTAATCCCCACACATACCATTTTTCCTATTTTATTTATTATAAACACACACACACCACTAATTCTCTCTCTCTCTCTCTTGAAATTCCGGCCGGCCAAATTCCGGCAACACAAGCAGATTCTGGCCACCGGTAAAATTTTCCGACCACCCTCCTTTCTTGCACCAATTGATAGTTCGGTTAAACCCCGTCACTTTCGTACTACCCGCACACCACCACTCACCGCCAAACACCCGTACGCGCCTCCACTGTGCGCTGCCACCACCACCGAGACACCACCGACACCTCCTTTCATCTTTTCCAACGGTAATAACGCGCCTACGCGCCCCCGCTTTACGTTTTTAACAAATACTTTTTGAAACCCTAGTTTTCTAGATCTTTTATTTAAACCGATTTTTAAATTAAATCTTTTATAAAAATGATTTTATAAACATTTTTAACTTGAAAACTCGTGTGGATTTATTTGGTTGCGACTCGGCCTCGAATCGGACGACTCACCGAGTGGACTCAGTCGACTTGGTGAGGGGTTTGGTTATTATTGTTGTTGAATGATGAGATGACGAAGGGAGTATATTTTCTTGATTGTTTGATTTTGTTTGAAGGTCCGTTTGGGCTCGTTGGTTCTCGGCAGTCGACCCACCCCACCACCGAGACTTGGGTGGTATTGGGGGTGGCATAATAATTGTTACTATTGTTATTGTTGAGGTTATTCTTGTTGTTGGTGTTTTGTTTGCTCGGTTTGGTTAACCGAGAGTTCGAGGCTCACTTGGGTTCGAGCCGCGGCAAGTGTTGATATTGTTTTAATATTGTTGTTTAGTTTTAGTATTTGTGACGGTCTCGGCATATTTACTTGACATGGGATAACTTAACGATAATAATAAACTTGACATAAAACTATGAAACCTAAAATGAATTGTTATAGTTAAGTGGATTGGATATCGGACTTGGATCCGGGATTGTAATATTATATATATATATATATATATATATATATATATATATATATATATATATATATATATATATATATATATATATATATATATATATATATATATATATATATATATATATATATATATATATATATATATTGTGAGCTTGATTTGGATGTACTGGATTTACGATATTTGTTCTTTGGACATTATGGACCCTTTGGTACACGAGACGGTAGGGTATGTTAGGCTCGTAAAGATCTTAACGTACTTGAAAACCGAACAATACGAAATGGTCGATAAAACTAAACAACTAATATTCACGCGAATGGTATAATCAAACATATTATATTGTATTGTTTAGTAATAATAAGAGATTTTGACGACATTTAATTATTATTCAAGAGTAGTTGAACTCGGGGAAAACGTTGCATAAACAGGTAGGACATGCAGAAATTTTGTAAAATCTTTTATAAACCTGACATTTACATATCTAAAAGCTTTTCAAAACATGTTTTAACATCTATTTTGGGAAAACTAGGTAAAGCCAAAACCATCTATCAATGTTTTCTTTTGTTTGTCATATCTTATTTTCTTTCTTTTCTCGTTTGAGGTTTCTATTTATTTTATGCGTGAGTTATTATTTTATATACATTTCACGACTTTTACGCGAGAGCGTTTCACTCTTTTTCTTCATCCTCTTCTATTTGTTTGATTTCATTTCTTCGACCCTTATCGTCTTAATATCTCTCTAACGTCCACATGAGCTTTCAAATGTTTACTTCTTTTAATGATATTGAAAACTAAACCTTTTCATAATAACATGGATATTCGACGAACGTTACTTTATATATTACTTGAGTATTATTTCTGATATGTATTACCCGTTAGGTTGTGCCGATCCAGTAATCGTTGTGCTTATACTCTCTTGACGACGTGTGCTTAATGACTTGTGCTTGTGCTTTCTTGATATTGTTGTGCCTACACTATTGATGCCATTGTGTTTGCTAGTTGATACTAGCTGTGATATCTTGCATTGCTACATACTCAGGTGAGTTCATAGCCCCACTTTTATCTATTTTAACTGCTTTGCAAAATACTTGGGGTGAGATACATGCTTTGTTCTTACTATTATCACAATGGTTTGAAAACTATTTATGGAACTGAAAACTAATATTTTCTGGTACTGTGAGTGAAACAGTAGGCATTTTGATAAGCACTAAGTATTATTTTTGCCATTATTAAGTCCCTCAGATCATGAGCCATTAATCACTTACGAGTGAGACTTGCGAATGAGCGTGAATATAGGGATATAGGCCTATAGGAATTGACCCTCCCACTCCTTTTGCTGGATAGGCAATTTATGGTGTACTATATTCGAGGTTTGCTGGGTACTTGGCAGGTACCCGGCGTTGGGGCATTTGTTCTATGATGAAATTCCGCGGTTATTGTCGACTTATGGTGTTTGTTAACCCTTTGGTCTCATGAGCTTAGTGCAGTTGGCGTATAACAGCGTAGCCCCGTGGTATTTTTCGGGCGTATAATAACGTAGCCTCTTTATCTTAAAATTTGGAATATTGTGATCAACTACTTTACTTTAAACCTATGGATTCACTCAACCTTTGTGTTGACTATTAGCGTGTTTATCTGAGGTGTTAGATATTGCCGCTGCATATTTTACTTTGGAGGAGCTTGGCGAAGGGCATGACTTGGTCATAGAAGACTCCAAAAACCGTTTGGGACTGTTTTAAATATGTTTTTGAACTATAGCTTTCGCACTATTTTTAACTAATGTAAATTGAATATTTTCAATTATGAAATTTCTTCTAAAATGGTTTATGTAAAACAGTTCTTTGTACCTTTTGTTATGATAACAATCGAGTAGTACCCCTGGACTTGTATGCTTCCGCTGATCCGGTTTTCGGGGTGTTACAGCTTCTACAACGTAGATCTAAGTAAGCTTCTATGACGTAGAGGCCGAGCTCAATAAAATCTATAAATACTAACCTAAACTCGGCTTTTATACATCTTAACTTGCAGAAGTCGATTTAAGGTTTCATTTTTGACTTTTTCACTACTTTCAAGCTGCATTCTAAGAGTGCTGGGTACCCTCGTGCTGTAGGGCTTGTGCCATATTCAAGCCGTTACCCTTTGCACCAGAAAATGTAGTGCCATAGGGTTTTTTTTTTTTTTTTTTAATGTCAAAGTGTTATATTATTTTCATATGAAATTAAAAGAAAGTTAAAATCATTTCAGTGGCCCAAATAAACTAGCATATATATATATATATATATATAGGGCCCCTTTCTTACGAGAACCACTTTATGTGCAAGAACTACGAAAATCACTTTTGTACAATTAATAAAGGAGAGTGTGCAACATTTTAATGCAAAATGGCATTTTTGTGATTAATTGAGACCTCATTTCCTGGAAACATTAATGAAAAGGGTAAAAAGGGCATTTTATTTTATACACTATCTCATTAACTGCATGCTAAAAAAATGAGATTTTTTTTTCAAAATTTCCTCCATGATAATGATCACACAGCAAGTTGCAAGTAATAGCATAACTGATCTTCATTATTTATTTATAAAAACACACACCAATTTCACCTACAAACCTAAACCCCCAAATCTTTTGTAGCGGCAATAATCAAAACTGCTCTTCAATCTTTTTTTTCAAATAACAAAAACGATCAATGGAAGGTACGATCATCAATGATCTTTGATTGTATTTTTTATATTTTATATTTTTATTGTTGATGGTTTATGGTGCGATAGGTGAATGTGAATGCATGTCTGTTACAATTATCGGTTATGTTTGTGATTGTTTGGCTTTTTAGTTTCTTGGTGTAATTTTAGTTAATCTTTGGTTGTGATTGTTTGATTTTTTTTTTTTTTTTTTTTTTTTTTTTAGTATTGTTAGTGTAAATATTTTAGTTAATTTTTGGTTGTGATTGTTTGACATGGTTGTTTGGTTATATTTTAGATATCAATAGCTAATGAACAACGGTGTTTGGATAGTGGTAGAACTAGTAGTTAACATGGGTGTTTGGAGAATGATGAAATTGTTTACCAAATGAACAGGGGTGTTTGGAAACTGATGAAGATAGTAGTGACTAGGGGTTTTTTGCATTATGAATGGTTAATAAGCATGTTTTTCAAAGTAGTAAACATGGGTGTTTGGATCATGTTGAAAATGTTTGTCTAGTGGCCAGGGGTGTTTGGATACTGATAAACCTAGTAGTGGCCAGGGTTTTTGCAGTATGAATGGTTAACAAGCATTTTTTCAAAGTAGTAAACAGGGGTGTTTACTACTTGTGTATATGTTACTTAAGTAATTGTTAGTTTGTATGTTATTCCTTTATTTAACAAAATTTTAATGTATACCTTTCAGGTTTAAGAAGAAGCGGACAGAAGAAAGTTATGATTAGGAACAAACTTATGATTTGTTTGTTTTTTTAGGATGTGAACTTGGAACTTCTTATTTTGATTAGGAACAAAGTTATGATTTGAAAAAGGCAATTATGACCTTTTTTTTTTGGTTTATTTTATGCTTCATGGTGTTGTTTTCTTATTTTTTATTATTATTATTTTTAAAGACTGCAATGGTTGGTAACATAAGTATGTTTTAAAAACAGATATGTTATCAAAACACTTATGTTATGATATGTTGGTATGAGTTTACTATATTCTCATGTATGTTTTAAGAACATATATGTTATCAAAACACTTGTGTTATGATATGTTGGTGTGAGTTTACTCTATTCTCATGCAACTCTAATAGTGTAAATTCAAATGTATACATATTTCAAAAGTCTTAACATTAACATCTAATTTTTTTTTATTAAAACATACATGTTCTCAAAAACCATGAATATTTCAAAAGTCTTAGCATTGACATCTATTTTTTTTTATTAAAACATACATGTTCTCAAATCATGTATGTTTAATGATTGATTTAATCATACATGTGTAAAAACATGTTTGTTTAAATGGAAACAGCTAAGAAATTGTTGGTATCTTCTCAATGAACATGTATGTTGTTATGAACAAAACAGGTATGTTTCCAGGAAAAGAACATGTACGTTTCTAGGAACATACATGAATATTGTTTTTTGTTTTTCTTTTGGTTTAATGTTGGTATGACTCTATTTGTTTGGTTTTATGTTGGCATGACCTTAGTATATATGCTTTCACATCCAAAGTTCATTATAATTATGAAATCATGTATGATTCATAGTATTAAGATTTAGAAACATGTATGTTTTTAATGAACATGTATGTTTATTAACATGGATGTGTTAACAATAATCATGAATATTTAAAAACCAGATACACATTCAATGAATACATAAATTATTTAAAAACTATAAGCAATATAAATCCAAGATAATGTAAAAAACACTATTGTAAAGTAATTGTATTTGATGCAGATTAAAAATGAATATTTCTATCATACTACTCGTCCTAAGCATCTTCATCATCTTCACCAGATGACTCAGGTTCCTCATCTTCATCATGTTCCATATCTTGATCAATGTTTTCATATTCATCCCCTAACTTATCTTCATCAACTTCCTGGTCTTCCGCATCAGACTCGTCTGCTAACTTGGACTTCAGTTTTGAACATGTTGCTTTACTAGGGCTTAGTTCACCCACTACACACACATTTTTTAGTCACAAAAACATCACCATTTTTAGGCTTCTCATTTAAAGACATCTGGAACCCAATATCTGTGTCCATTTGGTGTGGGAATACACTATGGGTCAATGTGATACAAATCGAATTCATTAGAATCTACAAAAAAAAAAAAAAAACAAGGACGCAAAAAATAATCAAACACTATAACAAAATAACATATATCGGGTCAATGAAATGCATATGATCAATAAGTTTAACATGATACAAAAACTATAACAAAATAACATGCACCAACATAAAATCAAACAACAGTGCAACATTAAACCCAACTTAGACACACTAAATAGCATGCATGCACATACAGTAATAAATCAATAAAATTATACTGAAATAAAAGAAACTTTTAATAAACAAGTGTGTGAATAACAGAAAATCGGAATAATACCATTTTTCACGTCTTGATCATGTCTCACATACTCAGAATCAAATGCTGGCTCAGATAACACAAGTACTCGATCATTCTGGTCAACCAACATGTTAATTTCTTGCTCAGATAACACAAGTAATCAATTATTCTGGTCTTCAATGTCGTGAATTTCTTCATCTTGTTCTTGAACAATGTTTTCCATGATTAATCTTGCGTAATGTATAAAACATTGTGTGGTTGATATGATGTTTAAATTGATTTAAGGTTTGTTTCACACAATTGAAAAAGAAGATCTGGAAAAAAAACTGTATGGCAAAAGAATTCCATGATAGTAGGGGATTCTAAATTTGAAAAATATCAGAATTAATGAATAAAATCATGTTTAATGAAATATTTGGCAAATTACATATATGCCCCTACACTATTAATTAAATAAAATTATAGGAAATCAATTAACTAAATTCTGATTGGACAAAAGTGGTTTTCGCAGTTTTTGCGGATAAAATGGTTTTCGTTTGAAAGTAACAACATATATATATATATATATATATATATATATATATATATATATATATATATATATATATATATATATATATATATTACTCCGTATAACCTTATTATCACCAGCCACCTTTCTTCTTCCTCCCACCTATCCCCATATGTGCAAAGAAAAAAAACACATAAGAAACACAAACATAACACTCAAACACAAAAAATAAATGATGCGTGGGAATCGCACCTTGCTTTACCTCTCGAGGGATCTCGAGAAGCTTACAACCCCCACCAGGCAGTGTACCTGATCGTTGTAGTATAGTATAGTTACAAGTACCGGGGGATTGATCGTTCAGCTTAGGAATAGTGTCGCTAGGGTTAGAAAACCTAATTAATAGTTCTAAAGGTGAGGGATGATTATTTTTGTATTTTTATATTTTTATGAAAGCAAGTAAAATCTCGGTTTTTGGAAGAGTGGGCGGAATTAGTTGCTAATCAACTAACCCAAAGCTATTATATAATTAAAATAAAATAATGAAAATGAAATTAAACTAAATTATACTAAGGTTGTGAGCAGTGGTTGGAGAAATTGTGTTTACTTAGACTTCATTACTCCCTAGATATCTTTTACATGTTAATTACTTGTTACACTTGTATGAATGACGGATTGTATTCCTTAATACCATTCGTGGGGTGGCATACATAACTCCCCAACTCTATGAGCTCTTATCTCCTCCTACACCATGACCCAGCACAACTATAGGGATTGTAAACAGTGGCTCATGCATTAAATACAACCAATAAAGACCTAGTATGCCTCGGTTCATGTTTCTTAAGACGTTCAAGCATGTTACCATTTGGAGATCTGCCAGTTTTCTTAAGCCTAACATATAAATCATTCATTCAAAACAAGAATAGACAAGTAATCAACACATAATCAACATCTAGGTTTCATTAGATCTAAGCAAACACAAAAGAGATCTAGCCTAGCATAGTAGAATTGAGACAAGAACAAGATATAAACAACCAACACATAGACATATTGATTGAATTGAAAGTACACTTATCTCAATTACAATGCAAGGTCTCAAGGGTTTGGAACCCTTGAAAAACCTGTAAAAGAGGCACCAAAATCGTCTTTAGGGTTTCACCAAAACTTCTCCTCCTTTAATGAAAAAACTAGAAAACTATATATAGGAAAAACAGGCTGACGGCGTCAAGAGTTACTTGTGACGCCGTCACCTCGCCGCCATATACTTCCTCGGATGGCCTTGATCCACTTATGACGGCCTATGTGACGTCGTCATCAACCACGGTATTTTATTCTTGCCACTTTGACGCCGTCATGAATCCGTCTGACGCCGTCACCACCTACGATGTTTAATTCCTCATGTCTGACGCCGTCAAGATGGTGGTCTTGACGCCGTCACCTTGTATCTTCAGCATGGAAATTTAGTACTTTGCCGTTTTCTTCACTTTTGTGCTCCAAAAACGTCCAAAATAGCTTCTTTTGCAGAATTCACTCTCCAAACACCTAAAATCACAAAAGGAACGATTTAGGGCAATATTTGATCAAATAAAGTCGGATTCGGGCTTAAATGACCCCCTAAAAACGGATCATTTTTCGCCTCATCATATACCCTTACACTTGAGATTTGCTTGTCCTCAAGCAAATGAGCTTTTATTCTACTCAAAAGACAAGTTAGGGGTCATTTAACACTAATATAAAAGTAATTACAACAAATAATCGTTCCACTAAAGACCAATAGACAAGCACGGAGATCATACACAAGCACGTCACAAATAGTGTTTAGATACTCACATCTCTCGGGTGTAATAAAGTAATATAACATTATGGAAATGGAAGATATCTCTCACTACCTGTCATAGCAAAATAGATTACCATAGGCTTGGGAAAGGATCAAACCTCCACCACATGGCGTAAGCACCTAGGATAAACTATCAAAGAGGTCTTTTAAAGGGTTATAACGTTAGGTGTAGGGATATGAATTACACGGTTTTGTTGGATAAAGGAAGTTTTACTGGTGGCGAGTTAACAATCTCGGTTAATTACATGTACAAGATGGCGTTGCTAAGCCAAGACTAGACTCGACTTAAGCTAATAAATGAAAAATAACAAAAACATAAAATAAACATAGAATAAAAACGGGATGGTAGTCCGTATGTTTTTTCTCTTTTCCTTTTTCTATTTTTTTTTTTCTTTTTCTTGATTTTTTTTTTTTTTTTTTTTTTTTTTTTTTTTTTTTTTTCATACACTCTTACCCTACCATCCAAAATAATACATCATAGGGGATGAGAATTCCCCTTACACTTGAATCTTTACATACTTTACATTAAACTATACTAATGACTCGAATTAAGAAAATCAAAACACTTGGAGCACTTTTAAGATTAACGTATATATGGGGGTAATAATATTATGTTCTTCCCCATTACTCCATAAAATAAGTACTTACCCATGAGTCCCAATCGTCCCAAAACAATATGTACAAGGATATGACTCGACTTAGCAACCATGTAATCAATTAGATAGTTAACTTAGGGTTTAACAAATAACAATAATGCACTAAAGATGAGCGCATACACGGAAGGCTAAGGCGATTTGGGTGTACATTTAAGTGGGGTGTAACAAATTCTTCCTTTAAGTAAAATGCTTAAAGTTAGAAACGAAAAGATAGGCTCGGAGGGGTGTACTAGGGGTATCGTGTACTAAAAATGAGTACAACGCTAAGGGTGTGGGAAAAATTAGTTGACTTAACTAGCCAAGTAATATGACTTAAATGGTCAAGTAATTGTAATACGGGTTTAACACAAGGGTGATCCTAATGCCTCTTATCATGTAGTAAATCCTACCACACGAATGTAGTCTCACTAGCGGTCTCGGGATGCATCACTAACGCAAGTTCTAGAATCTAAATGCTACCGGTACACTCATAAGCACCAATAATAAATGCTTTTCTTATCAAAACTAAAGGCGAACCTCACATTTTTGGGTGGAAAATTTTTCTGAATATACGGTTATGTGCTAGTCATACAACCTCCTATCCATGAGACGCTTGCTATGGCTAAAGTTTCACTCCTAAATGTTGTAAAAAATTTTAAATTTGGCGCTAAAATTACACTAACAAGTATTTCTCGTAGTTTTATTACACATCTACTATCAAACAAAACAAACTCAAGCGAAAGTGCATATGTAAGGTATCATCTTTTTCCCCTCCCCTTACACTTAAGATGAACATTGTCCCTAATGTTCAAGTAAAGAATGTAAAAGTTAAAAAGTAAAGAGAATGAAATCAAATACTCCCCTGATTCGCTCGGTATGGATTATAGGTTGGCCAGGTTAAATCTTCCTCCAAGAAAATGAACAATCAAAGCTTCCCATCCAGAATATAAATCATCTTCTTGTCATAAATAACCTGTAAATCCTGACAAAAGTAGACAAGGCAACCTCGCGTAAAATCGGCGGCATCCTATATAAGTTACTAAATCCTAGAAAACAAAGTAAGATATAATGCTTGTGGAATGAAGTTTGCAGATTTCCTGGAGATTATAAAACTTAATAATTCACAAAAACCATAAGACTCCGTTAGAAAAACAAAACCGGTAAAATTTCCAGATTTTAACTCCTGACGCCGTCAAGAGCAATACCCTGACGCCTTCAGAATGGACCTGCAGAAATTCTTATGTTAAGTTTCCGGAAAATTTCTGGAAAAACTTTGTCCTACTTCCTGGAAAATCCTGCAAAACTTCATTATGACTCAATACAAGCATTTGACTCTAACAAATACGAATATACATGTTCATTAAATATTGTGGAGAATCATGATCGGTTTGTTTCTTAAAAACATATTTGGGGTTTCCCCTTACACTTATCTTTTGCAAAAAATACCTTTAGGTTGAAGTTAAGACTAGGCCAAACAACATAATAAAGTATTTTTACGTTTTATTTTAGAAGCATGATCAACCAACAATAAAAACAAAGCATGCATACGGAAGCAAATAACAATCAAACAAATAAAATCACACAAAACATGGGTTGCCTCCCAAGAAGCGCTTTTCTTTATTTATGAGTCTTGTAGCTAGACTCAAAGTCGTGGGTTACTACGTGATCTCATCATTGGTTCCATTTTCTAGGTCGTCTTCTAAACCAGTATCGCTTTCATAGTGTAAGTATTTTGGATCTTCGAATTCGAAAACATCATGTCGATATTTAGGACCAAGCTTACTAACATTCTTAAAGAATCCACATGATAAATCAGAAATATTTCTACACCCTCTCCTAACATCCTCATCACACAAGATAAGTTGGGAGCTCATCATATCAAGCCCGTCACAATCTATTTCCTTAAGGTCTTTTCTCTTGTATGGCGTTTGGTATGAAATCCTCCTAATCCCATCAGTGAAGGTCATGATCCCGTTCAAGTCATCCACTATCAAATTAGTGATTTCACAAAAGGGTGCTCCAAAGACGATTTGTGATAACCTAGGGTCGAGATAGTCCTCTATGTTGTCCACAATCGTGAATTCCATAGGGAATTCCATATTTCCTATAAACACCTGGATTTCATGATCCTTACCAACCACTTTCTCTCCCTTGTAAATCATTCCCCATCTGCAGATATTGTTGTAATGGAAAAGGGACATAACATTCTTAGGCATGAATATGTTGATGTAGACGTTATCAAAATGCTTGTGACCGATCATGCATGGAATTTTGAGATTATTCGGGTCACGCCTTCTTATCCCCCCCAACTTTCCATCCTTTGACCCATATAGATTCCCTTCAAGAGAGGGACGATACTCGTACACCTCCTCACTACCCCTACGAAAGATTACCTTCCTAACACCATTGGTGAGTACTACACTACCATCTTTCTCATCAAGGATTGCTCCCGATTCATTGATAAATGGTATCCCAAGGACAAGGTGGGTTAACGTTTGATTGGTGAGAGGGTCCGTGTTATCAACCACGGTGAGGTCGGTATTGTAAACATGCTCTCCAATCCTAATTGATAGATTTTCTGTCACTCTCTCGCGCGCATTGTGCTCTGGGAAGGTTTTGTGATATAGGGAAAGGGGGATTATGTTGACTGGGAAGCTAGGATCTATATGACTATCGGTTAAGAGCTTTTCCTTAATGGTACAGGGGATCTTGAAAACCTTAGGGTTACTTTCCTTAGTCTGATTGCTACCCATACTAACAACATCCTCCATTTTTCTCTCGGATTTTTCTATAATAGATTCACCCAAAATGGTTGGATCTTTCTCATGCTCTTCCGATTTCTCGTTCCTTTCATCCGGTTTGTCGGATTTCTGCGCGGTGCATTGCTCGGGTGATTTGGTAGGTTTCCTTGCCGAAGCATGGTCAACCTTTGAGGTCTCATCCTTCGCTGTCTGGCTGAATTTGTCAGTTTGTTGTTGGGCTAGGTTGGATGCTGCAGCAGATATTGTAGTGATGGTGTTCACGAAGTGGATTGGTCCAGGGGGGTTGACAGGTCCTTTTCCGTTAGGAGATAGATGTTTGAATAATTTGCTAGGACTTTTTATCTTTACAGGGGAGACTGGTGGACTCATGACGGTAGCAGACTTAACCTCATCAACGTGAATGGGCTTATTATCAATATGTTCTTTGATACCGGTCAACAGATTACAAATTTTGTTGTTCACGTCAGCCTGCTGTTGTTTGAATTTCGTCTCGAGCGTAGTGAGCTGTAGTTCTTGAGATAGAATGAATTTTTTTAAATCATCTTCACAGCTTTGCCTGGGGGTACTTTGCGACGGAAAATGTTCGGACCAAGTGAGTGGTGAGGAGTCATTGAATGATACACTTCGTGTTTGGTACCCTCTAAAATTAGGTTTATCCTTCCATGCCTCATATGCTTCGGCAGAAGTTCGAGGACCCTGCCTTACGTGTGATGATATGAATTCGTTATAAGCATGTTTTGGAAGTTCCATGCAGTTGTAGGTCTCATGAGGGCCATTGCACAGTTTGCATGTAGAAGCGATTCTGCTTACTTGGCTTGAAGGCTTATGAGCTTTGTAAGGTTTCATAAGAGACTTGACTCGACCTTCAAGTTCCATGATCCTACGGTCGGGAGTGCTTAAATTATTCGAAGGCAAAGATATTGCCTTGACCGTTTTGTTCAAATCACGGGGATCATTCCAACTTTCGTTGTCATAGAGAGCAAGATCTTCTATGAGTTCCCATGATTGTTCCGCACTAAGATCACGTAGCTTACCACCGGCCGATTGGTCAATGGTTCGCCTCGTGGAGATGTCGATATGGTCATAGAAGATTTGGACTTGGAGCCAAAGATCTATGCCATGATGAGGGACTTTTTGGAGTAAGTCCTTGAAACGAGTCCATGCTTCATAAAGAGATTCATTTTGACGCTGTTGGAACATCAAGATGTCATTCCTAAGCTTAGTAGTTCTCCCCGGTGGGAAAAATTGAGCAAGGAAACGAGTGGTGAGATCATCCCATGTGGTGATGGATCCCGCGGGTAAACGCTCAAGCCATTGACTAGCTTGATCCCGTAGAGAGAATTGGAATAGGCGTAAACGGGTAGTCTCTCTAGTTTCAACACCTGGGTCTATGGAATCTACGATTTTGAGGAAATCCTTAAGGTGTTGGTTTGGATCTTCGGAACGAAGTCCATGGAATGCACATCCGCTTTGCACCAACCGGATGGTGTCGGATCGCAAGGGGGTCACATTAGCTCCGGTGAGCTCAATGGTGTTTCGGTAGCCTTGGTGGCTAGGTCGGGAATACTCTCCTAAGGTTCGGGGCCTAAAGGGTTCTAATGGTGGGTTTTGTTGTGGTGGGATGATGGGTTCAAAGATGTTACCACCTTCCATGATGTCGGATGGTAAAGAGTTACGAACAAAGGCACGAAGAAATAAGATAGACTAAAGAAGACCTAAAAAATAAAAAATAAAAATCTTACTAGAAAGGAATCTAGCAAGTAGACCTAATAAAAAGAAATCCTAACCTAGACAATAACTATTCCCCGGCAGCGGCGCCAAAAACTTGATGCGTGGGAATCGCACCTTGCTTTACCTCTCGAGGGATCTCGAGAAGCTTACAACCCCCACCAGGCAGTGTACCTGATTGTTGTAGTATAGTATAGTGACAAGTACCGGGGGATTGATCGTTCAGCTTAGGAATAGTGTCGCTAGGGTTAGAAAACCTAATTAATAGTTCTAAAGGTGAGGGATGATTATTTTTGTATTTTTATATTTTTATGAAAGCAAGTAAAATCTCGGTTTTTGGAAGAGTGGGCGGAATTAGTTGCTAATCAACTAACCCAAAGCTATTATATAATTAAAATAAAATAATGAAAATGAAATTAAACTAAATTATACTAAGGTTGTGAGCAGTGGTTGGAGAAATTGTGTTTACTTAGACTTCATTACTCCCTAGATATCTTTTACATGTTAATTACTTGTTACACTTGTATGAATGACGGATTGTATTCCTTAATACCATTCGTGGGGTGGCATACATAACTCCCCAACTCTATGAGCTCTTATCTCCTCCTACACCATGACCCAGCACAACTATAGGGATTGTAAACAGTGGCTCATGCATTAAATACAACCAATAAAGACCTAGTACGCCTCGGTTCATGTTTCTTAAGACGTTCAAGCATGTTACCATTTGGAGATCTGCCAGTTTTCTTAAGCCTAACATATAAATCATTCATTCAAAACAAGAATAGACAAGTAATCAACACATAATCAACATCTAGGTTTCATTAGATCTAAGCAAACACAAAAGAGATCTAGCCTAGCATAGTAGAATTGAGACAAGAACAAGATATAAACAACCAAAACATAGACATATTGATTGAATTGAAAGTACACTTATCTCAATTACAATGCAAGGTCTCAAGGGTTTGGAACCCTTGAAAAACCTGTAAAAGAGGCACCAAAATCGTCTTTAGGGTTTCACCAAAACTTCTCCTCCTTTAATGAAAAAACTAGAAAACTATATATAGGAAAAACAGGCTGACGGCGTCAAGAGTTACTTGTGACGCCGTCACCTCGCCGCCATATACTTCCTCGGATGGCCTTGATCCACTTATGACGGCCTATGTGACGCCGTCATCAACCACGGTATTTTATTCTTGCCACTTTGACGCCGTCATGAATCCGTCTGACGCCGTCACCACCTACGATGTTTAATTCCTCATGTCTGACGCCGTCAAGATGGTGGTCTTGACGCCGTCACCTTGTATCTTCAGCATGGAAATTTAGTACTTTGCCGTTTTCTTCACTTTTATGCTCCAAAAACGTCCAAAATGGCTTTTTTTGCAGAATTCACTCTCCAAACACCTAAAATCACAAAAGGAACGATTTAGGGCAATATTTGATCAAATAAAGTCGGATTCGGGCTTAAATGACCCCCTAAAAACGGATCATTTTTCGCCTCATCAATAAAAAACCCACCAAATTTCCACCAACAACATATTCAATAAATAAAAATAAAATAAATCAATAAAAAAAATCCAACTACGTGTGCTGGTCACCATTGTGCGAGCAGCCATGGCGCCACCCATGATACGATGCACCGTCGACTATTTTGGGCTGGTAGCTTGGCGCGAGGCTAACAACCAAGCATATCCACTGCTCTAAGGCTGACCATAGTGGGCTTGAATGAATCGATCATCGACATTGGTCGACTGATATGTAATTCGGTCAACACCACTCTAGGGTGAAAGTGAACATCGGTTGAGGGGGACAAAAAATGAGACATCAGTCTAAATATTGACCGATTAATTTGCACATAAAAAATATGTCCGTTTGATATTAAAAAAAAAAAAAAAAAAAAAAAAAAAAAAAAAAAAAAAAAAAAAAAACTCGGTTAACGATTGTAACAACTTGATCGTGTCTTGTTATAAGAGAAAGAATACTGATGTGACAGGAGATGAACTGAGTCACCACTCACCACTGTGCATAGCCTAACGGAGATGAAGAATGATGAATCCAAAAAGTTTCTAAAGTTTTAGAACTTTGAAATATATTAAAGTTCCAAGAAAACCCCGTGTGAGCATATAAAGGTCAAAATAAAGCCTTTTTTTACATGCAACAAAATCTATTGAAACTGCTATCGGTGACTATAATCTACAATTTACGATTAGAAAGCGATTACTTGATGGAAACTGTTCTTACAAATAGTACAAGCCTTTAAATCACTAAGTACAATTATGAGAGCCTCGGAATAGGCAACTTTGCAATTAGAGCATTAGGTGTAGATGAAGAGGTTTCTCTTTTATTCCGATCTCATATTTGCCACATCATCTAACAACCTCTTTACAACAAACCCCTCTTCACCAAACAACAAACCTCAACTTTTTCATTAGGATCTCACATCTTACACTTTTATTTTTTTTATTCATTTCATTAAATAAATTAAATTCATTTAACAAATACTTAAAAATAACACGACATATTAATTTTATTTCATCTAAATTAAAAAGTTACAATACGGAAAAAAAACCATACGATTTGCGGAAAAAACCATACAATACGACACGAAAATAGTACGATATGCAACATCATCAAGAATTTATAAAGACTTATAATTATTGATGAGTGCTGATTTTTCTTCCCAAACTTGCCACACTTGTTACCTTACTATTTTCAACGCGACCTGAAGTTGCAAATCTGTTTCATCATTTCTTAAAAGAGTTTCTAGACCGACGCTGATTATTGCTGATTATTGGATGGTTTTGAGGAAGCTCACGTAACCGTTCGACCTCTGGAGCCCGAGTATGCATCTGTCGAATAAAATAATTGTATGTTGGTTCAAATTATATCAATCATATATTTAATATAGTTGCATTAGTATTTATACATTACATTTTTACAAAACAATTATCTATTTCAAACTTTAAATACATTTTACATTTACAAATATACACATACATTTTTAAAAACACCAAAATATACAAATACATTCTTTAAAAACCACAAAATAAAAGGCCAAAGGAAAAAAGAAGAAAAAAAAGAGGAAGCTTATCAGATCCAACCCTCTTCGTGCAAACGAAGAGGGATTCAACGGGGAGCTTCGGCGAATGCCTCGTGGTGTTGTGAAGAGGAACGACTCGCCGTTGCCTACTCCACGTCGGACGGCGAGCACCAACGAAGCATCTACACCGAGTGCTCTTAGTAAGCAGGACTCTAGCCATATAAGTAGAGTCTATTCGTATTTAATACTAGTAAATACTTTTAGACGTTTTAAAGAAAAAGTTTGAAGACAAATGTACAAAGAGAAAATAATGAGTAGTGTTATTGCTTATGTCCAGATGACACACAAGCTAGAAGTCGACTTGACTTTAAAACATGACTCGAGCTCGACCAAGGCTATGCTTTCAAGATCAGTTGATCAATGATCTGACTCTCCGCTCTCCCTCACGTTTATCGGACGTAAAATGCAGATGATATCCTTAAGCAAATCAGTGCAGGTTGAGTTGCTAATTCAATTTACACAAATAAGTAATTCAATTTCTCATGCATTATTAGAGTTATATTATGTTCGCGATTGCTTTTTTAAAGAGTAGTGGAATAAAGTTATGCTTTAATAAAATTTACATCTTTCCAAAAGCAATTTGGCTCCGGTTAATTATACGTTAAATGCACGTCTTACTTGTTATCTATGTTTGGGTTTTGCACTATTAATGGTAATCGCAGATTAAACTTTTTACTTAACTTTGAGAAATACAGTAATTAATTGTCACAAGTGAAGGACCGGCTTCCGCTTTAAGTTAAAAAAATAACAAAGTCTCACAAATTTCACGTACCAATTTGCTAGAAGTCTATTCGAGTAGCTCATCATCGAGTCGACTTGAGTGGGGAATCTGAGCTTTTGTGCTTATATCAAGTAGAACGCGAGTTTGCTCCACTCCAGTTACCCTATTGAATGTTTGTTTCCCTTAATGTCACATAGTAATTCTTTTGACATTGTATGATGTCTTTAACCCGATAAGGATCAACATTTCATCTTGCGTATAATAGATGTTTAGTGGTTTTGTCATGCCATGCATAACTCATCACGGGAGTAACGCCAACTCCCTGCTGGTGTTGTTCCATATCGAGTACTCTACTCATGGCACATACTATACTTTACCGTTGGGTACTTCAACAAGACAAACACGACAAGCCAGGAACCCTCGAATTCAACACTCTTCCAAGCAGAACCCGACCTTTTAAAAAGTGGCTCGTGACATTCTCCCACCACCAATTATTCACCTCAACGATAAAATTTGTCAAATGATTTGGCTTTACTCCGACTTTGAGTCCCGCCATGCAACTTATACAGGTTTCAGGTATTTTGTTCTGACATCATGATTTATTAGTTACAATTTACCATTGCTACCTGGATTTCTTTTCCTTTTGTTTCAACTCAAATATGCAAAGATTGCAAGTAAGATAGCGGTAAACCAATGCAACCACTTCGGTAGATGACTTTCGTTTCCCAATTCCTGCATCAATTCCCAACTACTCAAACATAACAAATAGCAAATAAATGTATGACCATATTGATTGAACTATTACTACCTCTATTTGATTGTGATGGGGTAGCTTCAACTCCTGAATCATATAATGGTGGAGACTCAAGAAATGGATATACATGATGCAAGTTGTAAGGGTGGTGGCAACCTTGCCTAAGGTTGCCTCATCTTTTTTTGCAAACAACCAATCATGGTCATCCAACACATTTTTTGTCTAAACTTGCCTAGACTTCATTTTTAAGTGGCAATCTTGCCTAAACATCATGCTCCCCTTGCATTAATGCCAAACGGTTATGTTTTCCTTGCTTTTCTCTCCCACCGAATCGGTAAGATTCACCGCACAGCCCACCGAATTTCGTTTGCCGAGTTGCTGGCATTCCATGTTGCCGATCGGCAACCCTTGCCGAGAGCTCCAAACCGCAAGGTTGCCACCCCTAAAGTATGCAATAATGCAAAGAAAACCAGAATGGACCCTAGAATAAAAAGTCTATGGAAAAAGTGTTGCGTAATATTAGAAGAAGACAGATAATTAAGAATTAACTATCTATGATTGTAGTCAAGTTTGATTTATATCCAAAAAAAAAAAAAAAAAAGAGAGTAGACAATCACAAAGTGAAGAAAAAGTCATTCTAGCATTCATCTGATGCCCAATTTTCTTGAAAGCAATCTTTAACTTCGTCAGTCTATATCATATAAACTGGCGCAAAAGGGTCATACATTCGATCGTTCCTGTGGCCCTTGGCCCCCTGCTTAAAAGGATTGCCAAATTTTTGTCATGGGTAAAAACATCTATGGTTACCTCAATCGGTTACAAGCCTATCAAACAATCTACATACACCTGATTATCTAAAAAATAGTGAAGATAACGTCCTTGTGACGTTCTCGTGGGTTCCATATAGGGGTGTCAAAAATCCCGACCCGACCCGGACCCGAATAAGGATACTCGGGTCGGGTTAGTCGGGTTCAAAAGCTAACTCGGGTCAATCGGGTCAACCCGATTAACCCGAATACAAAAGAGGGTCGGGTATCAGGTTCAAAATATTTTGCTATTCGGGTTCGGGTCAACCTGACTAACCCGAGTTAGTTGGTTTTTTTTTTTTTTTTTTTTTTTTTTAAAAAAAAAGAATTTATCATCTAAACTTTGCCTATTCTTTATAGTTTTAGAAGGTTAATACTACGTATGTTTAGAGAATGGAAGCTTACTTTGTTGATTGAAAGGTTATCTTTAGTTGTTACTTTATATGCTTACTCTTGTGATTTTGTGACTAAAAAGCCTAATGTCTGCAAATGATATTGTATGTTTTTGTTATTATCTTTTTAGCGTTATGTTTTTGTTATTTGAGTGATACAATTTGTAAATTGCAAATAATGTCAAATCTTGGTAGTCTTGTTCTTTTATTTTCTTATGTATGTTCTCAGTATTTTCATTTTACCAACTGATGCAAGTTGTAACTTGCAATTTTACAAATAGGCAAGTCAACAAAATACTGCAGTCTGCTCCAACAAACCGATGCAACTTAATTATTCATTTGGTAAGTAGTGATAGATACACTTGATGGCATTGTTAGCTTGTTACCATCATGGTTGCATGCATTTGCATAGTTACAACTTACAAGTTGCATGATATTTGTGGTTATTTAGTATTTATACATTTTGCCAATCGCAAATTTGCAATAAGCCTACTCTAATAGACAAATGCAACAAATAAAATATGTGATTCATAGATGTGCCTTTTAGTTGTTTTAGATTTTAACTACTAAGTTTGAGAATTAAATTCCGTGAATTTATAAATGGCACATACCCGAACCCGAGTTGACCCGACCAGACCCGACCCGAGTTTACCCGAACCCGACTAACCCGAGTTCAAATAGGGTCGGGTTCGGGTATATTATTTTTAGGCTCGACCCAACCCGATTGAACCGAACCCGACCAACCCGACCCGATTAACACCCCTAGTTCCATAACATATACTATGGGCGGTGTTTTAAGTTGCCCCAAATCATGCAGAGGCAGAGATTTTCTTTTGGAAAACAGAAGTACCTTCTTGGTGGAAACTGATTGATTGGATTTAAAACCAAACAAACTGCAATTTCGCAGGTAAACACCCCTTGATAAGTTAGTTAGTGTCTCAGATTCACAAGCATGTTCTTTACAACTTAATGCAGCCTCTAAAGAAATCAAGATTAATAGCGTTTACTGATCCATTTCTTGATTATACAATAAAAAGTTTTTGGTGATGCCTTAGCTTCTACCCTCTTAGTTATAGTAGAAGTTGCAAAAGAATTTACACATATCTTTTTATATTATGCATTATAATACTACGAAATGTCATCAATCACGTACAGTTCAAAAGATTGAGGGGAACAACGGACGTAAACATTTGAAGTCTATCTAGGATATGTTATTCCATCATCAGAGTAGAGCAATGATGAACTCTTTGAATCATTTATCTCCAAATCTAAGCTTGAATCATTTGCAGCAGTTCTTGTCACTAAGGTGAATGCAGGTGCCTTAGGAGGTTCGGGTGTAATGGAATAACTGCTTAGCATTAAACAAACAGACGACATGGTTGGTCTGTCTTCTACGTTTTCTTGAACACACAACAATCCAATGTGGATGCACCGTATTACTTGATTTCCAGTAAAACTGTCTTGTAATGTTGGATCCATTAACTGTAGAGCATTACCTTCTCTCCAAAGTTTCCAAGTCTGCAATGGTTTAGCAAATAAGTTGGGTTGTTAGAAAACCAACAACTTAGTGTACATATGCACATAAGAAAGTTGCACGTCGCTGAAATCTATACTTACGTAACTTAGAAGGTCCCTTGAAGGACCTGACAGATGGAAATTTTTAATCTTTTGGCCACTAATGATTTCTAAAAGCAGAACCCCAAAGCTGAAAACATCGGATTTGACCGAGAACGATCCATGTAAAGCATACTCAGGAGCCATACTACATTTTAATACCTATTTGTCAGTTTTCTACCGAGAACTTTCAAAATATACTTGCATAGTTTGAGGGGCCAATACTTACAATGTTCCAGCAATTCTACTTGTATTTCCCTGAGTTTGATCTACTCCAAAAAGCTTTGCCATACCAAAATCTGCTATTTTGGCATTCATCTCCTTATCTAGTAAAATATTTCCTGCTTTGAGGTCACGATGAATGATTCTTAGTCGAGAATCTTCATGAAGATAAAGTAGTCCTCGTGCTATTCCTCCTATGATCTTGTAACGCCTTTCCCAATGTAAGTACACTTTTCTGGTTGGATCTGTTAAAAGAGTATGATGATAGTAAACACCAAACTACACTTTGCATTTCACCCATCTTTAAATCCTAAGAAAGCAATCAGACAAAACACAATGGACTAGTAAGACATACCAAATAAATATTTATCAAGACTTCTGTTGGGCACAAATTCGTAAATGAGGAGCTTCTCTTCTCCGCTCAAACAGAACCCCAAAAGTCGAACAAGGTTTCGATGTTGAAGCTTATGCAGCAACACAACTTCATTTTTGAATTCTTGTGTTCCTTGTCCAGAATTTTTAGCCAATCTCTTAACTGCTATCTCTTTACCATCATCAAGTTCACCCTGAAAGCAGATTATAACTGAGTTAGAGAACTCTTATTGTCAGAAAAAACCATTATCAAACTCCTCAAAATAAAAGTGTGACGTTAGTGTCCCCCTAAACATGATAAAAATGCATGATTGTTACGCCTAAAGAAAATGTAACTAAGTTACCTTGTATACTGCACCAAATCCTCCTTCTCCGAGTTTATTAGCATCAGAGAAGTTATTTGTAGCAGTTCTTATCATGTTTAAATCAAATTGCAAGGAATCTTCGCTTATCATTTCATCTTGCTCGTCTAGGGAAAAAAAAATCAATTCAAGTATAATTAAAGTTAAAAGAATTGAATAAGTTTTCATAAATAAAAATTATGGTAGCAAACTAGCAAGTAAAATCTCTTTGAACAAGTTTTTCTTGGCTTTATATAATTGAAAGCTAGGAAAACACATCAATGAAAAGAATCAAGTTCAACTTACAAATAAGCTCTGGTATATTTTTCTTCTTGTTCCTCCTTATCCTCATTAATATGAAATAGGAGCATATGGCAGATAGGAGTACTGCAACAATTATAGGAACAACGATGACAACAATGTTCGTAGACTTGCTTGTTGCATCACCTGCGTCATGTAACAATAGTTTTGAATACTCAGAAATAATCCAAACCCCAGTCCAAAACACACAATTCAAAGAACATACTAAATGCAGAAAATATATAGATTTTATCACCTGTAATTGCTTCTGGTGGAGAAGCATCAATTGGTGGCAGGAAAGGAGGAGGAGGAGGAGACGGTGTTTCAAAAAATCGAGATCCTTGATACCTCAAATAACATGACTTCTGAAATATGTGAGCAAATGTACTACCATTACAACAATCTGGGGTCCAACTTCTTAAAGTTTCTAGGCAAGAGGAACAGTCACTAGTCGACAAATCTCTAGTACACTGCACCAAACCATATAAGTTGTTGAATTCTGTGTAAGAAGTCGATCCTGAAGAGTATCTAGAGGGTCTAGAAGCAGCAGTTTCGGATAGATTAGCCATTAAACGTGCTAACTCCTGGTTAAAACTATTAGCAACTGTGTCCAAGATTTTCGCGGTAGTTCGTGCTACAACAAGAGGGCCATCAACCCGGCCGGGAGAAGAATTGAGTATCGGAGTAGCGTAAGAAACAATATTCATATCTTAACACAGCCTGTTTTACATTAGGGCATCTTTGAAAAACTTCTACTATTGAAGTATTCAAACAATTTCGACATCGTTCTGTTGAGATATCACCTCTGCATTGAACAAGGCCATAGACTATATCAGAACCGGTACCAACACTTGTGTTAAAAAAACCATCTTGAGTACCATTTGAAAGAAGAGAAGGGAGAAGGATGTTGAGATTAGTCTCAAATTGGCTGTTTGATGTGTAATTTGCTGTGTTGGGGCAATCTTGACTGATAGGCGCCTGAGCTTGAACACTATGAGTATGTAAAAGTAAGAGAACAAACCATGCAAATAAGATGCTGAAATGATTGGTAAGGAGATATACCTTCATCTTGTTCATTTCTCTATTTTCATCATCACCTTGAAATGAAACAAGTTTTTGTTCAAGTTCTCTCTTTTTTATTTTTATTTTTATTATTATTTTTTTTTTCACAAGGTATTTGAGTTTCATGCACGGTTCTATTTATTACTTTTTTTAAAATAAATTTATTTATTCGTATTTGACCATTGACATTGTCTAGTATTCTATAGCCGCCACAATAGACCAATTTATACGTTGCAACATAGTTGATCATTTCTTATTTATAAAAAAACATATTTAATAAACTTTTATATTTCATAATTATATATTTTTAATCATTTTAAATATGGTATGTGATGTTAAACATAAAATGTTTAGAGATCACTAAATGCTAATATTTTAAATATGAAATGCTTAAACAACACCCAATGGGTTGTTGTTAGCAAATCCCTTTCAGTATTGACAAAACTGACTACGAAACTATAAGAATAATATGTTTATTAATTGATGATTGATACATACAATGATAACCCGTATATATGGAGTGAATACAAGGTTTATATTAGGTAAATACTAATTACCCACTAATCAAACTAATCTCTTACTAATCATTCTTATCTCCCATTCACGAAGCGATAAACACATTAGATATACAAAATGTGTACAGCTAATCTCCTACTAATATAATACAGGCTAACAGAAACCTCCTGGCAAATAATGGCCAACGAATGTTCCAGGTTCGAGTTGGAATTCGAGGCTTTTACCCAATAGAGAACCTTCTTTAACGGTTCGATTGATTATGGGCCATTCAGAACAACACTTTGAATCAATCAGTGATAAATGGTATTTTCTTTTGCCTCTGACTCGTTCCAATTGGCTTTGAATGGCATAGCACCTAAGGACCTACTAATTCTTTCAGTAGCATGTGCGTCTTGTACACACTATTTCAACTTTCACAATATATTATTTTATATATACTGTTACAAATAAAATAATGAAAGAACCACATGATTACAAATACAAGCTCACATGTCTGTAAAGTAACCAAAGAATCACTTGGCCGGTATTTTTTTTTCCTTAAACGTGTAACCTCTCGAGTGAATCTTCACAATCCTCCAAAAGTGAATCTTCATGTGTTAAAGAATGCCATAACATCTCACTTTGTTCTGCATATACCATTAAATAAATAAATACATTAATCTAAGACTTGCAATTATCTAGCAATACAGTAAGATAGATGCAGGTCCACAAGTAAAAATAATCAGAATGTAGCAACATAGAAAACATCTTTTTGCACCCTTTCGCTCACTTTTCTTTCACAAGTTTCCTGTTTCCTCGCTTGAGTAGAATTGAAATCATTTTCATAACCTATACTCATGAAGCCTAATAGCCTATGAAGCTAGATGACTTATGAAGCCTATGAAGTCGCCTTATTTAAACTTTATTGAATATCAACTTATGAAGAAAGCGGATCTAATATCAACTTTATGAAGAAAGCCTCATGTAACTGATCGGATGGTGGCAGTGACGGTGGTTTAATCAAATTGGAGATTATTAGCGGTGGTTGTGATTTTGATTAGGAGTGAGCAAAGCCGCCTGAGTCTCGACAACGACCCGATCCCGACATAAACCGATAGTCCCAAAACCGAATAATAGCTTCTCGGGTCAGGAATCAGATGGATTTTTAGCATTTTCGGGATTCAGAACGGGTCGGGATGGGCCAAAAACCGACAAAATACAAGCAAAACCCGACTACTTTCGGGACGGGACGGGCCAAAAAACCGACTACTTTTGGGTCGGTATTCGGTTTACGTTTTAGGTGGCTTTCGAGATCAGGATTAGTCAGGACGGGTCGGGTCAAGTCGGGATCGGCCCGATGCTCAGCCCTAATTTTGATGGTGTTGGTGACTGTACAATGATGGTGGAATGGTGGTTTAATCGTGATTTGTTATTGGGGATATGAATAATGAATAAGGGATAAGAGATGTGAAATAAAGAAGTGGAATGACAAGTATGACCCTGTGTGTATAAACACATTACTCCGCAATTTTTTTTTTTTATCTGACGGCTCAAATACTTTTTAGGCTTTTTTAAAAAGTGTGACTTTTTATTAAAGGGTAAATTGCGAATTTAGTCATTAACGTTGTCCAAATGTGCAAAAAAGATACCGAGAGAAAAAGTTGTGCAAAAACGCCATTAACGTTTTTTTTTTTTTTTTTTTTTTTTTTTTTTTTTTTTTTGTGCAAACTAGCCACCGAGACCAACTTTTTGCTAACGCCCGTTAGTCAAGGTTACTATCGTCATTTCACTCGTTTCCCGCCTTTGACTAGCCACACTTTATTTGATGGATATTATTGTATTTTATTGGGTTCATAACTGATACGTAAACATTTAAGAAAGTTTGTTGGTATTAGACGGCATTAACCCAAAAATATACGATTACACAGTATTATCTTACCTTTGACTCGTTTAGTACATTTTCTTTTATGTTGCAAGGATAAAACATAACACAAATTGACCCATTTATATGTAAATAGGTCGAAATTGCCTGTCTAATGCTATACGGAGTAATAGCCTGCACATACATGTGCTATAATGTTCACATTTATAAGCTACACGGTCGAAATGTTACCACCTTAAAAAGAAAGATGTAGTGTGAATCCAAATCCATCTTATACGTTTCGGTGTACCCAAAAACCCATCCGTAAATCCGTAATACTCATACGTTATGCTGGTTGACATATGGTTATAAAATTTTACTTACTATACAAGACTAGATATTCTAAAGTTAATGAAAGAATAATCTATTGTTAAGTTTGGTCATAAAAGTTTGAACCAGCGTAGGAAAAGAGGTAAGTGTCCCCTACTTATTGTTAATTTGCATCAGAAGCATACGTGAAGCAAGGGAATGTGCAAATCCCTATATCTATAGATCCATCTTTTAAGTTTTAAGACTTTTATTTAAATCCGTACATACTTCATTTCATTACAGTTTTTATAAAAAAAATATGGTTGAGATCAAACTGAAATGGTGGCTTGTTGTATTTCTGTATGTATCAAATCATATTACAGCCTCTGGCGACCTTCAAGGTCGCCAGAAAACATTTATCGTTCATATGGATAAGTTAGCCATGCCCAGAATTTTCACAGATCATGTCGAATGGTACTCGTCACTTGTACAATCAGTATCACTTTCAATGCAGGATACCGATGATGAACAAGATGGTCAAAGAGTCATTTACACGTATGAGTCTGCATTTCATGGAATTGCAGCTCGTTTAACTGATGAAGAAGCGGAACAATTAGCTGGTCAAAACGGGGTCGTGAGTGTCCTACCCGGCACGAAGTATGAACTACAAACTACTAGAAGCCCTACATTTCTTGGGCTCGAAATAAACAATCACACGAGCACAAAGTTCGACGAATTAACAGGACACGATATTGTGGTTGGGGTTGTAGATACAGGGATTTGGCCAGAGAGCGAGAGCTTTAACGACACGGGGTTCAAGTCCGTCCCAACTCACTGGAAAGGAGTTTGTGAAATTGGTTCTGGTTTCGAAAAACGACACTGCAATAAAAAGCTCGTTGGAGCTAGATCGTTTTTTCGAGGATATGAAGCAGCGAATGGAGGCATTGATGAAGAAGTTGAGTACAAATCTCCGCGAGATCAAGATGGGCATGGGACCCACACGGCTGCAACGGTGGCAGGCTCACCGGTGCGCGGGGCTAATCTTTTTGGACATGCATTCGGTACAGCTAGAGGAATGTCACCTGGTGCAAGAATTGCGGTTTATAAAGTTTGTTGGACGGGGGGCTGTTTTAGTTCTGATATTCTTTCTGCTGTTGATCGGGCAGTTAAGGACGGTGTAAATGTGTTGTCGATTTCGTTAGGTGGTGGATCTTCATCATATTATCGTGATAGTTTGTCGATAGCCACGTTTGGTGCAATGGAAAAGGGGGTTCTTGTTTCGTGTGCTGCGGGAAACGATGGGCCCGGACCAGGTAGTGTAACAAATGTTTCTCCATGGATGATAACAGTCGGAGCAAGCACTATCGATCGAGATTTTCCTGGTACAGTGAAATTAGAAACTGGAAAGATACTAAAGGGAATTTCGGTCTATAAAGATCGAAAACAATTGTCACCAGATAAGAACTATTCTCTTGTTTTTATGGGTAGTAATATAACGAAACCTGATTCGAGTTCATTGTGTATGGAAGGATCGTTAGAAGAAAATGTGGTAAGCGGAAAGATTGTGATATGTGACCGTGGGATCAATCCTCGGGTTCAAAAGGGTCAAGTGGTGAAAGATGCGGGTGGGATCGGTATGATATTGGCTAATACCGCAGACAGTGGTGATGATTTGGTGGCTGACAGCCACCTTATTCCAACTGTGGCTGTAGGGGAGAAAGAAGGAATTGCAATTAAGCAATATGCTATGAAAACTCGAAACCCCACTGCAAATCTTGCATTTTTCCCCACAAAATTTGGTGTGAGACCGTCTCCGGTCGTGGCAGCGTTTTCATCTAGAGGGCCTAATGCTATCTCTCCCACTATTTTGAAGCCGGATGTGGTGGCTCCAGGAGTTAACATACTTGCGGCTTGGACCGGAGATGTGGCCCCATCAGGCCTTGAAACCGATGAAAGAAGAGTAAAGTATAATATACTCTCTGGAACTTCGATGTCGTGCCCACATGTTAGTGGGGTGGCTGCATGGCTTATGGCTAGGCATCCGGAATGGAGTGTGGCCGCGATAAAGTCAGCATTGATGACAACGGCTTATACTCACGATAACACATTTGAATCATTGATTGATTCTTCAACTGGTCGACCAACAAGTGCATATGACCATGGTGCAGGTCACATAAACCCGCCTAAAGCACTTGACCCTGGTCTTGTATATGATATTGGACCACAAGATTACTTTGATTTTCTGTGCTCCCAGGGTCTGACCCGTACAGAGCTCTCAGTTTTTGCTAAATTTTCACGCCGCACATGCAAATATTCGTTGTCTAATCCAAGCGATTTGAACTACCCCGCATTATCCATTGTGTTCCCGAAAGACAAAAAAGTTCTTTTCATGATCACTATCAAGCGGACGGTCACAAATGTTGGGCCTCCAAACTCGAAGTACCATGCTGTGGTTTCGCGGTTCAAGGGGGTTAATGTGAAAGTTGAACCAAGAAACTTATCTTTTGTCAAGAAATACGAGAAGCTGTCGTACAATGTTACATTTACAACAAAATCTAGGCAAGTAGCACCAGAATTTGGAAGCTTGATATGGAAAGATGGTGAGCATAGAGTAAGAAGCCCAATTGTAATTAAGAGTTTGTCAGCATAATGTATACCATATGTATAGAAACTAGATGAAATATTGCACTGTTTAGTATCATGGTTTATATAAAATAAGGTTCAAGTGTAAAGTGTTATTGTTGAATAAAGTTAATACTATTTGGATTGTGGTAAGCACTGGGCTGGTCTTGTGAATCCTGATCATGGTTAATGCTCCATCCCATACGTGTCCGAACCCTGATTCGGTCTTGTTAAGCCCGTCCTATTTAATGTTGGCTCGTTTATAAAGTTCCAAGTCTGATAGGGTCGTAGTAAACCCGTCTAACTTCTCCTTTGAGTTTTAAGACCAATTATGTCACGGCCCAAAGTCTTTCTTTTCTTCTTTGTTTTGAATTTGAATTTGAATTTGAATTTTGTAGGTTGTTTTGTTATATGAAAGAGCTGCATTTTTGTAAGCCTATTTTATTTCATTTCTAGTATAGAGAATTTTTTAGAAAGTTTCTATTGAGAATTTGTAAGTACCTGCTATAAACAATAAGTGCCTTGAATATTTTCTTGTATATTGGACCAATATTTTTGTGTTACATGCTTTTTTGTGCAGCGATTAATTAGTTCCAATTATAATGGTGACGAGTTTACCCAAGATCGGAGCTTTTTCGGGCTCATCAGAAGTTGGTCACACAGCTAAAAGCAGCCGCTGTGATCACCACCCCTGATTATTATGCCATACCCGTGTCTACCAGTGGGTTTATTCTTTTACCCATACCCGAACACACGGGTGAAATTTCGCCTGTTTACTCCCATCACGGGCAGGTATCCGTGGATTCCTGGTTTTTTCTCGTCCCCTGCCATCCTAAGTAACCCCATAAGCCCCTACACCAAGTTGGATGGCGGCAACTAGGCAAACTGATTATGATTATCTAATTTATTTTCAGATTTCCTTATTCAACTAAGATGATTTTATCTCGAAAGTTCTAAAATAATGTTTGGATAAAGCAAACCATTTAAATACTTAACTATCTAATCATTGACGTATTGCGATTTGTTGTAACATAAGCAAATTCAAACACTATTTCGTGCATCACGTTTTGTTAAAACTAATGACCTAATAATAACCCTTAAGCATTGGGAATTCAACGTGTTTGTATGGCAGAGGAGGAATGTCCATTTTTTCTCAGATTGTGCAGTTAAAAAGAAGAGTGGATAAAGTATATGCGAGCAGTTGGAATTTAGATATCATAACTAGCATATAAATTTACATCTCATATTTCTAAAGCTAGTTCTCTTATTAAAAGTTTGACATTGCTGGATAAAAAGGCGTTATTACTTATTTCAGCTCATTGCAGTATCTCCTCCTTATGGAACCGATTAGATGTTCCGGCAAGCTTTTGTGGAAGATGGGTGAAAATGAGTAATCATGTTTTCAATACAAGGAAAGGTGAATGATTCGAGCTAAGTTCAATGCAACTTTACCAGCTCATGTGAATCATGTACGTCTATTTAGCGTCTTGATCCCATCGATCAGTTACATTACATTTCAAATATGCATAATCAGTTGGATACTTGAATATAAAGTATTATTAAAATCCTACTCATTTCAATAACGTGGTACTTTTTTCAAGTTGAACATAGATTTGGTACTTAGATCTGAGTGTGAACTTGGTGTAGAAGTTTGAGCACATAGGTGCTCCTAAGCCAGCTGTTGGTGTATGTTAAGTTGTGTATATTTAGTATTTGACTACTTGTAATTAGTGTCAGACTTTGAGATATGACACGTCATTATCACGTACTACGTACTAAATTGGAACACTTACGAAAGTTTGTTACATTTCTACAATTTAAAAAAAGTTTACGTACTAGATCAGTACATTTGAAAAAGTGCGTTATTATTTTTCGACCAGATCCTTAATATTATTAATCTATAGTTACACTTGATTTTGAAAATCTCAACCAACGAAAAGAAAGAGGCTAATTAATGTCCTCAACCTACCAATATTATGGTTAATTTTGCATCAAGTCCCAATTTTCACAGATGCATTTTCACGTAACTTATCTCTATCCTTTCATACTTCATTTCATATTTGATATTTCCTTTGAACCCTCAGTAGACTGTAGACCCTTATGTTTGTTAAAAAGTTATGGTTAAAACTGAAATGATATGGTTTCTAGTTCTATGTCTATATCCATCAAATCACCTTACTGCTACACGTACATTGTCATTCGAAATTTCTCAACAATGGGTCGCGTTTGAAAACGTTTATGGTTCATATAGATAAGTTAGCCATGCCCAAAATGTTTTTAGATCATGCCGAATGGTACATGTCACGTATACAATCAGTATCACTTGCAACAGAAGTTATCGATGACGAAAGAAGTGATTAAAGAGTCATGTACACGTATGACTCTGCATTTCATGGGATTGCAGCTCGATTAACGGACGAAGAAGCAGAACAACTAAGAGAAAAAGGTGTCGTGAGTGTCCTACCGGACACGAAATATAAACTGCAAACTACTAGAAGCCCTACATATTTCTCGGGCTCGTGCGACACAAAAGAAAACGTAAAATTCAAAGAACTTGACGTGGTAGTTGGCGTCGTGGATTCTGGGATTTGGCCCAAGGGCAAGAGCTTTAACGACACGGGGTTCAGCTCCATCCCGAAACATTGGAAAGGAGCTTGTGAAAGTGAAACTGGTCGTTGTTTTGAAAAACGACATTGTAATAAAAAGATTGTTGGAGCGAGAGCGTTTTATCGAGGATATGAAGCTTTTTATGGCCGTACCAACGAAGAAGTAGAGTACAAGTCTCCACGAGACCGAGACGCTCACGGGACACACATAGCTGCAACGGTGGCAGGAACGCGGGGCTAACCTTTTAGGACAAGCGTATGGTACGGGCTCGAGAAATGTCACCCGGTGCAATAATAGCGGTTTATAAAGTTTGTTGGAAAGAGGCCAAGGACTGTGCTAATTCAGATATTCTCTCCGCTATTGATCGTGCGATTAAGGATGGTGTTAATGTGTTGTCGATTTCGATAGCCGGAAATTCTTCGCCATATCAGAGCGTTTGCTTGACGATAGCTACGTTTGGTGCAATGAAAAGGGGGATTCTTGTTTCATGTGCCACGGGAAATTATGGTCCATATGCGGACAGTATAGCAAATGTTTCTCCGTGGATGATAACGGTCGGGGTGAGCTCTATAGACCAAAATTGTCCGGGCATAGTGTGTTTGTATTTCACAGGTTCCATATTTTCCAGGATCGATATATATCAAATAAGATTGACAAGAATGATTCTAATATTACTTAACAACATAATCTGATTACATTGTATATGAGACACACTTATAAATGTTTACATGTACTTACTATATATACTAAACGAATGGTTGCGAGTCAACCATTGTGACTGTTCGAATGGGTATAACCCAACCAATGTGTCTATTTGTTTTGTATAACCGATTTCTAACATATAACTAACTTAACTAATTAACTAACTTAACCGAATAACTAATTTCAGTTAAAAACTATCTAACTAACAAGTTCAGTCCCTTGGCTTTCGTTTGCTGTACTTTGAACCTTGTCCAACAAGACTTTTACAATTATGGTCCAACAATTCCCCCCTAATTGTTTAACTCTTGTTCTTCGAATCTTCACGCCTTTCTAAGCATTCTCTTCTTTTCTTGTCGACTTCGATTCTGTCTACAAACGAGTTCCTTCTTTTTCTTTCCGGTGTTACTAACTTGTTCCTCACGTTGGTGTTTCCTTTTGTGTGTCGACTTGAATTCCTATTCCACAAACCTTCTCTTGAACTCTTCTTCTTGTTCTTCACGGTTTTCTTCCAAAACAATCAAATGTTTTTGTTGTTTCTTTTGTCTCGAATTCCAAGTCCCTTTCCACACAAAATACTTGAAAACTTCTCTCGGTGTCCTTCCAAAACAAACGAGTGTTTGTATTTCCTTTCGTTGTTTATCTCTTCTCTTCTTGTTGCGTTATATAGCAAACAAGGTTTCCCTGCTTCTTTGTTGTCGTGTGATATAGATCACCAACAAAGGTTCTCGTCACAAATCTGTTGTTCATTCCATCTTGTGACTCATCTATCTCTGCATCATCATCCTGCTTGCCTAGTGGGTCTTTTGCAGACCTACTGCATTCTCCCACTTATTCTCTTAGCTTCTCAAACCAGGGTACTCTTGCAGTCTCATGATACACTTGTATCATATCAATGAACTTCCTATAGCAATCTCTTATTGCTTCCTCTTCACCATCTGTCAGGCCTTGTAAACTTGCAAGGGTCTTCTATTTGTCACTGGTCTTCCATTTGTCACTGAGTCTCTTCCGTTCCCAACGTGTTCTCCTTGGTGTCTTTTCCCTTCTATCTTTTGATCTTCTTGATCAGAAGTGAATCAATTCTTGAAATCTTGGAACCCTATGCTCTTGATTGGTTTTTCCCAGGTTTTGAAACCTTTGGCTTTGATACCATGTTTGTATTTCATAGGTTCCATATTTTCCAGGATCGATATATATCAAATAAGCTTGACAAGAATGATTCTAATATTACTTAACAACATAATCTGATTACATTATATATGAGACACACTTATAAACGTTTACATGTACTTCCTATATATACTAAATGAATGGTTGCGAGTCAACCATTGTGACTGTTCGAATGGGTATAACCCAACCAATGTGTCTATTCGGTTTGTGTAACCGATTTCTAACATATAACTAACTTAACTAATTAACTAACTTAACCGAATAACTAACTTTCGGTTAAAGACTATCTAACTAACAAGTTCAGTCCCTTGGCTTTCGTTTGCTGTACTTTAAACAAGACTTTTACAATTATGGCCCAAGTCCAACATAGTGACACTTGGAAACGGAAAGACAGTAAAGGGTGTTTCAAGTTATAAAGAAAATAAAGGGTGTGGACACTATGAGGTGGATTTGGAAGATCGCGAGTCCAAGAACAAATGCAAACTGAACTTATAGTATTTTTTGTGTTGGTCATAATCTGTTATTTTTTTTCAAACACAAAAGCTGGTGAGTGCTACACATTCGCCGGCTATCATTCGAATCTTGCTGAATTTTTAGTCCGTGAATTTATTTTATATCACCAGATATTATATCTGAGTATGCAGATATGGAAAACTCAGGGAACGGTCGTGATGCCCTGGGCGAGATAAAAAAAATGCCTTAATTTGTAAACGAAAAAGAGGTTTGGCTATAAACAAAACACACATCTAAGCTTAATAAAATATGGGCAACCATCTAATTTATTTTAGATCATACAATGGATTATTTGCAGCCTAACCAGTCCGACTGAGTAACGAGACCTCCATGACACTATAATTAGAGGAGTGCTTGACCCACAAATAACAACTCACTTTGTGGATGTGTTTTGTGGAAGCTTTTTTGTGAGTCTAGCAATTCTCTTATAATTAAGTCAAATTTTGAAAGAATAAAAGAACAGACATCCACACATCAACTTAATACACTATCTGTGGATACATAAAATAAAAATAAAAATAAAATCATCTTTCTTAAATTTTACTATCAAAGGGATTTGATGTACCATCAGAGTCATATATGAGAGTTTGCGAAGTGTGATACCGTAAGTGGCCTCAAGTTTTTGAGAGCCTCAAAATATATACTTTCACTATATATTCGAGGCCTCAAAATTCACTTCAACAAAAATTGTGAAAGCTACACAATTTTATGGTGTAAATATCTGTTAAAACTTAAAACAGATCATTAAAATACTATATTTTACCGTAGTTGGTATAATATACTTTTGACCATCATATTTAATTATCGTAAAAGATTCACACAACATTCGTTCACTAGGCTACGACAGTGCTTGATGTATCCTTTGATACATAAAAAAAATTAAAGGATCTTATAGCTTTATTGGCAAATCATCTTTGTTAATTAGACTCACCAATGCTTTTAAAATTTAAATGTTTCGATTTTGCATTAAGATATTCTTTGAAATAATTCGATTATTACTATAAGAATTGGTAATAAAGAAAAAAGAAATAAGACCTGTTAGAAAAATAAGTCAAAAGTTAAAAGTACTATTTCATTTTTTAAGTAGTTTATTTCCTATTACACAAATAAAAGTCTTCTTCTTCTTCTTCTTCTTCTTCTTCTTCTTCTTCTTCTTCATTTTACCATCATCCCTACATCTTCTTTCTCTGTAATTGCAAATTCCAGCTCCGATGTCCAAACTAATTTCATTAAACAGTCCCATTTAAAGCAAGGTTTGTCAATCATCTCTACACAATCTTCATCACATAAAACCTATTCATAAGACCAAAAATTTGATGCCCCTAAGTTGTTTGATGCCTGGGCCATCGCCCAGCTCGCCCACAGCCAGGGCCGGCCCTGTGGAAAAGATGCTGGCGCACACTTGCTCAGTAAGCAAAAAAATGTTAGCTCAGTTCGCAGCTTGGAATATCTTCCTAACTTTCAAGTGAAATTCGCTCCACATTTGCCTCACATTCATAATGGAAGATTAGTTACTTGAACCACACGGTTTTTTTAGGTATAATATTTATTACTTTCGTTAAAAAATTTATTATTACCTGCAGTTGACACGTTGAACTAAGGAACTTGAGTTTATGTGTCTTTACGTTTAATAATCAACTGTGTTCAGGCATCTATACATGAATGCGACGTTCCACATACTACACATGTTTTTTTTCTAATCTGTTTTGGATATTAACTGTTGGGATATGACGATTTTTTTGCCGCTGAGTCATAATTTTTGTATGCAAAAAACTGGAAGGCAGAAAATGCAACCAGGTTTTGCAGCACATACGAAATCTGGGCCCATAAATATACTTAGTCCGATAATTTAGAAGTTGTTCGTGTTTGTATTTAGGCTATCCGATTAATGTCGAGTGTACATACTAATGTTCGTGTGATCACGATGGGAGAAATAGAGATGAAGTTTCTCCATGATGCTTGCAAGGAGAAGTTTAGTTATGAGGAAGCTCTTATCTAACCTTTTTGGTACAAAAAATGCATCTTGTAGGCATCATAGAAAACCTTCATATATATTTCTCCCATCTCCTCAGCTCAATCTTATTATGTCCACATGCCATATCGTACATACCCTAAATATAAAATAATCAATTTCGCAAGAAAGTTTGGTTAGTTATGAGGAAATCTGGAGGTAGAATCTGCTCTGAAAACGCAAGAAGATCTTGGAATGGCTTGGTTGTTTCTCCTAAACCGCAATACCAACTCAGTTATTCCAAACGTTTACTGTTTACGACTCTTCTATGTTTATAGCTTATAATTTGAAAAACTCACAACTCGGTCGTACTTGACCGAGTCCTCCTCTTGTTTATTAAAATGTTTGTGAGTGTTGTGTTTAAGTGTTTTTATCTTAAATTGTTTGATATTTTTTTTTAGAGTGATCGCGGTTGCCTTATTTGACTAAAAACAGTGGTCACCAATCCCTCACCGCCGCATCAACCATTCAACAAATCACAACTCCTTCGCCTTTCAGCCACAACGGTCACCACTCTCCTCACTTTCAATAAATACCTCACTTTATATAAATATACCTCACAAAATAAATCACACACACACTAAAAAAAACTAAGTGGTGAGCACCTTCACCACCTCCTTCCTGTTTTTGTGTTGCTAGCCCAAAGGTGAGACAGTAGGTACCATGAGTGAGGGGGTGAGGTGATGGTGAGGCATTGCCTCAGTGTGCTTAGGCTTACACAAACTAAATCATGCAGAAAGCCTTAATGAGAAAAAGCTGAGTGACACTAAAATGTACATTGCTTCGGCACGGTCACCATTACATCCGCATAAAGGGAAAGGGAAAAACATTATCTCAAGTATAAAACGCCTAATAAAACTGCTTATGTGTTACAAATCATCTGGCTAAAGGAAAAGCATGAAGTAGTGGGCCTTCCCCAGGTGGACCAAACAAGCTTTCAGTGGGTCCAGACAGTCGATTCAAAAGAAACCTACGTGGTACTAAAACAATCAAACTGGACCCACTTGTCGATGCTCAAAGTCTTAAACGGTCACGTGTCACATTGCATCATCGTTTATCGCCATCTAAATTGACCTTCGTATCCACGTGGCAATATCGTACAACCAACTTTAGTCGGCTTTTCAATTACAGCAAGCAAGTCATCATCGAGAACCCCCTTCATATATAAGAAATTTACAAACTTTGACCATCTACAACTAATTACTCCGTATATGATAACTTTGGACACTTAGGAATATTTTTATCCGGTTTTGAACTTCAAAGTTGTGATGATACCATTTCGTATTTAAGTATGGGCTTGAGCTAAATAATATGTAGCTCCATTAGATTAGTGAGTGTAATCATTTTTTGAGTATAAAGTTTAGGCCTGTGTTCCTTTAAGCTCATATCATTTCACATTTTCACCTTTTAGAAAGTTGATGCTTAATAGTCGATGAACCTTTAATGTCATAAATTGTAGCAATTAAGCATATTCACTCATGAATCGTTGTTCTTGTTATTTCTACACAACAAGCATTATTTTGGACAATAATCTTAACACAATAAAGATAGACTAAGAAAACTTAAATGTATATTATGGTTTTAAAAATAGCTTTTAACAAAATACAAGCAAATTTTTATTTTAATTTTTTGGTATCTTCCTTCAAAATGTGAAATATATTCTTGTTATTTTTACAAACAAGTCCTATTATGTTTAACGATTTCAGCTTGAGTCAGAGACGGAACCAGGACTAAATATGATCGGGTGCACAAAAAAATTTGAATAATAATACTAGAAACACATTTCAATGAACCGGATGCATTTAAGATGAATTTAAGAAAAATCGTTGTTTTTTTCAAAAATTAACACTATATCAAAAAATTTCATGGGGTGCACGGGCACCCGCAGGAACCCCGGCTCCGTCCCTGACTTGAGTAATGTTTTGTTATGTTTAAACTTTTATCATCAATAGGAGTCATGCCCAAGTTTGTAAATTACACAATGTTGAAGATCCAAAATAACATACATGTGATGAGACGTTCAAAATAGTAAAATCATTGAATGTATAAAGGACCATACATGTAAATATCTCTCCTTATATATCCACCAAAACACACACTAACTACGTGTTCCAAAAACCATGACACCAACACTTCCACCACCTCAAACCATCGGCAACAACCAATAACACTAGTGCACACTCACCACAAACTCCACATGCCGAACACCAACACCGAGTCACCCCACAAATGCCGCGAACGATGTCGCCGTAGAATCGAAATGCGACGCCGCTTAACAACAACAACAATAATTCAGGGAAAAGAAGATACGAGTGGTGACGTGACGATGACGTCACCAGTGTATGGTTTAATGTCGGTGGTTGGTAGGGCACGTGTAATGGAAGATGAGATATGTGTTAAACTGGATTTGTGTCGACCCGAGATTAATGGTTTCAGGCCTGTGCATTTTTTTGGTGTGTTCGATGGGCATGGTGGTAATCATGTAATTATATTCTATATTTCTCTACGTGTCTTTTTTTATATGTTTTTATAAAAAATATTTAAGTTGATGAAAGTGTCAGAAATAGTTTTGGTATGCAGGAAAATATTCTTTGGTCATTTCTGCCAATTTTCAAGTATTTTCAAACTCAAGTTACTTTCTTTTACTTCTAAAATTTAATAAAATTATTTTCTGTTATTTTGAAGTTTATATACACAAGGTATCATGAAAGTATTTGCTTGGTCTGATTAAACTCTTTCATTTTTCTCTTACTTCTTACAATATTAATATTATTAAAAATAATACTACGTAATAACAAGAATAAGAATAATGTTTACATTAACTAAATGGAGACTAATACTGTATTAGGTACTATATTTTATTAAGTTATATTCAAAATCATAAAATTTGATATGTACGTGTATGTTTTAAATCAATAGAAACAAGTTTCGAATAATAAGTTGTACTTAAATTTAAGAAGATGGTATAAAGTTTAATTATTTTAGTATTTGATTGTAGTAGTTATTTCTTCATGCTGCAATTACCATGCATGTTAGCAAAATTAAAAAATATATATATATATATATATATATATATATATATATATATATATATATATATATATACATACATATATATATATATATATATATATATATATATATATATATATATATATTACAATACTCTATGTTCCTTGCAATTAATAATTATTAAGTGTGTTTTAGCAAACAATGAAATGGGTGTATAAAATATTACTGTAAATTAAAAAAATAAAAAAATTGCCCCAAAAAGTTCACGTATCTAGTGAAATAAATGATTTGTTTCTATTTTGCAGTCCAAATTTATTTTTAAATAATAAGGATGACAACGTAGTATAATGGGCAGGTGTCTACATTATGTAAAGAGAACATGCACATAATCATCGAGGAAGAGTTGACGCGCGTGAAACCCACGTCGGACCGGCTTACCGGCAATGAAGAGGAGTCACTATGGAGAACGGCGATCAGCCGTAGTTTTGAAAGAATCGATGACATGGCTATGACATTATGTCAATGCAACGGTTTGGAAAACTATAAAGTGTGTAAATACCATCCACATTTGTCACTAGTAGGATCGACCGCGGTCGTGTTGCTTTTGACACAGGATTATATCATTGTCGCCAATTGCGGTGACTCACGCGCCGTGCTGTGTCGAAATGGTAAAGCCATACCACTATCCGTAGACCACAAGGTATGATGTTAAATATTGTCTTTCACGTATTATTTAGGTGGATCATATGTGAGAACGTTGCCAATATTATTTACGTTTTGTGAGCATTATCAGAGACGAACATAGACCAAGCGCACGTTTGTTTCACACCTTTTGCAATAAAGTATTACTTTGATAGTAAAGTGAAATTGTTTGTTTAATGGTTTTGATTTGAAATCGGTAGCGAAACCCTCTGACTGATCAATTCCAGGTAGTATAGGTAGGATAGCAATTTTAAAGATGGTCTTTGTGTTTGTTTTATTCTGAGCCATATATTTTGCTGTTTAAAGATATTTTTATGTTTATTTATTTACTTCAAAAATATTTTCTTAAATAATTATATTTTTTGAACCAAAAAGATTTGTGCCAAAATCACATATGCGAAGAAGAACAAAAGACCTTGTACACGTAATGGATCTTGAAGTACTGTCTTTCTTACAAAAACCAAATATTAATCTTATTCCAAATCCATCGATAAACCAAGCGGACGCTAAATGTTATGAGCGTTCATTTCATTAAAAATAAATATCGTTAAAGTACATATTTTGGACATGGTTTATTCGAGAAAAATAAGAACTTGAAAATGTTAAAATATAAATTAAAAATTCATATGATTCATAAGCAGCTCGGAATCCCTAGGTCAGCCTCTTAGCATAATTGTGTTAAACTATGTGTGATTTAGTGGCAAAACTAGACTAGTTTTTTATTGTGACTATTACCATTACTTCTACGTCAGTGTCATATAATCATTTAAGACACCACCAAACTCACAGCTTTTTACCTTCTATGGCAACTACCCAACCTATCACCAAATCAAAAATATAAAAATATTACACTTTATATAAAAATACATCACAATATTACCTACACACACTCACAAACCAAATAAATAATAATAAAAACACCTCTAGGGCTCACAATTTCTTGGTTGAATAAAGATGGACCAACACCATTAAGGATACAAGAGTGGGTGAGGTGGAGATGATGGTGCCTTTTATGGTGTTCCACGCGTTATCACCTCCCATAAAAACTAGCCTTACACTTGGAGTAATTTTAGGATGTACAGCTGTTGCGATAATTTGGTGTAAATTGATTTGAACACTCCATGCATGAAATCCATGTGTTTTTGAATTAGGTTATTGCGGCATGGTATGATTTTGTGCTTTAGACTAATTACATCATATTACTGTTTAGTTACTTAATTATTGTAAAATGTTTGATTTTAAATATTCGAAATCAGAATGATATGACTTCTCATAGAATGTGGATGAGATTGTATGTGAGAATGATTTAACACCTCGTTATCTATCATGAGAGTGTCTGCCTAGCTATTTATCAAATATGATCACCTTCTTTCTTTTTTCGCAATCAAAATACTATCATAGTCAGAATGCATTTCCAAACATCGTTGGAACGAGATTCCAACATTTGACTTAACAGACTTTACAGTTATATAAGCCCATTCTCATTTTTATGGGCATAGTAATTACATCGAGGAAAGTTTTAAATGTTTGCAGCCTGACCGGGAGGATGAACGTGCAAGAATCGAAGCTCTTGGAGGTCAAATCTTGTTTTCATCAAATGGAGCACGGGTAGAAGGTGTTCTAGCTATGTCTCGAGCTATAGGTTATCATCTATTCCACGATACTTTTTTAATTTTAATTCGGTTATAACGTGTATTTAATTTGATCATATATATTGTTAATGAGTTATGTGTGTAAATAGGAGACAGGCTACTAAAACAAGTGGTAACATCCGAACCGGAGTACTTGTTTACTAAACGAGAATCGGGGGATATGAGCTTGATATTAGCCAGTGATGGGTTATGGGACGTTTTGTCAAGTGAAAGAAGTTGTGAGGTGGTTTATAAGTGTCAACAAGAAGATCTTGGGTCGGTGGCTCATAGGGCGTTACGAGGAGGGGCGTTATACTCGGCTAGAACTGCAATGGTTGTGGCAGCTGCTTTATTGGTTCGTCTTGCTTTGGGATCGCGAAGTAGTGATAACATTAGTGTTATAGTTGTTGATTTGAGGAATTAAAGAGGGTGTACACTGTACTGTGTCAATGATAGTAGATACTTTGTTATTATCGATGTTCTTATGTACATGTTTGATTTAATTTGTATGCTTTATTTATCTTTCTTATGCTATCAGTCGTTAACTTAAATCTTACGTTCTATATGAATGCTACAAGCCACACGATTAAATCAAACATGTATATAAGAAGTTTCTACGATAAATTGAGTTTTTGAGGGTATGATGTGTTATGTATACCATTAGTTGACTAGTCGTAACTTATGTATATTGCTTGTTTGTAGTTTGTAGGATGATTAACTTAAATCTTACGTTCTATATGAATGCTACGAGCCACACGATTAAATCAAACATGTATATAAGAAGTTTCTACGATAAATTGAGTTTTTGAGGGTATGATGTGTTATGTATACCATTAGTTGACTAGTCGTAACTTATGTATATTGCTTGTTTGTAGTTTGTAGGATGATTTTGCTTTTGTCTTATTGGATATTGCATGCAATCAACAATTTAGCATTGCTGCATTTGACAAACATAGATTGTGCTAATGTAATATGACTATTGGTATTTGAATATCCATTCATGTAGAACGTAACGTTTGTTGTTGGCTGTAAAATATGGAGAATAATCTTCCCATAAACCATCATTATTATCCCGAATGAGAACACTACGTACTTATAATCAGAATAAGGTTTTCCCTTTAATTCCTGGCATGAACAAAGCTTGAACAACTTTTTTGAAAATATCGAAATACAATATTTTACTTTCGAAGGGCTACACTTTTATTTACTTATTATATATATATATATATATATATATATATATATATATATATATATATATATATATATATATATATATATATATATATGGGATAACTTGGCTACAATTATTGTAGCCAATTGGCTACAATAATTCACAAAAAATACACAAGCAATGAATCAGGGACCCACAGGAAAAAATCAGGGACCCATAAAAAGAATCAGGACCCACATTTAAAGCACAAAATTGTAGCCAATTAGCTACAATTAATTGTAGCTAATATATTCTCATATATATATATATATATATATATATATATATATATATATATATATATATATATATATATATATATATATAATACTAGATGTCGAAGCCCGCCCGATGGGCGGGCATGACTTATAATTATTGTTTTGAAAAAATAAGTTAACGAAAAATAAGATATAAACGTTTCAATTTTTTTATTGAATGCGTTAAGGACGAAAAGAAATAAACGGTTAATGAATATGAGAGGAAAAAAAATTCAAAGTGGTACGCAAGAACAAAGTATCAAAGCATAGCCCGTTCGTTAGGCAAGCAAGCCTTATAAATATGTTAAAAAACTTATGTTAGCCAAAAATAAGCTATATGTATACCCAACACTCGAATGAGTCTTTCGAGGATGTGCATATCTATCTATCTAAACGGTAACCGTTCCCCTCTGGTACTTGTTGCGTCTGCATTCCTTTGTTCTTCTGGTTCAAGTTTTACTGTGATGTTTCTACTCCATGCATTCAGACACATTTGTTATTATGGGGTAAAAAGTTTAAAAACCAAAAAAAAAAAAAAAAGTAATTATAGGTCACCCCATCAATTTTGACACCATTTATCTGTATTAACCAAACTAATTTACTCGCCCATCTTCAAACATATAAGTATTCCTTAAGGTAAAGGAAAGAGTAATTATATAATGATGGTCTTTTTTTAAGTAATATAAGCTTTTGCTATATGTGCTCTTCATACGATATAAGAAGAGAAGATCACAACATCAAAATTATCATAAAATATAAAATTATGTATCGGGAAGAATGATAATCAATAGCTGTTGAGCATTATAAAAGAATTATCATGTTAGGTTTAACTTGTGTAACACCCAACTTTTCAAGTACTCATTGTCTCCAAATACATATTCTATATTTCTATGTCATATGTTGATTATCATATCAAAAGCAATATAGATTAATGGACACTTTGCATAGAGTAAAATGTGATAATGCAATATGATAGAAAGTGTTGATACAAAAGTTGGGCGTTCCTGGTTTGGGCTCTCGCTCTTGTACCAATTCGCTCTTAATGCTTGAGACCTGCGCACTAAGAAAGTAAACAAACACTGTTAGGCTTATCGTGTGATTGTCTCCCACGATTATCCTCCGGCGTGAGAGTAAGTAATCGGTTTGAGGTTATATTCAAGAGTTAGGGTTTTGTAGATCGTACCTTTAATGAGAATTATGTCATTTTATATATAGGCGCAGAATCCTTGTAGGTTTCGTGCTCCTTACTCTTCGCACACATGGTGCTTATCCGGTCCGAGGATCTTTATCCGTAAATAGAAGATCCTTATCTAGGCCATAAATAGTTTGGTTGGGCTTAGGCCTATGTGAGCCCACCCCATTGGTGGTGCGGCCCAAATCATTGTTATGATAGCCCACGTGTGGTGGGTTTGGGCCTTAGTACTGTTTATCATTTAGGCTCGTGGCACAAATATAGACTATACGTCATCATGTCCCCCCAGTCTAGTGTGCGCATGTAGCCGCGGATGCTAGACTAGTGAAAGCAACGGTAAGTGTGGCGGGAAAAGTTACCGCCCAATATTAGGGACGATGTATCTAGTCCCAAATATCTTCAAAAATGCCTAGGGAAACGGGGAGTGTGTCCACGTGTGTATCGGGAAGTGGGAAAAAGTGCATGTACCTTCTCGTCTTCCAGCCACACGATTAGGTTAGTGGATTCCACGTGGCTTACGTTCTAGGGTTTTTGTGAACCTATAAATAATCGCCACCCTTTTTACCAAAAACCATCACAGTAAAAACCTACTTCCGCCATTTTCAACCTTTTTTAAAGCTTTTTTTAAGAGAACAACTGTTTGATTAGGTAACCGCGAATACGCGCATTAGCTAATATTTGTCATTTCTTATAAATGGTTCGTCAATTAGAAGAGTTTGTTTCTGAAATGGACGAGGATGAACTGCATCAGTTCTCCTCTGATTATTTCATCCCTCTTGATGTGCATCCGGTAGTACCGGAGGCCAACACGTGTATCGCGGATTTCCCTGTAGGAAAAGTAGGGTTATATACGCGCTTTTTTGAGTACGCGAATCAGCGCGTACCTATATCTTTATTCTTGAGTAATATGCTCAACTTCTACCATCTGCATATTTCCCAGCTGCACTGTATAGGTGCGGCGAAAATTTCAAATTTTGAAATAAATTGCCGTCTGCTGGCAGTCAACCCTACCATTGACCTATTCCGTGCATTTTACCGCACAACGTGGTCGCATGGATGGGTATCTTTTGCGAAGCGCTCTGGGCGCCTTCAGTGTTATACAGAGAAGGTGGATTCCCTTAGGGATTGGAGGGAGAAATTTTTCTGGGTAGATGATATAGTAATTCCATCGCCGTTTGAGTTTTATACTCAAGGGACGCTGCCAACGGATGAGCGCCCTTTACCCGGTTCGTATAGCGCGGAGGATGCAGATACGATTGATGCCAACCGCATCCCCATTAACTCCTACCCTGAGGAGTTTTTGGTTCACATGGGGCTGAGTCGCAACTATTTCCATGGTTCTGACGAGGTTCCAACATTCCTTGAGGAGAGCGGCCGGTGTGGGTGCTTGTCCTTTTTTTACCTTTGCTTCAATAATGTAAGTGCTTCTTTATATGTAATTTAAATAACCGAAGTGGTTTTGTTATTTGTTCATGTGTCGTGCAGAAATGGATTTGTTTGCCGTGGTGAAGCTTGAGAAGTCAAAGCAAGTGACGGTGGGTGTGCGCCCCCTTAGGGATAATGAGGAGCCAATTTTGGAAGCCACTGCGGGAAACACGACGGTGTTGGCGCAGGATGGTCCTGAGGATTCTCCTCCCGCTGTTGCACTTGTGACTCCTGTGCAGAGCGTTCCTCTTGCTGGGGAGCCGTGTAAAACCCAGATATTTTGTACGTCTAAAATACCCAAAATACCCCTCAAATTTAAACTTTTGATGAGACGTAAATAATCTAAAACATTTCATTCCGATTTTAACCTATGTAATTAATTCGTTAATATTTGAACCATATACGTTTGACGGATATTAAAACTTAGGCTAAAATAATTTATGCACTAAACCTATGTCACGTTTATTTCTAGCCGAATATTGATCTTGTTTTGTGTCTGCATTCATGATTGAAGTTTCCTCCCTAAATTACTCTTTATTTTCGGCAATACCCTTTTGACCTAAACCCTCACACGTTTTCTTAATTAATGCCATATCTCACCCTTATTTTCCACACACACAATATCACGACATTCTCTTCTATATGAAACATAATTTCAAACCCTAAAACCATAAGCAGACTAAACGGTGGCAATATTTTTCTGGCTCCTTTCTTCTGATTCGAACCCCAAGGGTTACAAGGAGGTTAGTTTATGACGTGTGTAAAGGCTTGAATGTGGTGTACCTTTAGTTCGACAACGGGTGGTACGTACGCGTAGGTTTATGGATGTTGTTCGGTAAGGTGTTCGACTAGGGCTGATTGATGTTGAATCGTGGGTGTTTGTTGCTGCTATTCAAGGGTGTGTTAGTTCTGTTCGATGGGTGTGTTCGATCACTGTTTCTTCCTTTTCTTCGACACGACTACGAGGGTACGTATGACACAACCTTGTTCGATTTTCTTTTGACTATTTCTGTTTCGACCATTTCTTGTTTTCATAATCGAATAAATGACCACATGAAACCATCACGTAACACATAAAATAACGAGTACAAGACATAAACATTCGACCTATAACTTGTGTGTTGTTTCCGATTTGGTCACGCTTGTGTTTTGACTTGGGCTTCGATTTAAACGACTTTTAATCTTGTAACTAATCAAATAACTGAACGTACCTGGTTTTGGGTTCGAGGGTTTTAAAAAAAAACAAGAAAAGGGTTTTGGTGATTTCTTCTTTGAGTCGTCATTGATCCGTTTCGATATCGTTTCAAAGATATTTGATCTCTTTTGTTTCCATGCATGAGTATATGACCTGTATATATATACGTACACATAATCAGCTTCAAAACTTGTAAAAGGAACGTAGTAATCATGATATTGTGCTTTGGTGTGTGTCTCGCATCTGATAGTGTTCGAGGTTAAGTTTAAACTTATATACGATCATGCATAAATAAATAATGAGGAGATCGAAATCGTTTTCGGCAATATTATATATTATATACGATCATGCATAAAACATATTGGTTGTTTACTGACTAAGAACTTAATTTATGATGTAAACATATATAATTGTATGTTCTAACTTTATATAAGGTTTTAGAATGGAATAAAGATATATGTAGTAGTTAAGATGAGTAAAATGTAAACATTATTAGTTATTTAGTTATAAAGTTGCTCATGAAACATTATAAATATGTCTCGTAATATCATCGACTAACATGTATTATAAAATCTCAAAATGGTTCATTAGAACTAGATCGCACATATAATTTTGTAACATGTCTGATATGAAAATGAAACTTAGCAATTTTTAAACATGAATAGCCTTAAAATTATGAATAAAATTTTGAAGAGAATTTTAAAGTACTACTTGCATTAAACAATCTATGCATGGGTCCTTTTGGCTCATTTATTCATGTACAAGTTTTTGCTCATTTATTCATCTATAAGTTGGCGTTGATTTTTAATTGTTCGAAGTAACACATGAAACCGTAATATAAAACATGCACTAAGTATAAGTTATACGATATATCAAGAGTGTTTTCGTGGTTGGTTTCGAGAATGGTCCTTGTGTCGAGAATGGTTTTGTTTCGAATTTGGTTTAATTTTATTTATTTTCGGTCAATCTTGTTTCGAGATACTTTTTTTTTAAACCTATGTTGTTACTAAGTTTAATCAAACCCAAAATTTGATAATATAATATAATTGATATAACATTAGAGGCATTAATCAGATTACGTCATTAACAGAATCAATGGACTTATATATAATAAATGATTACTTACTAATTCAGGTAGAACATTTGAAGAAGAAGTGTTTGTGTTTCCGAGTGTTCTTTCATTTGCGGTAAAAGGTACAGATATTCTAACCTTTCAGTAAGGTTTCTTATGACTCATGATCTGTTCCATTACCACTATTATGATTTCTGATCTTTATACGCCTGATATCCTTGGTTCATTTGATAGTATGATTTCGTATGAAGACCCTTTTAAAAATATAACCTGATGACTGTCGAGAAAAATTATTTTTGAAATGATTTATGTGATTACGATACGATGCCAATTTTATATGAAGGTTTTATGACTTTTATGAAATGTGTTTTTAAAGGAATACTTTTATCATAAAAAGGTTTTAAAAATTTTTCAAGAGTCCTTAATCTGATTTATTCTCTAAGATTTTTCATGAATTTCTTTAACACCTTTTGATTATTTAACTTCAAATTTTGAACCTTTGCTATGAACCCTTTTGCTATTATGAACCTTTGATTTGAACCTCATGATATGAATCTTTGATTTGGACCTTCGACTTGAACTATTGCTATGATCCCTTTGTATGATCCATATTTGATCGATCCATATTTGATCGATCCATTCCTGTTATGATTTGCTTTGATATTTGTTGTATGCTATAGTTCTTATTCTTATAGCATTCCTATGCCCTATTTGTTGCCCATTACTTGATTAATTTGTAGCCAGTCATGGGGAGTCCATGGCCTTGCCACTGATGCACCAGTGGTATTGACACTATCTGTGGAGGTGGGTTTTAGTCCACAGCGTTCCCTTTAAGCTAGCTATTCAGGCCTATATTTATTATCGTATATGTTTACTTAGCCTAGAGCTTTGTACATATATATTTGTTTTCCAGGGGGCGTATGGATGCATCCTAGGTACTTTGTTTCGTTTTGAATTTGGTGAATGGGTATGTGTGTGCGATACACTCCATTTCACATTTGGTACATCGAGCTAGCTACTCTATGTACAATTTGATATATGATTGTTGGGCATTTCTGTTAGTTTTACTTTTATATGATCCTTATTATCTTGTCTTCTCCATTGTGATTGACTTATGTTTGTCTTATTTCAATTGCTTACACTTATGATCCGTTTCATTGTCCTTTGATTCGTTTGACATTCCATATTCGTATTTCCTTAATTATATTCTGTTAGTCCTAATATATGCTCCATATTCCTTGACCTTTGTCTCAGCAGGTTTGCTTGGATTCATTACGCATTCAATTATGTTTTCCTTTGTTTATTAGTTTTCATTTGTTTATATCTGTTCACTAGGCTTTTTAAGCTCAGCCGCATTTCTGTTCCTGCGGCAGGTTTTAGAAGGAAGCTGGGTTGGGTGAAGAGTGCTTAGGAGCTCTTAGTGGACTACACTGTTGATAGCTTCCCATGGATTAGAGAATAGACTTAGAGATTCCATTTTGGGTTCTTAGTTTGTGATTAGTTTGGAGGTTGTAATGTTTAGAATTAGTCCTTTATCTATTCTTTAGAACTGTTTTGTGCACCTTGTATTACTAATGTAATCCGCTTGCTTATGTTCTAATTTGACCCCATAATGTAACACTTTAGCCATTTTCGGGTTAGGGTGTTACAAGCCGTCTCCCGTGATAGAGGAAGTGCATTCTGAGTCCTCTGACAGTGTGGAGGTCCTGGAGCCGGAGGGAAGTGCGCAAGGCGTGAAGCGGAAGGGAGAGTCTGATGGCGCTGGTACTTCAAAGAGGAGGCACCATCTTATCACGGATGAAGAGTCATCCGCAGTGGATGACACATCTGCTACTGGTGCGGATAAGGAGATTGCAAAGTCTTCTCCCTTTTTGTAAGTGATGGTCATATTCAAGATTTTTTTTTTTTTTTTTTTTTTTTGTATTACTTGTCGTAATATGCTCTGACCATTTTCTTTTGCTAGTAGTGACCATGCTGCAGAGGGTGATGCAACATTTGTTGAAAGCGTGGTCCCCCCTCAGGATGCAAACGTGGAGGAGACAATGAAGGTGGCTGAGGAGGTGTCTGCGCAGCAGTTGATGGAGGAGCTAGCTGCAGCTGCTGAGCGTCAGACTGAGTTGGTCGCTCAGTTGAAGACGCGGTATGTTGGGGAGAGCAACAGCCTCGCACAGAAGGACGAGGAGATGCCATGCTTCGTGCGCAGTTAGCTGATGTGCGAGCGGAGGTAGAGTCCGTCAAGGCGCATGCTGAAAAGGTTACTGGTGAGAAGTTGACGGTGATGGCTGAGCTGCAGCATGAGCACGGGGAGCTGCATCAGTTCAGGTCGAACTTAACCTGGGGGATAAGGTATCTGGAGGAGAAGAAGGCTGAGCACTTCGGCCATATTGAGAACCTTCGCTCCCAAGTTCAGAATGCCTTGAAGGTGCAGGAGGAAAAGCTGCGCAGGCTAAGTATAGAATACGATGAGGAGTTATATCCTCATCTTATGTCTACAATCACTGAGCGCAGGTATGTATTGTTTATTCTGCGATTTTCTCTTACCATATGTGTTAATTTTCATTCTTTTGTCTTCTAATGCATCCATTGTTGCTTGTGTAGGTGGTTGATCAGCCATGGTTTGTGCCTGGCTGCGATGGGCACGTTGGAGTCCCTACAGGTGTTGGAGGCCTTTGGGAAGGTTGTAGAGTGCGCCGTGGAGCGTGGCAGGGCACAGGCTGTAGAAGAACTCCATGAGGCGAAGATGTTGACCGTGTCACTTGCTGAGGTGCCCGATTATAAGGTGGACGCTTATGAGGAGCTTGTGAAGGCTATGGAGGGGATGAAGCTCTTTGAGCTTCCATATATTGCGCGGCTGGAGCGCGACCAGGATTACCCCATAAAGTTGATTATGGAGGGGTTAACCCTGGGGAGGCACATCTTGGAGGATGTCGAGGCTCAATCCTGACTTTTTCCTAAAGCCTGACGAGTCGCAGTTGCAGGTTCCAGTCTTTGTGCAGCCGCGTGATATGCTGAACCCTTTCGCCCTTAAGAAGGAGGTTCCCCTGAAAGAAGTCTTGGAGGTTCATGTGGAGAGGGCGGCAAAGAAGAAGGGTGTGAAGGGGAAAGCTATCCTTTGCGGTGTGGGCGCTGCGCATGTCCCAAGATCAGATGGAGTCGCAGTCAGCGTGGCGACCGTGTGGCCTAAAGATGCGTTACTTTTGAGGAAGCTCCAAGAGGCTGGGAGCTCCGCTGACCAAGAGCATAGTCCTGAGCGCCGTCATAGTGTGTAGATATAGGCTTTTTGTAAATTGTAAATGTATGGTTTCGTATAAATGAAAACTTGTATCTTTTGTTTGTGTGCTATGTTATCCGTTCTTAAATTGTTATCCTTTGTGTAAAAGATCAATTAAGATGCAAATTGAAACCCATACTCAAAGTAAGTGCGTGACTTAAAAAACAAATCATAAGTATGAAAATAGACTTGCATTATTTTGCAAAGACTTTTATTCAAAGACCAAGAGTTTTGGCTCATAATTTGCTAAGCATGTACGGTGTACATGATATTGCGCATCCTTCGTGGAATGCGCATGGAAAACTTACTTCAACGTCTTGAAGGTAAGGCGCTTAGCAAGGATACGTGATCCAATGTTGATGGGTTTGCAACCCTCTTACTCAACGAGTTAGTTAGTAGGTTTACTCATCCTTTCTGCCATCGTGGGTCTTAATAAGTGCATGCACGCCATGTAGGCAAAATGTAAAATAACAATATTGAAACATAATAGAAATGTACGCAATAAAGTAAAGTATGTCATTGAGTTAGCTAGAAACCATAACGTTTTATTAATACTTGCAAGTTTTAAAAGACAATTCCTAAGAAAGAAAAGAAAATTCAAAGACAAACATTTATTGAGCACGTACTAAAGTTCAAAGTTGTCTATTTGTGGGTCGTAGCCTTTCCTAAAGATAACATCCTTTTAGATTGCAGATATTCCAAGTGCGCGCCAGCTCGTGACCTTCCATATCGCGCAACCTGTATGCACCATTACCTAGTGCATCCGTGACCTCATAGGGTCCTTCCCATTTCGGTCCAAGCTTGCCTGTGTCTTCTGCGTGGCTTGCGTCATTAGCGCGGTATACAAAGTTTTATGGCCTGAAAGAAGTGTGTTTGACCTTTGCGTAATAATACTTCTTCATCTTTGCTTTAGCTTTCGCTTCGCGTATAGCTGCACGTTTATGACTTTCTTCCAGCAAGTCCAAGTCTATACGCTGCTCCTCGTCATTTGTTGCGACGTTTATTTCTGCTGCACGTATAGTTGGCATTCCAATTTCGGCTGGTATGACGGCTTCTGTCCCATAGACAAGAGAAAATGGTGTGTCTCCGGTACTGGTTTTGATTGTGGTGCGGTGCGCCCATAAAACATGTGACAATTCGTCCACCCATTTTCCTTTGTATCTGTCAAGGCGCGCTTTTATCCCTTCGCCTAAACTACGATTCGCGCATTCAACCAAGCCATTGGTTTGTGGGTGTTTCACTGAAGCAAAGTGTTGTGTGATGTTCAATTGCGCGCACCAATCTTTGAATGGGTTATAGCAGAATTGTTTTCCATTATTTGAGATAATTTCCCCAGGTAGCCCGAAGCGACGCATAATATTGTCCCATACGAAGCGTTTTACCTGGTTGCCAGTGATGCTCACCACTGCTTTTGCCTCAATCCACTTTGTAAAGTAGTCTATGGCTACGATGAGGAATTTCAGCCCTCCCGCTGCAACTGGGAAAGGGCATGCGATATCAATGCCCCATTTATAGAACGGCCATGGTGAGGTATGAGGGTTAACTCTTGTTGTGGTTGGCGCGGAATTGGCCTGTGGACTTGGCAATTACTGTATTTTTTTATCATATCTCGCGCGTAGCGGTGCATAGTAGGCCAATAATATCCTGATCGCAGGGTGCGCGCCACAACGGACCGTGGTCCCAAGTGCATGCTACATGATCCAGCGTGAATTTCGCGGAGTACATAATCTGCTTGAAGAGGTCCAACACATCGGAGCCAAGGTTGTAGGAATGAACGTCGATATAGGATGCCATCTTGATAACGCTCAAAATTAACATGTTTTTAGTCGCGTTATTGTTTGTTTTATGAGTGGAAATTGGTCCTATTTGTATATATTTGTTACTTAATCGTGGAAAAGTGTTTATACATGCAAATATAGCCAAAAGCAGGTAAAAATGATTAAAAGATGAAGAAATGAAGTGGACATGCATTTTTGGAGAGTTTCAAGAGGATCAAGGAAGAAAGAAACGTTGCATGGACAAAAGGATTTGATAAAGACAAGCTTTCTACACGAAATTATCAAGGAAATATCAAATTCTAATGGACAAAGTCATGCCATGAAGAAAAATAATGCATGCAACGTAAAACGACGAAGAAAAGACATAGAAATATGGTTCAGACAAAATCCAACCGATCGGTTGCAACCCGCAACCGGACCGGCTGGAAACATGCCAAAGATTGACCATCTGATCGGATGGAGAGAAACCGATCGGATGGGGTTGACTGAAGTTACAAGTTTTGCATTTATTGGCGAATTTACTCCCCATAATCATGTGTGGCTGATCATTTTTGCTTATTAACTGAGGATGGACGTTTTTACTTGAAGGATAAGTGTCATTATGCTATATAATGAGCACTTAGGGGCTAGATTTACTTGTACCACCATTATCTAACTTAGTATTACACCAAATCTTGTTAGTTTATCTTATATTGCCTGAAAGTTTACTAAGTGTTGTAAAAACGTCCAGAACGTGTTGAGTTAGAGTCTCAAGCATTGGTTCGAGTGTGGAGTTGTTTACTTACGTTAGTGAGCAATTGGAGGAGTGTGGTTGCAATAGTTCCACAAGTTTATTCATTGTAATTCTCAAGACTAGGTACACCTTGATACTTATAATGAACAATTGTTACTTTAAGTTTTATGAAAGTTTTCTTATTTACTTGTGTTTTAATATGATTGCTATGGAGTAATTTGTGATATACTTGTGTATATGATGTGATTGGTTAATGGAGTATTATTTTATGAAAAAGGTGATGCATGAAAACATATCTATTTTATGAGTTTGTGAAAATAACATATTTTCTTGCTTAATTTGTCGGTAAAAACAATTTCTTGAAAAATAGTTCCGAAAGGAATTTCAACTTGTTTTTATTCCAAAATATTAATACACCAAATTAGTATGGAATAGGATGCTTGACAACCATCTTATTTACTTATTAAAATAGATTTGAGACGATTTCATCACGAAAAAAGGACCGAAATGATTCGTAGGAATTCATAAGAAAAGAATTGATTTTCTAAACAACCATGTGATTATAGGATTGTCATACTAATTTGATATGTCCGAAAGGAGTCATTTAGGTGATAGAATTCTTAGTAGTAGTGAAAACATGACATACATCATAGATTGTATAACTACTCATTTTTAGTTGCGCATCATAACAAGTTTTACACCAAACTTTGTACTCAAATTGTTACAATACTCCTAATTACCAATCAAGGAATTATACACAAGTATATGTTAGTTTTTATTGAGTTTCTTTTAAATTAAGATTTTACATAAATTTGGATTGACAACCCTTATTTTGCAAACGTTTTTCTTATTACTAAAACCACCAAATCCCTTGGGACGATCTCGACTTACCCACCTTTATTACACCGGACGAGTATACTTGCTCGTATGTGCTAGATAATAATCGGATAATTCGTGTTTATAAATTTTAAAACTTGTACTAATAAAATGCACATCACATCTCGCAGTTCAAATCTCTGCGCTGTGCGCCGCACCCTTCGAGCATCCTTCTGATCTTGTGGTAAGATTCGTTTGCTTATAAATTCGATGATAGGTGTCATCCACGTGGGATCCTGTTCTTTTATCACCGTGGATACTTCCATCTCCAATATTGATTTATTTTTTAGAGTTTCTACCAATACCTGTTTTGATAGGTGCGCAAAGCTTGTAGATGTAATCTCACTAAGCGAGTCAGATTTCCTGTTGTCTCCTCTAGGTACTTGTTTGATTGTGAACCTATCAAAGCTCTGAATTAAAGACTTGGTTTTTTCAATATATGTTCATCCTTGGCTTCATATTCACCTAGCACATGGTTAGCTACTAGCCTGGAATCCACATTTGCCTCTAGGTTACGTACACCCATTTGAATTGCAATACGCAGTCCAGCGAGTAGGGCTTCGTATTCTGCCTCATTGTTTGTGGCTGTGAATTCGAAGCGCAGTGCGTAGGTGAACTCCATCCCCTCTGGATTAGTAAGGATAAGGCCTGCGCCTGATCCATCCATGCATGAGGATCCGTCTGTAAATAGAACCCATGGTTCTTGTAACTTTGTCTTGCTTGTTAAAGGTGGAGTATCAGTATCTGGCTTTTAAACAATAAAGTAAGCTAATATCTGCCCCTTGATTGCAGTGCGTGGTCTATACGAGATGTTATACTCACTCAACAACACACTCCACTTTTGTAGCCGTCCTGATGCGTCAGGTTTAGAGATAACTTGTTTGATGGGTTGGTCCGTGATCACAGCTATTGGTTGCGCTAGGAAGTATCTGCGCAGTCGTTTAGCTGCGAATACTAGAGCTAGGACCAGCTTTTCCATAGCGCTATATTTGGTCTCTGTCTTTTTAAGTGCCTTGCTTACAAAGTATATGGGCGTTATATCTCCAGGAAATCTGCAAACTTCATTCCACAAGCATTATATCTTACTTTGTTTTCGAGGATTTAGTAACTTATATAGGATGCCGCCGATTTTACGCGAGGTTGCCTTGTCTACTTTTGTCAGGATTTACAGGTTATTTATGACAAGAAGATGATTTATATTCTGGAAGGGAAGCTTTGATTGTTCATTTTCTTAGAGGAAGATCTAACCTGGCCAACCTATAATCCATACCGAGCGAATCAGGGGAGTATTTGATTTCATTCTCTTTACTTTTTCACTTTTACATTCTTTACTTGAACATTGGGGACAATGTTCATCCTAAGTGTAAGGGGAGGGTAAAAAGATGATACCTTACATATGCACTTTCGCTTGAGTTTGTTTTGTTTGATAGTAGATGAGTAATAAAACTATGAGAAATACTTGTTAGTGTAATTTTAGCGCCAAATTTAAAATTTTTTACAACATTTAGGAGTGAAACTTTAGCCATAGCAAGCGTCTCATGGATAGGAGGTTGTATGACTAGCACATAACCGTATATTCAGAAAAATTTTCCACCAAAAAATGTGAGGTTCGCCTTTAGTTTTGATAGGAAAAGCATTCATTATTAGTGCTTATGAGTGTACCGGTAGCATTTAGATTCTAGAACTTGCGTTAGTGATGCATCCCGAGACCGCTAGTGAGACTACATTCGTGTAGTAAGATTTACTACATGATAAGAGGCATTAGGATCACCCTTGTGTTAAACCCGTATTATGATTACTTGACCATTTAAGTCATATTACTTGGCTAGTTAAGTCAACTAATTTTTCCCACACCCTTAGCGTTGTACTCATTTTTAGTACACGATACCCCTAGTACACCCCTCCGAGCCTATCTTTTCGTTTCTAACTTTAAGCATTTTACTTAAAGGAAGAATTTGTTACACCCTACTTAAATGTACACCCAAATCGCCTTAGCCTTCCGTGTATGCGCTCATTTTTAGTGCATTATTGTTATTTGTTAAACCCTAAGTTAACTTTCTAATTGATTACATGGTTGCTAAGTCGAGTCATATCCTTGTACATATTGTTTTGGGACGATTGAGACTCATGGGTAAGTACTTATTTTATGGAGTAATGGGGAAGAACATAATATTATTACCCCCATATGTACGTTAATCTTAAAAGTGCTCCAAGTGTTTTGATTTTCTTAATTCGAGTCATTAGATTAGTTAATGTAAAGTATGTAAAGATTCAAATGTAAGGGGATTGCTCATACCCCTATGATGTATTATTTTGGATGGTAGGGTAAGAGTGTATGGAAAAAAAAAAAAAAAAAAAAAATCGAAAAATTAAAAAAAAATATATATAGAAAAAGAAAAAGAGAAAAAACATACGGACTACCATCCCGTTTCATTCTATGTTCATTTTATGTTTTTGTTATTTTTCATTTATTAGCTTAAGTCGAGTCTAGTCTTGGCTTAGCAACGCCATCTTGTACAAGTAATTAACCGAGATTGTTAACTCGCCACCAGTAAAATTCCCTTTATCCAACAAAACCGTGTAATTCATATCCCTACACCTAACGTTACAACCCTTTAAAAGACCTCTTTGATAGTTTATCCTAGGTGCTTACGCCATGTGGTGGAGGTTTGATCCTTTCCCAAGCCTATGGTAATCTATTTTGCTATGACAGGTAGTGAGAGATATCTTCCATTTCCATAATGTTATATTACTTTATTACACCCGAGAGATGTGAGTATCTAAACACTATTTGTGAGGTGCTTGTGTATGACCTCCGTGCTTGTCTATTGGTCTTTAGTGGAACGATTATTTGTTGTAATTACTTTTATATTAGTGTTAAATGACCCATAACTTGTCTTTTGAGTAGAATAAAAGCTCATTTGCTTGAGGACAAGCAAATCTCAAGTGTAAGGGTATATGATGAGGCGAAAAATGATCCGTTTTTAGGGGGTCATTTAAGCCCGAATCCGACTTTATTTGATCAAATATTGCCCTAAATCGTTCCTTTTGTGATTTTAGGTGTTTGGAGAGTGAATTCTGGAAAAGAGGCTATTTTGGACGTTTTTGGAGCATAAAGTGAAGAAAACGGCAAAGTACCAAAAATCCATGCTGAAGATACAAGGTGACGGCGTCAAGACTTCCTTCTTGACGGCGTCAGACATGAAGAATAAAATACCGTAGGTGGTGACGGCGTCACATAGGCCGTCACAAGTGGATCTAGGGCGTCCGAGGAAGTATATGGCGGCGAGGTGACGGCGTCAGACTTAACTCTTGACGCCGTCAGAACGATTTTCCTATATATAGTTTTCTAGTTTTTTCATTAAGAGAGGAGAAGTTTTGGTGAAACCCTAAAGACGATTTTGGTGCCTCTTTTACAGGTTTTTCAAGGGTTCCAAACCCTTGAGACCTTGCATTGTAATTGAGATAAGTATACTCTTAATTCAATCAATATGTCTATGTGTTGGTTGTTTATCTTTTGTTCTTATCTTAATTCTACTATGCTAGGCTAGATTTCCTTTGTGTTTGCTTAGATCTAATGAAACCTAGATGTTGATTATGTGTTGATTACTTGTCTATTCTTGTCTTGGATGAATGATATTATATGTTAGGCTTAAGAAAACTGGCAGATCTCCAAATGGTAACATGCTTGAACGTCTTAAGAAACATGAACCGAGGCGTACTAGGTCTTTATTGGTTGTATTTAATGCATGAGCCACTGTTTACAATCCCTATAGTTGTGCTGGGTCATGGTGTAGGAGGAGATAAGAGCTCATAGAGTTGGGGAGTTATGTATGCCACCCCACGATTGGTATTAAGGAATACAATCCGTCATCCATACAAGTGTAACAAGTAATTGACATGTAAAAGATATCTAGGGAGTAATGAAGTCTAAGTAAACACAATTTCTCCAAATACTGCTCACAACCTTAGTTTAATATTAGTTTAATTTCATTTTCATTAGTTTAATTTAGTTATATAATAGTTTTGGGTTAGTTGAATAGCAACTAATTCCACCCACTCTTCCAAAACCCGAGATTTTACTTGCTTTCATAAAAATATAAAAACACAAAAATAATCATCTTCCATCTCTAGAACTATTAATTAGGCTTTCTAATCCTAGCGACACTATTCCTAAGCTGAACGATCAATCCCCCGGTACTTGTCACTATACTATACTACAACGATCAGGTACACTGCCTAGTGGGGGTTGTAAGCCTCGCGAGATCCCTCGAGAGGTAAAGCAAGGTGCGATTCCCACGCATCACCTAGCCAGCTTTCCGTTTAATGATTGTACTTCTTTCAGTTTGCGCGGTGAGGGAAGATCGATGACAGCTTTTGTCTTTTCTGGGCAAGGTTTGATGCCATCAGGTTCTATTAAATACCCAAGGAACATGCCTTCTGTCGCGCCAAAGGTGCACTTTTTGGGATTTAACTTCATGTTTATTTTTTTCAATGTTTTGAACGTCTCCTCAATGTCGCGCACCAACTCTTCCTCCGTGTGGCTCTTTATAACGAGGTCATCAACATAAACTTCCAGGTTGCGGCCTACTTGCTTCTCAAATGTTGTGTCCACTAATCGCTGGTATGTTGCTCCCGCTTTCTTTAGACCAAAGGGCATTTTTGTATAGCAAAAGACCCCTTGACTTGTGTGGAAGGCTGTTTGCTCTTCATCTTCTTCAACCATCTGAATTTGATGGAATCCTTTGTATGCATCTAGGAAGCATTTAAAGGGATATCCACACAGAGATTCTACTTTCCATTCTATCTCTGGCAGTGGGTAGCAGTCTTGTGGATATGCTTTATTGAGGTCAGTGAAGTCTACGCACATCCTCCAACTTCCATCACTTTTCTTTACCATTATTGGATTAGACAGCCAGTCGTGATAGTAAACTTCGCGCAAAATACCTGCGTCCACAAGTTTGTGTACTTCCTCCAGAATGGCTTTTGCACGATCTGGAGCCTGGCCGCCCTTTTTCTGTCGTATTGGAGGATATCCTTGTCGGATTTGTAACTTGTGCTCCGTAATAGAGCGTGGCACCCCAGTCATATGCTTTAGCTCCCATGCAAAGATGTTTAGGTTACTTTGCAGGAGTGCGCACACAGCTGCTATGCCTTTGTCAGACAGTGACCCTCCAATTGATATTTGCTGATCTGGGTAATCTGGGTGGATGGCGACCTTTAAGTTTGGTATTTTTTCTGTGCGTTGTTCTGGGAGATTCTCCACTTCATTGGCTACTGTGTTGCACTCTTTTGGTGATACAGTAGTATTGTAGAGGGTGACAATGCCTCCTTCTACTGGGAATTTGAGCATCCCATGGGCTGTGGATGGTACGGCGCGCATGGATGATATTCCCCGGTCTCCCGATGATGCCGTTATAAGGTGAGGGGGATTTGATTACCATAAAATTCATCCAAGCTACCGTGGAGTGCTGTTCGTTACCTATGACCACGAGTAGGCGTAATTGCCCCATGGGCCATATCTTTTCTCCTGTGAATCCTGTCAGCGATGTTGTGGCCGGGAGCAGCTGACTTTGTATCTCTGGTCATAGCCTTTTAAAGCAATGTTCGTACATGATATCCGCGGATGCCCCCCATCTACATACATACGGTGGATATCATGACCCCCTGTATGTATTTCAATGGTGAGTGGCTCCATTACTGCGTTGTCCGCGGCGAGAGTTGGGAAGGAAATTTCATTCTTAGAGGAGAACTTTTGGCTGACTTTTTGCCTTGTTTTTCACTGCCATGATTGTATCATGTATATTGTATCAGCCTTGTATTTGGCTGTTTCCTTCTAGCCTCCATTCTTTGGTTTTTCTTTCCCTTCCTTTATGTTTTAATGAGGTGGTCCATTCTACCTTCCTTCACCAGTTTGTTAATCAATTGTCGTAGTTGGACGCACTCGTTGGTAGTGTGGCCCTTTTGTCCATGGTATTCGCAGTATCCATTCCCCACACGCCGGTCCTCTGGAGTGCGCATTGGTGGGGGCTTCGGGAAGTTTGCGCCATCTGTTACGAATATCTCCCTTGGTGTTTTCGTGAGGGGGGTATATTTGTCGTTTTCTCGTCCACTTCCCTGGCCGCGATAGCCCTTATTGCGGCTGCTGCCCTGGTCATTGGATTGTCTCCTAGGCTGTTCTTGTTGCCTATAACTTGGGTAGCCTTTTTTACTATCTGCGGCCGCTGCTTCTCCTTGGATGAAGGACCTTGTGCGCTTCATTAACTCATCAAAATTTTGGGGCACCTTATCATTTAATTTCTTGATAAGATCTGGGTTATTTATCCCATTCATGAACCCCGAGATTTTTAGCACTTCAGGACACGCCTTGACGTGTATGCATTCATCCTTAAAGTGTTCCATGTAAGCGCTTGTTGATTCTACTTGACGCTGTTTTACTCTGGCCAATTCAACAGGGTTCTTGGCGCACTTCTTTCTCTGAGTGAAATTTAAGCGGAATGCTTTTCACAGTTCTTTGAACCCGTTTATGCTTCTTCGTGGAAGTTTACTAAACCAGGTCCACGCATTTCCTACTAAGGTGGAGTTAAACATATGACACCACATAGGCTGTGGCCAATTTTCGATGGTAGAAGCAGATTCAAAAATTTTTAGGTGATCATCAGGGTCACCTGTTCCATCATATGTTTTCACATTGGCAGGCATGCGCCTTTTCTTATCATCTGAGTAGTCACTAATGCGTCGTGTGAACGCATCAATCTTTTGGCGGTGCCAAGGAAGAGATATGTCTTCGTCTTCTTCCTCACGACGCCTTCCTCTGGACTTCCAGTGTCCTGTCTCTTTATCCTCGTTGTCCGAGGAGTCACTATAGGAGAAGTTATCTCTTTTGCGGCGTTTGTGCCGGTTTTCCTCAGAGGAAGAGCTTGAGGGGCTTTCACTTGGGGAAGTTCGCCTTCCTAACCTGTCGTGAATTTTTTTGCTCCCAGAACTGGAGGAGCCTTCACTTGGTGAATGTTGACGTCCAAGTCTATCCTGTATCCTTCGACTGCCAAATCTGGAGTGAATATTAGTGCGCCTCTCGCCATCTTCGTATTCCTCCGAGTATTGTGAGTCAGATGTTGTACCAAGTCTATCATGGATATTGGTGCGTTTTTTGAGCCCCCTCTTTGGTAGCGCGGTGGTGATGTTTCGCGTTCGGGACCAAAGTTGAGCCGGGCTTGCAGGCTCATGCTTGACCTTCTCCTTGCTTCTTCTTGCATGAGGGCGGTTAAGGTTTCGTAATTCTGGGATACAAAATTACTTAACGTTAAATCAAGCGTGTCCTCATCTACTGCAAGGATTTCTGCCTCAACATTAGGCGCCCTATCTTGGTTGGGTGCGCCAGGTGGCACAGTGTTGTCCACTACAGGTGCCGTTTGATGAGGAGTATTGAAGAGGGTGCGCTGAAGTTCTTCAATGCTTGGGACCACCGTAGTAGCTTGAGTAGCCCTTGTAGGCAATTCTACCGCTGGGAGAAGTAGGGTTGGTCCCATTTCTTGGTAACCAGGCGCACTGGTTGTTCCAGAGGCCTGCCTAGAGGTCGAGTCTTGAGGGTTCTTCCTCTGGGGGTCACGTGTTTTTTCCAACTACGGACTCCGCTGGCTTAAGTTTTTGTTCTTCGTCATTCTAGTTCTTAGTTCTTAGTGTAGGGTCCCACGGATGGCGCCACTTGTTGATACAAAAGTTGGGCGTTCCTGGTTTGGGCTCTCGCTCTTGTACCAATTCGCTCTTAATGCTTGAGACCTGCGCACTAAGAAAGTAAATAAACACCGTTAGGCTTATCGTGGGATTGTCTCCCACGATTATCCTCCGGCGTGAGAGTAAGTAATCGGTTTGAGGTTATATTCAAGAGTTAGGGTTTTGTAGATCGTACCTTTAATGAGAATTATGTCATTCTATATATAGGCGCAGAATCCTTGTAGGTTTCGTACTCCTTACTCTTCGCACACATGGTGCTTATCCGGTCCGAGGATCTTTATCCATAAATAGAAGATCCTTATCTAGGCCATAAGTAGTTTGGTTGGGCTTGGGCCTATGTGAGCCCACCCCATTGGTGGTGCGCCCAAATCATTGTTATGATAGCCCATGTGTGGTGGGTTTGGGCTTTAGTACTGTTTATCATTTGGGCTCGTGGCCCAAATATTGACTATACGTCATCAGAAAGGTTTATGAGGTTCAGAAGGTTAGAGTTAAACAATGAATTGGAGAATAGGGTTTGGTGTTTTCGGTTACAATTAAGGAGTAATTGTATCTTAGAGAGAGAGAGAGTGTGTGTGTGGGAGGTGGGGGGAGAGCTGTGACGTAAATTCGATGATGGTGTGATAAAGTTAGGAAGAACGGTGATGGGAAGTCGACGATAGTACGTAACAGAGAGTGTAATGAGATGACTGTGATAGGATTAAGTCACGATGAGGATAGGAGGTCAATTTTGCAGGCATACAGTCGTGCATGAGGATTCCGTTCTTTTTCATTGTTATGAAAGAACGCTATGATAAATTAAATATTTTTAGACATACTTATTTTGTTAATTTGTTTTTAAAAAGACAATAGTATACCAAAAAACTCGTTTACCAAGAGTGTTTTGGGTTCGAGTTGTTCTGATGATGATCTCATTATGCATAGGCGTAATCCTAACTTGAACACCAGAGTAACCATATTCAGCAAGTTCCCGCATAAGAACCTCGCTCAACTTAACAAGCCGAGACACGCAAAATCAATTTATACTAAGATCTATAAAAAAACATCATCTATTAGATGTGATTAATGAGAGACTAACCTTTCGTTTCTTGCTCAATTGAGTCGCCATGATTGTCAAAAGTGTATTAGCGAGCACTAACTAACTGGAAATTAATTTTTGAGCAATATTAAATAGCTTTATAAAACTTCAAAGATCCAGACCACAAAGATTAAATATAACACATTTGAGATGAAAATCTCGGTGAATATTCACAAACTAAATAATAACACACGATGTCACATAGACAAAACAACTAAGCACATACACATGTTCAGTTTTGTAAATAATCATTATCTAACTAAATGTATAAACCTTATCCTTCTTTCAGATAATTATAGGCTATAGACCAAAGCCACTGAAGTCGTTACTTTTCATTATTCGCATGAGGAAACCATGTTCTGTTGCAAGCTGTAAAATCAATAAAGTTTTGCAGAAAAATTTACTCAGCGAATTTCTTATGGCTAGACATGAGACTTTGAAATTGATAAATAACCAATGATGTACAAACTTGGTGGATACTTGTAGATTAGCCAGATTATGGTCCAAATGCAGTAAATCATACTCCACTGTACATAACCGCTCATGACACTCTTGATGTTTCATGGCATTTTTATAATAGCATATACGCATCTCTACTCCTTTCTCTAACTAACGTTATGTATGTTGCATTTAGATTATACATAGGATGATTGGAATTAGAAATTTCTTTCAGCTTAGCAGCGTATTGCTTTTTTTTTATTTTATTTTAATGCAAACAAACAATACTTTGTGTATAGGTTGAGAAAACAGCTTTTATTGTTTGGTTATTGGGTTGGAATAAGCACTTTCCTGTTTTCTCTAAGGACCATTTTAGACGCTTATTTAGAACAGCTTATATAATACACATACTACATATATATGAAATCCCAAACAACTCCCTCACAAATGGTAATGATGCTCCCATCAATTGATAAAAAAAACCAGCAATTAGTTGATGACATAGCACTAAACTTCATATAACTTCACAATTTGAACATTTTTGTAGCTTTATTAACACTACCAATATTGTTGTCTTTTTAGTGCTCTCAATCAAATAATTATTTTGATATTTCTATCTAAAAGGCTGAACCTAATCGCACAAAACAGCTCCGCAAATGTCAGACAGAAATCTACTCTCATTTTTTTTATCAACCGTAGCAACCTTCTTTTACCTTTATACTAATCCTAGAAACCTAAGCAATACCAAACACCCCCTAAGTAATAAAGCTTATATAATTAGATGCAATACTAATAAGAACAAATAAGGATCTTGTGCCGACTGCAGGAGGTGTGGTGATCTAGAGGTGCCTTGTGATATTTCTTGTCCTGACCTTATATAAGTATTTAGTTTGTAATGCAAACTTATCATCGTAAACCTAATTTGGCTACTGTTTAAAATTATAAATCGTAAAAACATATTAAAGAGTTGTTTTTTCTTACATGCAAGATCATGTCGGTGAAGTGATACAATTTTGGCAATCAAAGAAATTCATAATTGGATACAAACCTTGAAATCTATTTTCAGTTGATGATGAAGAGTTGGGAGATCTAAAGGGGTTTCTGGATTTTTTCTGTAACCAAACCAAAAGACCTGTAATTTCATTAATAAAACACAATATACGATGAAAACCTAAGAACAATATAATTAATGAATAAGAATAACACCTTTAAGAATCCATGGATGTATATTGCATCATCAGATGGAGTGAACTTCTTTTCCATTGTATAATCAAAAAACAAAAGATATAACAGTGCATAGTGCAAATTATGGGGTGTTTGCGATCGAATATTTAAACAACTTATGCTCATGCTTATTGCACCTGTAAGTTCAATAATTATATAAGTAGTATTTTATTGTAATAAATAAATAAATGAAGAGAAAGATTCACCTTCACGGACCACGGTTCAATAATTACATGCCTATTAAGAAATTAAACTAACACCGTCATTCTTTCAACTTCACATACCACGGTTCTGATTTAGGCTCAATAAATAGTATTATGGTAAAGCATACCTTATCGAAAACCGTGCTGACAGCTTAGATGAAACTGATCCAAATATATCAGACTCCAACGATAGTCTCAAGTCAAGAAATAGGATAATTTACGAATATATTTTGACCACAGAAACTCACATCATACTGGTGTTGGCCTTAACAATGTAGCGTTGTCCCGATACACCTTTTCCTAAACATAGAGGGAATCTCGGTGATTTGCTAGAAACGGGTGCAGCCTGAACCGCGGTCTCCTCAACGGAGGGTGGTTTGAGCTGAGCCATTGCTTCGTGCACAGACTGATTAGAAAATATCTATAGTAAAACATATAGTCTCAAAAGCTTTTATGATATATTTAAAGAAGATATTTTCTAAATTCTACAGGTATTGCTTCGTGCACAGACTATTGTATGTAATTAACATGCAAGGAAGTATTAGGATTTTTCAAAAGCTTTTTCCCTACACTTAAAAAACCAACTTTATGTCTCCATGCCTTCAACAATCATCAAACATGTGGAGATATTAAAAAAACATGTACTATACCTTTGTTCTACTTCTTCATTAATAGCTTGTGATCTCAGCGACTGCCTTCCTCCCACATTTGCTGTTTAACAGCCAAGTAAATAAGATCAAACATAGCTTTTCCTCCTCCACTAACACCAATGTTCAACATCCAAAACGGTTTGTCCAAGATGAAGCTAGAGTATCTGCCTTTGGCGCCGATGGTTGTTGATATTTGTCTGATGCATCTGAGTCACTGGTTTCGCCCGTTTCATCCAATCCAGGAATCGTTTCTACCTCTATTGGTTTCCATGTTAAAACATATCATATGTAGCCATGGTGCATATTGTGTCACGTAGCATTGATCTTGTTATTTGGTTCATGTTCTCCTGGGATCTTTTCTTTCCCATTGTTGTTATGTATAAAATAATCGGCAAAATATATGAGAAAATAAATATAATCTGGAAATTAGTCTAAAATCAATAAGTTTCTTCCTCACGACATACGTATGTAAGTATCTCAATAGATCAGAATGAGCAATTTACCTCTTCCTTGAAGTTCAGATCATAGGTCTTGCACCATCAGTCGTGCTTGTTTATGGTTACGTTAAGATTATAGCGAAATCCAACCAAGTGGTCATGAAGTGGATACCTGGTAACATTATTTCTTTCGGAAGTCCAAAAAATCACTTTTGAGTATCGAACTTTTTTTTTCCTTATTGGGTTACTAAACTTTCATTTTTGGCATCTTTTACGCACTTTAGGACGTTTTTGCCCCTCAAAATTTTTGAAATCGAGGGGCAAAAATGTCATAAAAACGTCCCAAAATGTGCAAAAGAGACCAAAAATGAAAGTTTAGCACTACAATAACGAAAATTAAAAGTACGTTACTCAAAAGTGATTTTTTTGACAAGTATGATACGTTTTGAAAGAATTTTTCCTATTTCTTTCGTGCAACAATGAAGTCAGGTTTTTGTTGTCACGCCCCTTGCACCGCCTTCTCCATAAATCCACCTACATTGACCGTTGATATTCATGTATACTAATGACTAAAGGAAGAAATCACACTTAACGTATCTGTTGTGCTATTGTGTTCCATAGAATCTCGAGCAGCCTTACTTTTTCTTCTTGAAATCAAATCACCAGACCCTCTGATAGTCTATCTCTCCACTTTGCTAAACCAGTAAGCACGATCTGCACTTTGAACTTTGAAACCGTTTCCCTCCTTTCCAACTATTATGAAGTTCATGTTTTGTCTTTTTTTTTTTTTTTTTTTTTTTTTGGCGTGCTGACACTGTCCAACTTTCAAGTTCTTGTCAAATCAGACTTCATCTTTTATACCTATAACAAAACGAAAATGTACCAGGTATTTTAATCCTTTAAACACACACCTTAACATATAATTATGCATCATTATACTCGTCTCATTTAAAATAATATACAGTTAACTCCATGAGTTAAGGCCATGTCAACTGAAAATCATGAATAATGTATATGAAAGACACATATCAGTTCTCTTCTATATTATTGAAAACTAAGCTTCCACACGTGAAATTTGGAATTTTTGTTTCTTAGTTACCTTTTCTATCAAATTTTCTTCAATATACATTCTGAGGACTGTTGTTATGCTTGAAATTGACTCGGCTATGCAAATCTCCAATTCGTTGTCGCATAAAATTGAGTGACGATTACGGTTGGTGTCGATCTTGCACGCTCAGTTTTCGTAGCACGAGTCAGCAAAGGACCGTAAGAACATCATTGTTCCAGATTGCTATGAACAATCTCTTGTCGTCTTTTCGTTCCTGTCAGACTATAAGCAGAACATACGCCTGCATTTAATGGTTTTTGAAAACCAAAATGACGGTTAAGCATAAGGGTAACATATAAAAGCATATTTTTAAATCAATACGATGTATTAGGAAAGAATTGTTATTCACCTTGAGTCTGAACTTCGATCGATCTTACAAGTTTGGTTTCTGCACCACGGGTCAGCAAAGGACCATAAGAACACCCTTGTTCCAAATCACTAAGAACAATCTGTGGCTCTCTTTTTGTTCATCTCAGACTATAAGCAGTACATACACCTGCATCCAATGATTTTTCAAAACAAAAACAACAAGTACGTATAAGAATAAGTTCTGAAACCAAACATATAGTATCATATATATTTGTAGAATCATGGTGATAACTCATGCTTTATAGTGAGCTTGTAAAAGGATCCTACAAACTCAAAAGCCAACATGCACAAATCCATATAGTAGATGCAACATAACTGATAATAGAATCGTTAGTGGATCCTTCAACACATACCAGTATCATAATGTAAAACAATACTATTAATTAATTGTGATGTAAATAAAAAATTATACTAATCAATTGAACCATATGAGCCAACAATGATAATCAGATAAGATGATTGACAAACTGTTAACTGATGTTATGCAAAAACTTGAGTTTTCTAGGTGTTGAATGCTTATCAGTGATAAAATACACTGCCATAAAATGAAATAAAAATCAACAATTTATAAAGTAGCCATTTTCAAAGTGATTTTTTTATCAACCTCATCATATTTGAGGGACGATACAACATATGCACACGGTATAACCACTTTGGACTTTAAAACAAATGGTTACTTAATAAAATTCACCAACCTCATATTTAAACAGTTTGTCAAAATAGTCTGACTACCACCTTCAATGGATCAACGCGGCTTTGCCATCCAATGAAGAACCGCCTGCATAATGTGGTGATTATTAACAAACTGAAATTATAATGGTGTTAAATATATATACTACTGAATTTAAAGTTAAACTGTGCCGGTTAAACTAACCAATCGTGATTTGGCATGAATCATATCTCAATAATCAAAATCCGAAAATATTAAAAAAATAAACTGAATCAAACCCCAATAAAGTAAATCAATATACAAATTATACCGCAAAAAAATTAGGGACAAACAAAAGATAACCGTAAATCATAATGGGTTGAATTGTTTTTTTTAAAGAATAAAGAATTTATGAACCTGGTTGTTGATTGATGAAGCTCTCAGTCTGCTTAATGATGATCCGATCTAAGAATTCTGAAGTGAAACTAATTATGAAAGTAAATACTACATGATCACAACATAAACAATGATATACAGTTGTGCATGAAAAACCAAGATAAATCATTGCAAGTATTCACAAATGTAAAAACAAACATATTATAAGATATTAGGGTTTTGAGAAAAAGATAGAAAGTTGACACCTTTATTTCTGTTGTCGCATGTTTTTCTTTTTCTACAGGCCTTATGTAATAAATCGAATTTGGGGTTAACTATATTTAAGGAGATTTAGATTGCTAAATATTTGCCGCATATTTACTTTGTTTTTTATTCTTGATCACAATCAATGGCTTGGCTGGCAGACAATAGTTCGCACATCATAGACACCGATCAACCCAGGGTGTCGATTCTATGCATGTCTTGATTAAGTAAGTGCATGTTAAGATTATTTGTGTCTTTGCGTTAATAGCAAAGTACACAATAACAATAGTGGTTGTTATTTACTTTAAAGACTTGGCATTTTCATGATTAGGGGTCTTCTTATCGATTCATATGATAGTATGATACGTAAATGCGTGCTCGCTAATGATCATACCAGGCCTTTTAAGGGGGAGAAATGAGCTTGAGGCAAGATTACAAGCTTCTCAAACCGATGTTTGAAAGTGGAAGATTTACCTGGTACCCAGTTGGATCTTTTTCTTGATTGTTTATGCAATTGTTAACTCTTTAGCTTATCTGTATGATGGTGGCATTTTGTGTTTTGTGGAAATGTAAGTACTTGTTATGGCACCATCTTAGTGTAACAACCTTGATCAAACGATGATGTATTATGTACTAACCTTAAATTCTCTTTAATGGAATGTTTCATGTGTTTCTAAACTAAAAATGGTTGTTATTTGATATTTTCTAAACTGTTTTTATAACAGTTGACTTGAGTCTCCAATTTGGCTATGAATTTGGTTTTTATAACAGATGAGTTTACATTATTTTTATGCACTTGGTTTTGAAATTTTTATTAATGTTAGACACTTAATAATTGATGAAGTTTTTAGATAGAAAGAATGGTTATGATTATCTTTGATCCATTTGTACAGAGGTTTATTAAATCTAATATTTAAGAATAAATAAAACATATATGTGTCTTTTTTTTTTTTTTTTTTTTTTTAAATGTATATAAAGTTTAGAGGGTATAAAATATAGGGGTATTAGGAGTTATTTATTAAATTTATTTAATTATTAACAAAATATGAAAACAGATAAGTTTACTTAAGTCTATATAATTTTTTAAAAATTTAACAGCTAAAGTTTTGTTAATTACCTTTTATATTTTTGGTTTTCTTTTTTTAAAAAAAATTAACACATGTGTTTTTATATATATTTTTGTTGGATTAGACGGGTTTGACCAAATTATTTGATTTCGACAATCTATTTTCTAGTAAGAACTCCATTTTTTCTAAATAGAAAATTTGAACTTTTCCATTGATCAAAATGAAACTTTTTAAAAGATTTGATTTCATTTCTTCTAATTTCTATTATCTTGTTTATAACCAAGATATACGTATTTGGTGAGTGGGTCTATGATTGCATTGGCCTGAAGTGAATTAATCCAAGTATACGGGTATTTGGGCCTATGTGCATGTGTGGGCTGGCATAAATATGAGAGTTTCTAATTCTATTTAAGTATTTATTTATGATTCGTACTTCATCTTATAAATTGATACGTGCACTTATTTTCTCATTCAAATAAAACTAAAAGGGCAATTTTCTATGTATAAATTGGTTAAATCTGAGAACCTGTCTCTGGTACAAGATTCTTACTCGTGCACTTGATATAGATTATAGAAGTAGTTCAACCTCCAAACATCTCAAACTGGATATTCCGGTGAAATATCTTAATCAATATCTCGTAGGTCAACCAAGTATATGTGGTTACTTCCACTGGCATCTATTTTACTATGTATATTTGATTCGATACATGTGTCATTATATTTTCTTATTATTTGCATGAACTACTACAAATGGTACATGATTAACAACTGAAACTGGATCTTACATCGTTGATACGTCATACACCACCTTACTTTTTCATTTGACATTCATGTGAGAAACTCATCCTGTGTGGATCCACGTCGACCGATTTGATCCATAGCAAATAAAGTACGAATGTGGTTAGCGTTAAAACCTTCATAGTGTACGTTTAAAGTAAATAAATGAAAGATTTGTTTGTATAATATTTACATTTTACAATCATATTTAGAATGTTCCTTTTCAATAATCAACAACAAATGCAAGGGTTTATGATAAATCGGTCTTTCCCATAAGAGACTACAACATAAAAGAATATCCATAATCTGCATTTGAACTCTTTTTGAGTTGATTGTGTTTGTTTGATAATTACTACTTGTATCCTGTTAGCCAGTTTCGGTTTTATATCATTTTGTTTGATATCAAAGGTTTATGATAAATCGGTCTTTCTCATATGAATTTGATAAAAATTACGGAGTATCTAAAAATTTACTGTGAAACCATAGTAACTATTTGGGAAAATTCTTTTAAAACGTACCATATTTGTTAAAAAAATCACTTTTGAGTATCGGACTTTTTTTTCCCCTTATTGGGTTACTAAACTTTCATTTTTGGCATTTTTTACGCATTTTGGGACGTTTTTACCCCTCAAATTTTTTGAAATCCGAGGGCAAAAATGTCACGAAAACGTTCCAATGTACGTAAAAGAGGCCAAAAATGAAAGTTTAACACCACAATAACAAAAATTAAAAGTACGTTACTCAAAAGTAATTTTTTTGACAAGTATGGTACGTTTTGAAAGAATTTTCCGTAACTATTTTTACAACCCTTTTCGCGGGTCATCTTGAGCTTCATACTTGTAACATTGACGTTTCGTTGGTTCCTGATGTTATACGGAATATAAGTGGGGTTAATTAATACATGATCATTTCTTTATGAGAAACGCAGATTGTAGAATCATTTTAGCAAGAGTTTGTTAATGCATGTTAGTCCATCATCAATGATTTGGGAGGCATATCTCGTGAAGATCGGTTTTGCAATAGTAGTTGTGGTCCTTAATTATCAAATTACGATTATTAAAGATTTGCACTCATCTTGGTTTTAACGGATATATCTTATAACATTTATGATGTCGAATTCGAGAAGAATGTTTGATCTGGCTTGTATGATTGCCGATCAATGATTATATCCTTTAGTGTCCAAATTAGATGCTTTCTTTCTTTGTTCTCTTTTATTTTGTTTTTAGGGAAATGCTAGATCCATGTAAACAATCTACAAAAAGAATCACACGCTGATGTGACAAAGGCTAATTGGTCAAATAATAGAGAAGAGAGAAAAAGTATACCAAAATAAACCAATCTTAACCCCTGCCACATCAACGCGTGAATTCTTTTTTGTGGATTGTTTATGTGGTCCTAGCATTTCCCCTTGTTTTTAATGTTTACCGGAATCGCGATACAACCAGTGCCAATTTAATCAGCGGCGGCCAGACACCACGCAACATAATACGGCAATTTTGAACAATCATGAATGCCAACAATAACTATAAGGTCAAATGGACCTTTTTAAATTTAAAAATGCCTTTAATAAGTGATTTTAATAACTCGACTATATTGTTCTCATGCCATATTGCATAACTTAATTAGGTAGTGTTACAATATCTATACTACATATAAATTGAAAACACATTTGCTTAAACTTAAAAACTTAAAAAATAAATAACATTAGACTAAAATACCATTAACCTTTTTCATTCTCACTAACTCTATTGTATTCTATTTGTAACTTTTCTTTAGTTTAACCAGAAGTTCTATAACTATGTAGCCCTATTCTTAATATATGGACCCAAATAGCATATCCAAATTAGAATATAACCTATAGTTGCCGCAATTGCAGAATTTGTCCCCTACAAAATTTTATTTGTTCGAGTATGCAAATAAATTGCAAATACGATCCAAGTAATAAACGCCCAAGTTTCCGTTGAATCCCAACTCCAATATGATCCCCACACATAACAAAAGTTGCACACACAAATTAGTGCTACGATATATAATCGCTGCTATGCGCGGGTAATCGTCTTATGAAGAATACCCGTTAAGTTAGTTGTGAAGAATACCCGTTAGAGTTTGCTATGCATTCTCATAGTATAAATAGATAGTTGCAAGGTACAATGTTACATATTGAACCCCTATACTATACATCAATTACAAATATATACAAAAGTAATAAATAGCATCCTTCATGTTTATTATTTAACACACCTCTCAGTCTATGCCTGAGGAGATTGAATGCTTAGACTGGACCTAAACTCGAAAATAAATGCAAAGGTAATCCTTTAGTGAAGATATCTACAAATTGATGTGCCAAGGGACCATGAAGTACATGAACTTATCCAATTGCAAAACGTTACCTAACAAAGTGTAAATCTTTTTCTACATGTTTGGTTCGTTGGTGTTGTACTAGATTAGAAGACAAATAGATTGCACTAAGATTGCCACAAAATACAATAGTAGACTGAGTAAGTGGACAATGTAACTCAAGAAGAATATTTCGTAACCAAGTTGTTTGAGCAACGACATTAGCCACACCCCTATATTCCGCTTCCCCTATGGAGATTTCCGGCCGCCTCTTCCATTAAATTCCGGCCAAAAAACCTCCTCCTACACGTCCTCTCTACCCTTTAATTCGTTATTGGGTATGCAATACGTTGTCTGAGATGTGTTTTGTATTCAAGGAAGAGGCGGCTGCTCTTATTTTCTCTAATATCTCATGAAATCTCCATAGATCTGGTCGCAACCCTAAAATAACCTTTAATACCTATTTGTTCCATTATATTGACCATTGTTCATTCGTGATCTCTGGTTGCTTAAGTGGTGTCGATTGCTACTTTAGGGTTTCGATTTTGATGCTTAATTGTTTTATCTAACCGCCGTTAGGGTTCGATCTCTGTTGGGATTCTTTAAGTCGGCTATGATTACTTGTATAAAACCTATTTTTGGTTTTCTTGTTGAGGTCGACTTAAGGATTTTTGTGGGTACTTGTTTGATGCTTTAACGCTACAACATAATTCGTCTTAGGGTTCTGTTCACGATTCTCATTGGAGGTAAACCCTTTCTTGGGTTTTGTTTATGCATATGCTGTATACGTTATTAGATGGAAGTTACTGGTCGTTTATTGTACGTGGGTTATGAGAGAGTGGATGTTTGATTGTGTTTGTGGCAGTTTGGATTCAGGAGTATATGAAACCCTAGTTTAGGGTTTGTGGGTTAGATCTGCTATAGGTTCTATTTGTTGCAATGATTTGTGTCATTGCTATTGCAGGTTAAGGTGCTTTTTCACCCTATGTTATGGTTCCTGATTCGTATTATATGCAGACCTGATCGTGGGTATGAATTCGTATTCTTTGGTCTTGTTTACGAAGGGATTGGATGTTAGGGGCTGTTGAGCCCTATGATTGTCATACATTGTTCAATATTGCCACGCAAGATGCGAATCCATGGTTCTACTTATTGTTGCTATGGTGATGTTGATGACTATGGAAGTTAGGGTTTGCTATTAACCCTAGTGTCTAAGCTGGTTCGATGGATCTAACTCTCTCCTCTTTTGTTAGAGGAGGCTGATGATGTTCGAAACATGCTACTGGTTTCCTCTTGGATTGTTGGTGGTAAGGCATGGTGCGGTTAGGGTGGGGGCGGTCCTCATGGGTGCACTCTAGTCTAGTCGTGATGCTTGTACCTTTGGCCATCGATGGAGTTGCTGGATGTTGGTGGTGCACTCACAGGTCAAACAATATAGAACATTGAAGACGGAGTCGCTCACTGTGGAAGTGGTTCAATGAACCTGGTTTTCTTACATTTAGATTGTTTATTTAAATGTAATTTGGTTCCTATTCTGTTTGTTTAGCAGTGTAGGGTTATTTCTGCGTTTAGCAGATGTTTGTAGCTTAATTACATATGTTGAGTCATATCGCCTATGTAACGGGCAGAGGACATGGGGTGTACGTCCATGTCAATTGTACTTTCATCGATTTTTGGATATATTTACCGGGGTTTTAACCCTTTTACCTAAAAAAGAAAATCCAGAAGTAGATCGACGTGTCTCAGGACAACCTGCCTAGTCAACATCTGTATAAGAGATAAGACGATCAACTAAAGGACGAATATAATGCCCAAGAGATAACGTCCCTTGTAGATAGTGCAAGATGTTAATACAGGTGGTATTTGAATTTTATGAAAAAATATCAAGAAACGAGACATTACTTGATTGTGTAGAGTGTTTATACATGATCAACTTGCGGAACAAATCCGAGGTTTGGTGAAATTTAAGCAACTATAGATTTGTGCATTTTAGGGTTGGTTCTTGTTTTGATGTACTATGCTTCATGCGACATTGCCTTTCGAAAATAAAGTTTCATGCAGCGCCATGGTATTAATTAAGACGTTTTGTGATGATACGTATAAATGGTTGGGAGCCTCTTGCTAGCTTAGCTAGGCAGTTAGATTAATTACTTAAAGTTTCTTCTTGTTCCAAAAATTAGAAAAAATCAATCATTTGTAACAAACTTTACTAGTAGCATCTAGTGCGGGTAAGTACTATACTTCAAGTTATTAACTTCTTTTTCATAGCAGGTTAATATATTTTACATTCATTTTGAATTATGCAAGCTAATAAGTTCTAATTTCCTCCTTTTCTTACAATACTGTACGTTGATGACAAATTATGTAACAACCATTTATTCAATCACGGAACATAAATAAGTACAAACCACCACCAAAGTTGCACAATGCGTACTTCGAACCTTATAATTAACACATACTGTACACGTCGATAATTAATCAAATACTTGATAACATTCGATGTACCAGGATCACCCTTTCCAGATTTATACGCCACAGTAAGTCTTTAATGCTGACTTACTTTTAATGCCTCCCTCTTTGTAAAAGAACTTGAGAAACTCTCCGTATTGAAAAGGCTTGTAGAGCAACGGGTGTTCTTCGTCTACCATTTCATCAAATGATTTCACAAAGCTACTTGATTTTTGGACTGAAAAGAACCCGAGCGAGTATCTAGCCATGTTTCCCGTCATCACTACTCTATGAAATGGTACATGCAATCGACCATTCAACCAAACCTATATTACGATAATCAAGAATTAAATAATTGTCAGACTAAGGAATTTAAATAGTGTTTTTTTCAGTAACGATGTACTTGCACATAAAGTTTGTCTAGTTTCTTGCTAGTTTTTTTTTTTTTTTTTTTTTTTTTTTTTTTTTTTTTTTTTTTTTCCGGCAATTTTAGCTATATTATGGTAAAACAATTTTGTTCTTTTTATCAAAAGGGTTAACGAAAAAGGCTTACATTAAATGTTTCACCAGCCACGACTACGAAGGAGTTTGGGGAAACCTTCACCCGTATCCACTCGTCATTTTTTGTTTGGATCTCTAGCCCTCCTATTTCATCTTGATGTAAAATAGTCATTATATTCGTATCAGTGTGAGTATGGAGTCCGATATCTGATTCATTTGGTTCCGGTGCTCGATATTTCATCAACTTAAGAAGGTAACTTGTCGATTTCATTTGTTCGCCCAAGTACTTATCCAAATCCAAGCTCTCAAAAACCATCCTCTTCACAATTTCGTCTAGTTCACGCAACTTCCTTGAGTAGGTCATAATACTTTCACTGTCAAGAATATACAATTCATAATATTTACCATGAAAACATAAAAGATAATGAAGTTTGGGAAAAATAAAAGTACCGAAATTTAGGGTTGTCTTGAGGCCACATTAAATTGGTGAAGTTGTCAACGTTTCCAGTGATGAATGGGTTTCCGATTCCCATACTTTCATAAAGGGGAACTTTGGGAGATCGAACATAGCCATGAAAGGCTATTTCAGATGTGTTTTTAGCCTTGGTTTCTATTGGGAGATCGAAAAGCTGTTTCAATCCATCATTTACAGATTCTTGAAGGTCGATTGATACAAAGGAGGATACTTCAAAGCAACCGTAGTCTTGCATAGCTTTGAAAACATCGGCTCTAATCGATTCCCATATAGAAGCGTCGTCTGAAATGTGGTTCAGTGGGGAGAAATCGATCGCTGGAAGTCGAATATGAGACTCTGAACCCATTTTCATGGACGTTGTATTGTGAGGAACACTTTGAGCATGTTTTATTATGTAGTTAATTAGGTAACTATCAAACAAATTGAGAGATTATAACAAAGAATCGGTAAGCACAATGCAAAAGCCGGTTTTAATTATGATTTTCTATATTCTCTTATGTGTGTTACATACATTAGTTACAAATTTGAGATAAATCAATCTTAGAAAATTATTTTTAAGGGAAAATTATCCAAAAAAACATCATATTTGACACTTTTTACCATTGTGTGTACTCAACTTTTTTTTTTTTCCTAACCATGACTAATTATTAGCATCAATAAAATCAAATATATTTGAGAGATCTTTGGTATTGATACTGTTGGCGGGTGACCTCTTTCTTTACAATCTGTCCTCTTAGTGGGGAGGTTAAACAGCAACAATCCAATAAATTTGGGGATCTTTTGCGTTTATATCCTTCTAATTTATTCATTGTTTACTTTAGTAGTTAAATATAAGATTCGAGCTTAAAGTTGTTAAATAAAAGATATATAGATATTGAGCTTAAAGTATTTATATAGATATAGATTTGAGCTTAAAATATTTATATAGATTTGGGGATCTTAGTAGGGTTTAAGAACTTATAGATGTCTTGATAATCCTCGATTTATAGGCAAGACAAAGTGAGACTCCTAAATGAATGAGTTTTGCTTGAATAATAAATGGCCGGCGATGGTTACATGTTTTGTGTAAGGGGTAGGTTATAAAGATCTTCCAAAACTACAAATGATACCTCTTAAATTTTTTTGTTTTTTAATTTTTACAATTTTGTTTATATCATAAACTGTAAAAAATTGCGAAATAAAAAATGTAAAGTTTAATAAGTTAAAACTTAAAAGTATTATGATAAAAAATACAGAACATAAACTTATAAAAAACTGTGTTGTATTGTTAACAGATGGTCCAAGGATGTGAAAGTTATACTTTTTCGTACTTATTGGTGAGGCAAGAAGGGTACCAATAACATAACCCATTTGAAGTTTTTAACCGATTTATTGTCTTTAAAAAACTTATTTACCATAATTGATTTGTATAGTAATTTTGGAACTTCATGAATCATGATGCGTTATATAAAATTGATTTGTTATTGATATTTAACTAAACAAACACATATAAGTATAACCAATACACAATACACACATACAAGATTTAAAGCATTTTATATAATGACTTATTGATTTGTTATTGATATTTAACTAACCGATTGGAACTTCAAGTACCTTATTGTCGTGTTGTGGATAAAATTTGTGATAATGACTTTGACATACTTCGAATCAATGTTGCGAATTGCCCAGTTGTTCTTTGGTGAGTTAGTAACTAGATTTAAAAGTCGTGTTAGATATATAATAAAAGTGAACTGATAAATGTAGTTAATAACCGTTAACTAGTTTTGTCCAACCAACTTTTAACAATGTACATGCATACAAAAGATGAGTTATATAGCACGAACAACAATTTTTGTACAATAAGAAAAGTCTCAAATTTCTTCCATTTCTCTATCATATATAGCGACTAGATTAAAAAATAAACAAATAAACTTAAAAGATAGAAATACAAAAAGACCACCATATAATAGTCAATATTGTAAATAACTTTTTTTAAATCAATCATTTGGTTAAAAACTCCAACCCTTTGTGTAACGTTGAATGCGTCAACGAAGCTAAGTTAAACTTGAATGAAAAGTTAGTCGAATAATACAGGAAAAAGGAAACACGACCCGATAATTTAAAAAGAGATTAGACGCAATTCTGAAAGTAAAAGTTCAATCAACGTTGACATCGAATATGCGATTGTTTCATATATTCTATTTCTTGCACATGATTGATTTTGATGCATGACATAATACTAATAGACCAACGATCATGATATGTCATATGTATATAATCGGATAATCCCTAGGAGGCTTTTAATTTTTCAACCTATGAGGGTTTTTATTTTTCGATTATCAAGGAAGAATATATCTGCAAATTATCCGTACACTAGTGTATCCACTAGTCCCGCTAGTATCATTTGAATGGTTGTTAAAACTTTAAATTTTGATATGATCTGAATTTTACGATTTTACGATATTATAAAACTAGTTATAATACCCGCGCACGCGCGGGGTTTTTACTAATTTTTTGAATAATCTAGCATAAATCGGTTAGTGTGGGTTATGTTTAAATCGTATTTGCTATATTGTGTATAACTGTTTTCGTAAATCCGTGTGAAGATACTCTTGCCAATTCTGGAAGAGTTTTGTTCAGGTACCTTTGAAGACAAGTAGTCTCGACCATCTGAATAGCTGGAGCCCCTATATTTATCATGCAACATAATAAATACTCCTATATATCTCTCACAACTAACATATGGTATTTTCTAACAGCTACTATCCTTTCATGATTACCGAATTGTTATTATTTTGATCTCTATTGAAAATATGCTAACATGTCTGTTTCTTTGTTTATCCACTCTGAATTTGACTAAGATCATCATAGTAGCAACCAAAATTTAGGGTAAAAACATCCAAAGAAGTCAAAGTCAAGGATATATGAGCAAAAAAAAGTCAACATGACAGAGACATAAGTATTTGGAAAAAAAAAAGTGAGATTTTATTTAGAAGGGCACGCAACAATAATATAAACCAGCAACGGAGACAACATACAAATAAAAGACATCCCACTCCAATTAATCAAACAAATTAAAAGGCGGAGGAACCCAAGAGTTCAAAAAGAAGAGTACAACGGACCAAAAGTGTCCTTAAGAAATCTAGGACCTGCACTAAACTGGAATAGAAAACAACAATATACCTCACTCACTTTTATGGTATTACTGACACTATCACATACCAATCTTAACTCTTGAATACACAGTCACTTGCAATATTTTATTTGTCCATTCATAAACAAACATAGCAGACATCCATGCGAGAGACATACACGAAGACATCCATGCGAGAGACATACACGAGCCATTCAACACCTGCAGACACACTTTAATTTCAGCCCACTGAGAAATTATATTCACTAAGGGAGCAGACAGCAAAGAGCAAAAAGACATATAGAATGACCGGACATAGCCAACTGTCAATCTACAATACCCTTTTGACCCATATTGTCAACTCAAAACTCACATTAGCAAATCATTTGTAACCCATTAAAAAAGGCTTCCACTACCATCGCGATTACAATAATTCCCTCACTTGAACAAATTATAACAATTCATATATGATTTGATTTTAACGAATCATATATGATTTTTACAAATCATATATGATTTTTCTGGCAGAAATTTTGAAAAAAAAAATTTGTCGAAAGCATATAACAATGTATGTCTATAGAAAGATAATTTAATTCTCGTCGCGATGGTATTTTTTTTTGTAGCTTGACAATTTACGGTTTGCGAGATATTTAAGTTTTTAAAAAAGGGTGAAAGTTTATTTTTTTTATTTTGATAAAAAAATAAGTGGCTAAGATTGATTGATGGTAAAAATTGAATTTATAAAGAACTTTTGGCCTAAACCATATTAAATAGATACTGACCGCTTTAACGCATTGTTCAACCCGCATAACCCACCAATTCTTAGAGAAATCATCACACAAACAATTTCTAAGTACATAAAAAATAAAAACGCCAACAACATATTGTAAAACTAATTTATAATTTTACTTCAACAATTTATCGTATTTAATGTACCCTTTTTGACCTGCTAACCAATCTGTGCACACACTTGTTTAATGGAGGTAAAAAAGGTGAAGCATTAGCAAAATGTTTAGACACCGAAAAAAATTTAAAAAATAATCGCCCACAGACATGGATGATGAGTCAAACATCACCTAAACATATTGGAAACCGACATACACAAGATAAATGTTATGACTTAAACTTTATTTTTTTAATCCCATTGGAGGTATAATCCAAATATCCCAACATGATCCAAACTTAATTGAACCATTCAATCCCAATATGACCCGAACCTAATTTGAGCAACTTGTGTACATGTACCAATGACTCGATTCGTTTGACCCGAACCTAATAAATTTTACTCATCCAAAGCCCTACTTTTTCTCATAACTGTCTGTTATAATAATTACTGAATAACATAATGGAAACCTCAAAAATCTGTATTTACTTTATGTGCGAGTAGACATTATCGGTATAAACAACAAAGATAAGTCTAATAGTTGATTTTTATACTAAGTTATGCACTGAATTAACACATATAGACACATCTAAAAACACGCACACAGAGAAGGAGACTCTACCTTGGAGTCATTGATTCGATACCAATTTCCAAATAAGTCGTTAGTGTAACAAATGTAATGACCAAATCCTAATATATTCAGCATGTCCACGTGAACAACAGCTGCATATAGCATATACTTATCATTGCCATCTGCAGTTCCATCCATGTAAGGTCTGAGATCTACGGTCTCTGGAAACGGCACCCTCTTATTAAGTTTCTCAAATTTCCCACTTTGTACATAAAATAAAAATAATAAGAATCACCGATAATATTATAACTTTAACTTACATAATGTTATAGTATACAGATAATATGAACATGAATTAATAAGATGACAAATTATATACAGAAGTAAGGTGATTCTGATTCACGAACCTGAAACTTCTTTAACGCAATCGTTTGTAAAGATACCATGTTTGTTACTCTATCCATGTATCATGGGTTGATATAGGTACATTAGTTCCTTGTGAGTTGTCACTACGTTTATATTTGTTACCGGTAAACTGGTCTATTGGCACATAAGTAGCAATTGCAGTTTAAGTCTCTTCTAAAAAGGCCTTAACCAGGGTATATTCTTTTCAGCTAATATTGATCTAGGGTACGATATATGATAGTGAGATTTAGATCGATCAAGATAATTTCACATAAGTTGCTTCTAATCCAGTGCAACATACTCAGTGCAAAGCATATACAGATCAATTGTCACCAAGCTCGATAGAAGAATTATTATGAAAAAAATAATCCTATTTTATACTCTCTAAACATACGTATTGCAGATACAGTAGCATAGGAACTGTCTGGATTGCCTAATCTTTGTTTCTCACTTGTTAATCTAGGTCTCAGAAGTCTCACTTTTAGAAGCAATACATCATGAAACTGTCCATTGACTTAAGTTTTTTTTTACTAAGATAACCAATCCAGAATTAACACATGGTACCCAATTTACATTAGTTAGAGTGAAATGGAGAACATACATGAGAATCATATTTTTCAATTGGGGATAGTGCCTCTACAGTAGAAGCCATTGTAACAAATGCATACCCTCTGCTCTTCCCATCCTTTTTCTTGGTTATTATCCGTCACCAAAAATAAATATTCCAAACAAAGTTTAACCCATTAATATAGCTATAATTAGCCTAAATTATCTTCATGAGTAATTAAAATCAGCAACATCGATAGAATATAGGAATAGGTTATCCTCAAGTAAAGATTGCACTTTGGGCAACTAAGTGGGTGTTGACATTACTTTTTTGAAGTGACAAGTGGTTATTGGATTACTGCAAATGGAGGTAAAATAATCAAGTTAGGATTCGCTGCAAGCAAGCTGCTTTTGATTATCCGATTACTTAGGGGCGTTTGGGATTACTTATATAAAGAGCTTATGCTTATCCTTCATATAAACCATATGATCAACTTATTTCACCCAAGGGCAAACTTGTAATTATGAATCCACGAAGAATAATCAGTTTCAATTAGCAATTTCAATCTGCTTATAAAAAGTAGCTTATATCACCCTAATATAACTATATAAGCAAGCATACATACTTTACTTCATCCAAAAACTCAATATCTGCTTTTTAAAAAAAACTGAAATACCATATAAGTTGTTTGAATAAGCATATCTCAAACACAAAAAGATATACTCAACGTAAAAAAATTTATTTTCTATCTTATTAATTTAATGTGTCATCATATTATTGTTCATTGGTAGATGGTGATGAGCGTAATCCATTAAGTTTTTCACATTACTTTAATTTTTCATACTCCTATTTAAAATTAGTGTCTATAAAATCAAAGAAAACATTATATTAGTCAAAGGTTGAACATCTGTCAATAATAAAGCCCAGTTGATACCCCGAAAGAATGGATGTCGTTGCACTTCACTTGCACCTTCACATGAACCCAACAGGTTCTTTGGGTCTCTATGCAACAATCTGCAAATCAACTGCTTGGCTGGAAGGCTTACCTGCATAAATCCAAATTCATGGATTAACTTTGTGTACTTTACGGGCCTCCAAGGCACAAAGTTGTGCTTACATCTACCAAAAATGCAAATATGGAGAAACACCATAAACCCCCTTGGGATTGAGTGGGTCGTTGTGATCTATTGAGTAGTTCTTTAATATAGTTGTTAAAAACAGTCTTTATTCCCAATTAATTTTTCTAATGCAACATTTTCTCTTGGTTCGCACCACTCAATTTCAGGAACTTCAGATCCTTTCCTGACCATATACCATTATTAATCAGCTTACATATGCTTAAAAATATGCTCAAATTTATCTGATTATTAGAAAATGCTACCTTACTACAGTTTCAATAAGGTTATCCCAGTCTATGAATTGATTATTAGATGCCCATTTCTTAGTTTGAGGCTTTAATGTTGGATAGTCAATCAAATAGCTACCCATATGGGTACTACGTTGTGTGCATCAACTTCATGAATCGATACAGAATCAGATGCACTTACATAACCATACCCACCAATTCATCATTAGAAGACCCCTCCCAACCTCTACTTTATGCCTACTACCTTTACAAAGAGTCCAAAATCCGTAAAGCCTACTATCATGATTATAAAGATTCATATGAAATCAATTAAGCCAAAGTATTACACTTTACAGCTCTAAAGCAGTAGTTTGAAATACCATGATGAATATGACAAATCTCGACTATATACAGCCATCAAGGCGGATCAGTGCACACAGTGTCTTATTCGTTTATGCAGTTTGACATAGGCATATGTACCCTTAACCATTCAGAACATGAGTGTACACTCACCTAATACTAATTTATTATTATTAATTTATTAGTACAATCATAGCCAAATAGAACAAACACAACTGATTCGATACTTCTTACAAAGCCACATATCTATATTTGCACTCTAAGCTCAAAGCATCAAACTTGATAATAAACACCAAAAATAAATCAAATAAATAAAAAAATAATAAAAGAAAATAATAATAAGAATAATAAATATATATCAAAAGCGAACACAAAATTAACATGGGAAAAAAGAAAACTACCTTGGATGCTTGGACTCGGTGATGAATTAATTCAAATAATGAACTGGTTCGTTGCTTAATAGCTTGGAATTTGCAATTCCTATGAATGGAGATTTTATATGCTCCATTCCTGAAATTATATAGACACAATAAACATAACAACCCCCAATCCCCCATGAACTCCTTAGGATTGGAATATAGGTACGAAGGTTTTTTTAATCTTTCAGGAGGAATGATTTTTATGGGAGTCGCTATTTGAGTTGGGGGTGGATTTACTCCGGCTTTTTTTTTATAAATTACATTTTTCACTCACAATTATGAAAAATACCATTTAAGCCCATGTGTATTTTCATGGTTTTTGTATATATGAGTATAAAAACGATTTTTTAAACTTTTTTAGGCAAATTAGGAAATAATTAGGTTTAATTATTTTTTAAAATTAATAAAAAAATTCAAATTAAAAAAAATATTACCAAAAAAAGTATGATTTGATTTTTTTGAAATGGAAAAGTCCCCACTAGGGGTTTTATTTTATTAGGTAAAAGATAAAAATGATCCTGATATAGAATTTTAGTAGGATCTATGGGCGGTTTTGGGCCGGCGCATCATCAGCAACTGAGCAGGGCTCAACCCACTAAGGGGCACTAAAATTTTTTATACCCATTATATGTACTAGGCCCATCCACTTAAAAATAAACCCTATTAATCATTTTAATCAAAAAAGTCAAAAACGATTGTGAAGGGACAAAAGGGTGAAAACCTAACCCACTTAAATATATTTTATTTTGTAGAAATAATACTTTTGTTCCAAGAATGATTTTTGTTCGTACTTTCGGCTTTTCGTACTTGATTATGGTTTATGGATATTATAGTATAAGAGCATTTTTTTTTCGTGCCGGGCCTAATTTTTTTTACGTTCTCAGCACCGCCCCTGGTAGGATCTCAATATTAACCATATGATTTTAAGATCTCGATCGATCTGATCTTACTTTTGTCAAACTATAAGCTAAAAAACTAAATTTATGTATTAAATTTTGTAGAATATGAAAATAATAAGCTAATTATATTAAACACCTCATAATCATAATTTTGACATATATATTTTCATTATATATATGGCATGGGCGTAGCTAGGAATTTGATTTTGGGTGGGCAAAAAAAATTGAAGGACATTAGCAAGTGCTAAAAAAATCATAATATATAAGTATGTAAAAATGTTGCAATAACTTTGTTCATTTAGCGCTTTAGTTGCCCACGACGTTCGTCCGCATCATTAAAATCATCTAAAAGTGAATCTAAACTAAGATCCTTAGCTATATCTTTCTTAATGTAAAGAACTAAACTATCAAAAAGGAAGTCATCATCCATTCTATTTCGGAGTCTATTTTTCACAATTTTCATAACTGAAAATGCACATTCAACAACCTTGTTGAGGAATTCGATGTAACTATATTCTGTGTGGACAGGATTACTTATTTATTTAACCAATCAAGTTTTGTAAAATATTTATAGAAGAATTAATAAGGGGCGATGGATCAATTGCACAACAATTATTATTCCTACATGGACTTAATAAGTTGATAAGGTGAACAAAAAAACAATATTAGTTATACTTTACAACATTGGACTTTTAACATAGTAATACATATGTACAATTTTTAGGGTTTTGTGGGTGAGCCATGGCCCACCTTACCTCACATAGCTCCGCCACTAATATATGGCATTTCTTTAAGATGGTTTAAAATAGTAGTAATATTTTGTCAAGATTGTCGAAATATCTATCGAAGCATATGTGTTACCTATCATGTTTCATTATTTTTTATTATTTATTTTTTATTTATTTATTTATTTATTTTTTGCCATAGTTCTGCACCCGATTGAGCATCCCCATAATTTTCAATACAAAATGCATGCTTTTAGACATAATTATCATTTTGCTTTTCTTTTTTGACTTCAGAGAACCCTTACTAGAAGATATATTGAAGTGAAATATTGTATGAGATCGAACTATATTGAGAAGCTGATTTTTTTTTTTCTTTTTTTTTTCTTTTTAATAAAAAATAAAAAAATCTGTACACTTTATATACAGTTGCTCTATATTTTTGGATTTTGCTTTCACACCGATGTATAACAAGCAAATTAACTTTATGCAACATTTGAATACAAAATTGTATATGTATACAAATTAATGTTATCTGAATTAGACAAGATTAATTAGTTGGATCAATTTGGCCGATTAGTTATTTTTTTTAACGTTGAAAATTTTACTAAATTTTATTAAGCAAAATTAGCAAAAAGCTAAAGAAAAAATGAAATTACAATGTGTTTTTACAAGTAGGTTTCGGATCAAAGATTCAACCGATCTAATTATAATTGAATTTCCTTTTCCTATGAAAGATCCAAGTGTGCGGAAGAATTTTTATCTCCTCAAGAATGAAAACACAATTAATTACGGTATCTCCAAATGATCCAACACATTGTTTGAACAAGCACACTAAGACATGTTTTCCCTAAAGTCGAGAAAGGAACCGAGTCTTCCCACTTGATTAAGCTAGCAAGGTCTTTCAAGTGAGATTATCTAAGCCCCACGATTTAGCCACAATTGTTCATAAGTTTGAGGCTAGTTGACCGATCAAGTTTGAGACACGCTCTGATACCATATTAACCATTGAGATTTCCTGTCTGTCATTATTGATCTCAAATTATAGATTATAAAGAAGAATAATAAATCCTAATCTTAATGTACCTCAAACACCAGGCTTTAGCCAACTAACTAAACTCATCTAATAAAATAGTTATATTTAGTGTTTTAAGTTTCGACTCCAGTTCGAGCTTTCACATTTTTATGACTCGAACAACGGGAGAGTATTAGATGAGATTAGGTAGTTGGCTCAAGCCTGATGTTTACGATCTATTAAGATTAGGGTTTACGATTCCTCTCTGTAACCTATAAATTGTGATTAATAATTAAGCTAAATATACGAGAATTTTAATGTTCAATAATCTGATTAATTATTAGTAGGATATAATACTTTTTGTTTTTATTAAAGTCTATTGAGTTTATCAAGAGTTTTGCTAACAATAAACTTTGAGGTTGTAGTTAAAAGGATATTTTTTTTCTTGCAACTTGATGTAATAAATTATTTCACCCAATCACAATTAAGTGTTAGTTATATGACCTTCTTTTTCGGAATTGTTTTCACAAATTTAGTGATTTTCAATTAATCATGATAAATCCATTGAAGGCAATGCAATGTCGATCACTTGCTTAACGACAATCTAAAAACTGTTGTTAACAAAACCCATATATCAATTAAAAAAGTACTATAAAATGAGATATTATATCACGTTAAACTATGCTTTAGAAATACCTAGATAATCTTCTCACTAAAACGTACTATTTTTAAAGTTTTACATCCACGTATGCATACAAATTTTCATTGCGGAAAATTATTTTCAATGGCCGGTGTGCCATATTCAGATGGATCAGGTTTTCTTAAATTATTCTATAGATATTCAATTGGATGCCCATATATATATATATATATATATGCCCATCAACTTATGTTAATAAAAATATTTCTGGTGTTTAAAGAAAAAGGAAAATGACGTAGCATCTACCTAGGTTAAGTTGGACTACTGATGTGAACACTTGTGTACGGTACGTTTGTATAAAAAGAACAGTTACACTAGTTAATTATATTATTTTAATCATAATTAAACGAGAAAAAAAGATACAAAAGGACGAAATGTTCGGCTGGTGGAACTCGTGATGTTTTATTTATTTATTGACCAAAGAAAACCCTACTTAATCATTAAGGTTAAGAGAGAGTACAACAAATCTTGAAGATTTGCAAAATGGATTTACCAAACACAAAACATAACCAAATAATGTTTTCTTTACAAGAAAATGAGGATTTGGTGGATCACGATGAACCTTGTTTGATTTCTTTTCATCAACAGCAAGATCGTGTACCCAATCTTGATGAACATGTTTCCATGGTGGATGGAATGGGTATTGATAGAAGTAGTATAAATCGTGCCGAAACCAGCACCAAGAAAATAGGCGGAAGCCGCTCACTGAATAAGCTTCATTTGGTTCGTGGTAGTGGTGATGCGGGAGGAGATGAGCAAGCGCAGAAGAAAATGCTTCATCGAGAGATCGAAAGACAACGGAGGCAAGATATGGCTAAACTTCATGCTTCACTTAGAGAAATACTTCCTATCGAATTCGTCAAGGTGAAATCTTTTATATTCAATCTACTAGTTATCTTGTTGTTTTAGTTGCGTGGTACCAAAAATGTCTATAGCATCCCATTAACCATAGGTTGTGGATTCAAGTCTATAAAGATGGATGTGTTTTAGTTATTTTCCGTTAAAGAAAACATGAACATATGCATTAATGATGTTAAAACGTACCCTAGATATTTCTTAATTCTATTGCATGTTTGGTGTTTAGGGAAACCGTTCGATATCAGATCATATGCATCAAGCAGTGTATTACATCAAACAAACGGAGGAAAATGTTAAACGGTTAGGTATGAGGAGAGATCAGCTCCAAAATTATTTAGATACTAACGGAAGCTCGATGAATCATCTGCTTAATACGGTCTCAGTCAACTATTGCAATGGGGGAGTCGAGATTTTGATCAATAGTTGCACTATAGAGGACGGGTTCCACCTTTCACGAGTACTAAAGGCTCTTGTTGAAGAGAGTCTTAATGTTACAAGTTGCACTTCAACCAAAGTAAATGACCGGTTTCTTCACTCTATTCAATCTGAGGTACCATACTACCATTTACAGCAGATCATTGTTAAGTTACATGTTAAAAATTGAAAGTTTAATTGTTTTTAAGTATATATCCAGAAACTAAAGTTTAATCTTAAATTCTCTAATTATTTTTGCAGGCAAGTGATCTGGCATTACTTGATCTATCAATGTTGGAGCAAAAACTAGTATTTGTATCCAATACTCGGCCAAATTTTGATTAAGAATGCCGTAATCACAACTTGAACATCAGAGTAGATTTGATTTGTGGAGATCATGGTGCACATGTTATAAACCACATTCATTGTGTTTTTGCACGTCTAGTTTGTGTCCATGTTTGAAGTTGAGTCTACATGAAGGTTAATTTTGTCACCCGTGTTTTAATGTTATAATTTCTTTTCTGAATTAATATAGCATTTTCACGTTCATGGTTACATGTTGTCGAATTTTTCGTTTTGATTAGGTGTTATAATATATTGTTATTCTTCATTTAAGATTATCGCACGACCACTACTTCTTATCTTGGTATTGCAGGCAATTGATCAACAACATCTTATAAAAATATGGTGCGATAACAAGCTTACAGTCACAACTTAAATTTAGATCAATCATAGCTAGCTGAGAGACGTTGCAACTGCACCTTTAAACCTTCTTTACTTTTTCAGAGGAAAATGTATCAATGGTTAGCTTACATGAATTAAATCTATTCCCTGTTGCTTCTTGGATATTCTTGTAAAATATTTACCATGTTTTAATTTATCAAACTGAAAGAAAAAAAAAAAAAAAAAAAAAAAAAAAAACATTTGATTAGTAGTCCAGTGCCGTGATTTTTTTATTTTTTATTTTTTATTTTTATCATTTAAAAAAAAATGCAAACTCAGGCATTCTCTATACATATGTTAAATAGTTCACCCACATGTCATAACTGTGACTTGAAACAACAACCATGCCACTTGATTTGAGAGCACCTTACATTTTCACATGCTACAGGCTAGAAGCCCCTGCTTGATGTTGAAGTTTCCCTTTTAAGTTCTTAATTGTTCTTTTTCTTTTTTAATGGCATTTGTATTAGAAAGACATTAGCAAGATGCTAGGGACATAAAGTTGCATGGTAGATTATAAGACGTTACAAGGGTTACAAAACCTCTCAATCAAATTAAGGAGGTTTTTCTATATCTGTTCGATACCCAAGTGAACATAAAGAGTTATATGTCTTTGAGAATTAGCTCTTTAATTTGTTACGCCTTTTTTTTTTTCCCTTGTAAGTGCTTTCGTTACGAAAACGCCATAAAACCCATATAGTGGAGTGGACAATTGCAACAAAGATAATTGAGAGGGGTGTAGCCATTTGCAAGGTTGAAGATATCATTATGTAAGTGTTGTTGATGTTCCACCATTTTAAGACCTCCGACCATGTACTTGCAATCAAGCATTTAACAAAGAGGCGCTCTTCCGTTTGTTGGTCATCAACACATATCGTGCATCGGGTAGAATGCAAATCAATTCCATTTGGTAGAGAGAATTTCGATCAGAGAAATGAAATAAAGCGGGGATTAGAATTTCAAAGAATATATATCAATAGAGAAATTTGATGGATTATATTGTTTAGCAACAACTGAGACTCAGTAAGAGAAATGTGCAAAAATTCATTTTGTTCAATTTTTTTAACACTTTTTTGTTAGATGAAAAACAAAGAAAAACAGTTTATACAAATCATTTACCAATTACTAGTAAGAACTAAGAAGTGGAAGCATATTTCACTTTTAAAACCCAGCAAGTCATTAATTGACATCAACATGGAGTCAAGGACATTGAAGATTCCTAATTCTGTTCTATATGTTTTTACAACGAAATTGATAATGTGCGTGCACCAAATTATAAAAAAAAGTAGCACACGATCTGCAAATCCACGTATAATCCATAAATAGCCACATATCACAGTTGTCATCAAAAAATTTGTTCTGCACTTATTCATCAATCAGATCCAAATCCGAATAGATGTTGTCTGTATAATTTTTATGCACTTATCCATGTCGCGGTTGAGTGTTGTTCATCTCCTACTACCACCAACACGCGTAACTGCCCCATAGGCCAAATCTTTTCTCCTGTGAATCCTGTTAATGACGTTGTAGCTGGTATCAACTGACTTTGGATTTCCGGTCGCAGTCTTTTGAAATAGTGATCGTACAGGATGTCTGCGGATGCTCCTCCATCAATGTACATGCGGTGGATGTCATGTCCCCCTGTATGTATTTCAATGGTTAGAGGCTCCACGACTGCGTTGTCCGCAGCTATAGTAGGGAAGGATATCTCTTTTTCTGGAGAGAAGTTTTGGCTGACTTTTTGCTTTATCCTGCGTTGCCATGATTGTATCATGTATATAGTATCAGCTTTTTCCTTTGGGGGTTCTTTCTTACCCCCGTTTCTCTGTTTATATTTTCCTTCCTTGATGTTTTTTACGAGGTGGTCCATCCTTCCTTCTCTAACTAGCTTTTCAATTAGTTGTTTTAGTTGGACGCACTCGTTAGTTGTATGGCCTTTTTGGCCGTGGTACTCGCAGTATCCACTACCTAGGCGTTTTTCTTCTGCAGTGCGCATTGGTAGTGGTTTTGGGAAGTTCGCACCTTCTGTTACAAATATCTCTCTCGGAGTCTTAGTGAGAGGAGTATATTTGTCGTTGTCTCTTCCATTGCGATAATTCCTGCTGCGGTTGTTATTCTGATCATTGGATTGTCTCCGCGGCTGTTCTTGTTGCCTATAGTTTGAATAACCTTTTTTGCTATCCGCAGCAGCTGCTTCTCCTTGTATAAAGGATCTGGTGCGCTTTGTTAATTCGTCAAAGGTCTGTGGAACCTTGTCATTCAGCTTGCGGATGAGTTCTGGGTTATTGATCCCATTCATGAACCCTGAAATTTTTAGGATTTCAGGACATGTTTTGACTTGTATGCACTCATCTTTAAAACGTTCTATAAAAGCGCTGGTTGATTCCCCTTGACGCTGTTTCACTCTTGCTAGTTCCACAGGGTTTTTAGCGCACTTCTTTCGCTGGGTGAAGTTGAGGCGGAATGCTTTCCGTAGTTCCTCAAATCCACCGATGCTCCTACGTGGGAGTTTGCTAAACCATGTGCGCGCGTTTCCTACTAACGTGGAATTAAACATGTGGCACCACATAGGCTGTGGCCAATTTTCGATAGTTGTGGCTGATTCGAAAATTTTTAGGTGATCGTCGGGATCACCTGTTCCATCATATGTTTTCACGTTAGCGGGCATGCGCCTGCGTTTGCGGTCTGAGTAATCGCTGATGCGCCGTGTAAACGCATCGATTTTCTGGCGTCGCCATGGGAGAGACATATCTTCATCCTCTTCCTCGCGACGTCTTCCTCTTGACTTCCAGTGTCCTGTTTCTTTATCCTCGTTGTCCGAGGAGTCGCTGGAAGAAGAGTAGTCTCTTTTTCGGCGCTTGCGCCGGCTTCTTTCAGAAGAAGAGCTTGAGGGATCTCTGCTTGGGGATCTTCTTCTCCCCAACCTGTCTTGAATCCTCCTACTCCCAGGTTTGGAAGATCCTTGGCTTGGCGAATGTTGAGGCCCTAATCGATCTTGTATTCCCCGACTGCCAAGTCTGGAGTGGACATTGGTGCGCCTCTCGCTGTCTCCTGAGTATTGTGAATCAGATATCGTACCCAACCTATCATGGATAGTGGTACGTTCTGCGCGTCTTCCTCGTGGGTGACGCGATGGTGATGGTTCGCGTTGAGGACCAAAATTGAGTCGGGCTTGTAAACCCGCGCTTGCTCTTCTTGCATGAGGGCGGTTAGGGTTTCATAATTTTGGGATACAAAGTTTCCCAAAGTTAGATCAGGTGCGTCCTCAGTTGTTGCAAGAATTTCTGCCTCAGTGTTTGGCGCCCTGTTTCGTTCAGGCGCGCCTGGCGGCGCAGTGTTGTTCACTGCGGGTGTAGCCTGATGAGGAGTGGTGAAGAGGGTGCGTTGGAGTTCCTCAACGCTTGGGACCACTGGTGTGGCTTGAGTAGTTCTTATAGGTAGTTCTACTGCTAGGCGAGGTGGGGTTGTTCCTGCCTCGTGGTGACCAGGTGTGCTGGTTGTCCCAGCGACTTGTCTGGAGGTTGGATCTTGTTGATTCTTCCTCTGATGGTCACGTTTTTCTGACTGCGGAGTCCGCTGGCTCGAATTCTTATGTTTCGTCATTCTAGTTCTTAGTAGGGTCCCACGGATGGCGCCACTTGTTGATACAAAAGTTGGGCGTACCTGGTAATGGGCTTAGGCTTTCGTACCAATTCACTTCTTAGCACTTGTTACCTGCGTACTAAGAAAATAAGACAACACCGTTAGGCTTATCGAGGGATTGTCTCCCCCGATTAGACTCCGGTGTGAGAGTAAGTAATCGATTTAGGGTTCTCGTAAAGAGTTAGGGTTGTATATCGTACCTTTGAATGAGAATCGTATGATTCTATATATAGGGGCTAGGAAACCGTGTTTCTTGCTCCTTACTCTTCGCACGCGTAGTGCTTATCCGAGGTAAGGATATCTATTCCACGATTAGATAATCCTTATCGTGTACCCGGTGGGTTTGATTGGGCATTGGGCTTTGTGAGCCCAAGGCATTAATACTGAGGCCCATACCATTGTCATGGTAGCCCACTCGTGGTGGACTTAGGCGCGAGTAATGTTTATCATTTGGGCTTGTGGCCCAAATATAGACTATACGTCATCATGGACGTACTGTTAAGGTGTGTTCTGTGATTTTTTTTGCATCATGTGATCTCACGTATTCTGTTTTTTAGCCTAAATTCAAGAGAATTTGTTTTCTGAGGTAGCAAAACTCGGTCGGGCTCGGGTCACGGGTCCAAACGGGCTCGGGCCTGAACGGGCACGCGCTTAAACAGGCCTAGGTCAAACGGACTCATGTTAAATGAATCGCTTTATATTTAAATAGCTAATCATAATATATGTACAAGGGCTTTTTGTTTTTATTTTTATTTTTATTTATTTTTTATTTTTTATTTTTTTTGTAATTGCAAGGCCTATACATGCTTATTTAAAAAAAGAGAAGGGGGCAAAATGCGTCTAAAACAAAACAACCAATATAAGCCTATTCTTATGATCCCCTCTCTACTAGTGGTGGGTATTGTGGCTAGAAGAGACATTCCAACATGTTAGGCCGCTTGTGACGTTTACGTTTTAGTTGTGGCATTCTTTCTTAGAACCCAATTTGGTTTAGTTTCGGTATCGGTGATGTTCTTCATTTTGTGAAAATCTTGTCTTGTCTAATGAATTGCTCGTCATTTTTCCAAAAAAAAAAATAAATAAATAAAAAATTGAGGTAATCCAAACCGGATTCTTTTTTGGGTAAAGGGGATTACCCCGCCAAAATGCATATAAACACAAATAACGGTTCAGTACAATGGAATGTGGCAGAGTACCACATTAACCTCAAGCAAACGCTTGAACTACCAATCAATCATCAATTGGTTGTGACATGCCACAAACCGAAGAACTATCTAAATACAATAACCAGAACACCAATCAGTAAGAACCACTTGAAAGTACAGGTAACACCAAATAACGCAGCCAACAAATCACCCGGAGTATAGTAAGCAAGCTGAGACTGCCTCCTTAAAAAACCTTCCCAAGATAAAAAACCCAAAGGGAAAATCTCTTGGAAAGGAAAAAAGAGTACAGCTCTCGACCGGCACTCCACTTCCACCAGATAACCAAACGAACTCATGTCTTGAAAAGAGAACAAATCACGTGCTATGAGTAGAAGATCGAATGAGAGAACTCGGAAACTTCCAAAGCTCCATTAAAGATTCCACATTCTTCGCCCGCTTGAAGATACTAGAGAGAAATTTGAGACGAACAGTAGACTTTATCACTTCAATAACCTGAGCTTCCGACCTCTTCTAGTTCTTGAACAATCTATTATTGCGTTCTTGCCATATAAAGTAGCAAGCTGTCGCAAACACCAGCTTAGAAATAACACATCTGACCGATCTCCTCTTGGACCAAGGGATAAGATAATCAACAATCAGATCCAACGAGGATGGCATAGAAGGAACACCAGTCATAATCTTCACATGATCCCAAACCTGCATAGAAAAATTACACTGAAAAAATAAATGGTCATGTGAGTCCGACTGAGAGCTACACAATGGGCACCGAAGCAGGTTTAAGTTAGTATTGCTACTAACATCCCATTGCCTCAGATTATCTTGAGTCTTCAATTTTCGTTTAATAACCAGCCAAAAATTGATCGCGTGACGGGGAATCCGATGAGAAAACCAAACCAAATGAAACCAATCAATAGCATCACCCCTAGGCGAATACAATTCCAAACAGTGCCCACCGAAAAATCATGAAGCACTCCCTCCTGGGTCTTCCAAACCAATTTATCCAAAGAATCTAGATTAAGGGTAGGAGCATTAATCTTACCAAGCAAAGGGTATTTAGAGTACCAGTTACAAGGCCATATCCAATTACCATCAACAATAGAGTCTTTAACCGAAAGAGAACGATCCAAACCAGCCCTGTACATATCCCAAGATGTTATAATATCAATAAGCGGGCTCTGAGCATACCAATTATCAAACCACACCGATGCCATATTACCGTCTCCTATCTTATACCAAACAAACTGACGAATAATCGGTCATAAATGAAGGATTTTTCTCCAGCTCCACGACATGTTACCGAGAAACGGGACATCCCAAAAACTATGGCCCCGTAATTTGTAGCAATGAATCCACTGAACCCACAAAGATTCCTTATTAATTAGCAATCTCCGAATATGAGTAGTGATTAAAGCCTTATTGAACTCTTCCAATCTACGAAGTCCAAGACCTCCTTCATTCTTAGGAAGACACACAGTTTCCCAAGCCACTTTAGCTTTACCTCTACGCATATCACCTTGGCACCATAAGAAACCATGCATAAGCTGTTCAAGATCCAGCATAATACGAGACGGAAGAATAAATATCGAGGCCCAATAAACGTGCATAGAAGCTAACACAGACTGAATAAGCTGGACCCTTCCCGCAAAGGACAAGAACTTATTCTTCCATTCACCAATTCAATTTTTAACTTTTTCAACCAGCTCCTTACAATCATGGTAAAGCAATCTAGAAGCAATTAAAGGAACACCCAAATATTTAATCGGTAGCGTACCTTCTTCAAACGGGAGAAAATTAAGAATATTTATCTTCTCATAATTCAAGACATTACAAAAATACGACGTACTCTTAGGCAGACTAAGGACCAGGCCCGAAGCATGTTTAAATTCATCCAAAGCATCCATAATAACCCGGGCAGAACTAACATCACCATGAGCGAACAGAAAGAGATCATCAGCAAAGCAGAGGTTAATAAGGTTAAGATTGGCACAATGCTGATGATAAGTAAACACATCTGACTTTCGAACTTTCCTTTGCAACATAAGCGTAAGAACCTCCATGACAAGAGTAAATAAGTAAGGAGACAACGGGTCACCTTGGCGCAAACCTCTTTTACCTTTAAAATATCCATGGAGAACACCATTAATACTCAGAGAGAAAGAGGTGGTAGATACGCATTCCATAATCCAACCAATCATACGCGGATGAAAGCCAAAACCCATAAGCACTTCCTTAAGAAAAGACCAATCAACGGTATCATAAGCTTTCTGAATATCAACTTTGAAGGCACATCTAGCAGGGCCTCTATCTAAATGGTAGTTATGCATAATCTCTTGAGTTAAAAGAATATTGTCAGAAATGCGTCTGCCCGGCACAAAAGCAGATTGATTTGGACTAACAAGAGTGGAAAGGCACCCCTTCATCCTATTGGCAAGAATCTTGCTAATGCATTTGAAAAGAACATTGCAACATGAGATAGGCCGATAATCCTTAATTCTGAGAGGAGTAGAGACCTTCGGAATTATAGCAATTATAGTGTGGTTTAACTCTTTTAAAAGGGTACCATTAACGAAGAATTCCTGGACTGCTTTAATCACATCATGCGAAACAATGTCCCAAGCTTCTTTAAAGAAAGCAGCTGAATACCCATCCGGACCAGGCGCCTTATCATCCCCCATAGAAAAGATAGCATCACGAACTTCCTGAGGCGTCACACTACGAACCATAAGATTAGCAACATTATCGGAGAGTTTGCTAGAAAAAGATTGGAAATATTAAAAGGATGAGTAACTCCTTGTTGCCCAAGAAACCCCATGTAATGATCAACAAAAGCCATAGTAACTTGGTCATCGTTAACCCGAGTACCATGCATATCAGTCACACTATCAATACCGTTCCTAGTAGCCCTACTCTTGACCACCTTATGAAAGTAAGTTGTATTAGAATCCCCCAGCTTAAGCCAACCAACTTTCACTTTTTGCTTAAAAAACGCTCTTCAACAATAATAGCATCATTAAAAGCTTGGAGATAAGTAGCCTCCTCTAAGCGAAGATCAACGTTAAAAAGATTACCATCAAGAGCTCGTTGAACCTCGTCCAATTCATGCCTCAAACAAGTCACATTATCATGAATATTACCCTGATCATAACGCAATTTTCAAAGGGGTTTTTTAAGAGCTCTAAGCTTGGACACCACTTTGAACATCCAAAATCCATTAATTCCCAGGGACCATCCCTGATTCACAACTTCTTTAAATCTCGTATTATGAACGAGGATATTAGAGAACTTAAACGGACGTGGAATCTGCTTGACAGACCTAGGAATACGAAGAATAGCGGGGGCATGGCCACATATTCGATATGGCTGAAATAGAGCATTAGCCCCCACAAAAAGATCACAAAATTCCATATTAGCCATAATGCGATCAATCTTTTTCAAAATACCATCTTCTCCATTAGGTTTCTGGTTCCAAGTGTATCTAAGACCCGAGCTATTAATATTCGACACCTCAATATCATGAACACAATCTCGAAACTCTCTTATAGCAATGTGAATATTAGAGGAGCTCACAGACTTATCATTCAAACAGAGCGAAGCATTAAAATCCCTCAACAAACACCAAGGACGACCCCTAATATAAACCTTATGAACGCCAAGATTATGCCAAAGGTCCTTACGACGAGTATATCTATTATGGACATAGATAAAGGAACAAAAGATTCCTTTTTATCGCTTTTAAGCTAAATACAAGTGTGAATTACCTGGTCATTTTGAGAGATGACAATCAGATCAACATCATCAATATTCCAACCCAAAATAATTCACGATCCGTTCACACAATGCACACCATTAGACGTCCAGTTCCAACGACGAAAAACCTTAGAGCATAACCTGTCAAGATTTGGACTAGCCACATGCAATTCTAAAATGGCACAAACAGAAAGATTGTTGTCGTACATAGCCTGACGAACCTCGTTTTGTTTGGGGGCCTGGTTCATACCCCGAATGTTCCAAGAAGCGACACTAAACATGAGTACTCGTTGTATAGGAAGTGCTTGCTTCCTTTTTCCCATCATTACCACTAGCATAACCAAGATCTTCCACCTCATCACTGTCGCTATCATGAGCTATATTGGGATCAAAATACTTTAAATTTGTAGTGTTAGAATCAACAATATTATTATTAGCTGACAAAGCATCAAAAGAATTTTTTAACGAAACAATATTAGTGTCATCAAAAGTACCAGCCTTCTCACGAACATTAGACTTATGGCCTGATCACGATCATTAGTAGGTTGTTTAAGCCCATTCGTACCTTGGGTTTTTGGCCCATTATCATTAACATCAGTTCGAGCATTCACTTCTTTATGAATCTGATTAGTACTAGCATTAGAGACATTATTTTGATCACTTCCCTTCGAATTATAATTGTCTTTATTATGCGAAGTAGAAGCCTCCTCACCACTTTTAGCGGGTTTAACAACAGGTCGATAATAGAAGTTAGGCATTGGCTTATTTAGTCGAACTCCATTAATAGGCCGAGAAGGGTTTCTAGCCTATTGCTTGCCCTTACCATTTTTGTGTTTAACCTCCTTAAACCCATCATCAGAAATAGGTTCTTCAACAGCCTTTGGTTTCTTCGGACAATGATAATCATTATGAGCAATTATCTTACATGTACCACAACGAGGTGGATGCTATTCGTACTCAACTTCAATCGTTTCCAATGAATGGCCTGATCCGTCAAGAAAGGGGATAGCCACCACCAATGACTCCTTTAGGGCTTGAGTAGATGACACCTCTATAAGTGCTCGAGCATAATCCGCTTGTCCCCAAGATTTGAGACACATAGTACTAGTGTAAGCGTCCAACATCATAGGGCGACCAATCATGGTTGCAATCAAACTAAGTCCCACATCAGTGTATGCAGCCACTGGAATGTTATGCAACTTAACCCAAACTGGCGCACAAGTAATTTCATCTTTTTTGAGCTTAGTGTTTGGCGTCCAAGTATTTAATATGATAGGAACCGTTCTAATGATCCACGGTCCATTCTCAAGACCCTGATTCATACCACTTTTAGTCACAAACTGGAAAAAGAAAAACCCATTTTTGAGCATAATACGTTCCAAACCATACTTAGCCCATGTGTTCTTAACATAAGTCTCAACAACAGGGAAGGCTAATCGTTTACCAATAAAGTATCCATAGAGCGTATTGGCAAACCTACTACTTACTTCCAAACCGGATTCAATATGGTAAACCTATCAACAATCCAAGAATATGAAAGAACATTGATTTCTCCTTCTAAAAATCCTTTCTTGGAGGTTGTAAGTCGAAACAATCCGGTTCTTAAAAACACCATATAATTAACACAATTCAAGCACTAGTTTGAAAAACCATATCAAAGCATTTCTTTGTCCGATCACATAAAACTACTTTTATATATTCGCACACATAAACATTCAAATCTGCATTATAATTTTTTTATAACCTGTGTATCTTATTTAAATAGGTCAAGTTTTCTTAAACTATTCAAAAGATATTCGATTCGAAGCCCACAAATATATGTTCAACAACTTAATGATACGTCAAAGTGTCAAACATATGTTAATAAAAAAGTTTCCAGGTGCAATGTTCGAAGAAAAAGGGAAATGACTTCAGCCTAGGTTAAGTTGGACTACTAGTGTGAACCCTTTAATGTAGGGTTACGTTTGTATAAAAAAACAGTAACACACTAACACTAAAGAAATATAAAAACATTGATGTAAATCTTTACAATATCATATTAATTATCTTCTAACTTTATATAAAGTTGACATGTATAGTTCATTATTTATCTCTTGTAACATGTTTTATTGATTTAACACTGTTGTAAGATCAAGTAGAAAGATTTAGCATTTCCTTAAGTATAATTAGGCTTGTAACAAAAAAGTTTTTTTTTAAAAAAAAAAAAAAAAAAAAAAAAAAAAGAAAAAAAGATCAATGTTCGGCTGGTGGAACTTGCGATCTTTTCATTATTTATAGACAACTGAAAACCCTACTTTATTATTTAGGTTATTCGGAGAGATTGCAATAAATCTTGAAGATTGCAACATGGATTTACCAAACACAAAAAATAAGCAAATAATGTTTTCTTCGCAGCAACATGAGGATTTGGTGGATCATGATGAACCATATTTGATTTCTTTTCAACAACAAAAAGATCAGGTACCCAATCTTCATGAACATATTTCCATGGTGGATGGCATCGGTATTAATAAAAGCAGTATAAATCATCCCGAAAGCACCACAAAGAGAAGGAGCGGAAACCGCTTAAAAAATAAACCCAATTTGGGAGGTGGTAGTGGCAGTGGTGCGGGAGCAGATGGTGGAGATGACCAAGCACAGAAGAAAATGCTTCATCGAGAGATCGAAAGACAAAGGAGGCAAGATATGACTAAGCTTAATGGTTCACTTAGGAATTTACTTCCTAATGAATTCATCAAAGTGAGATCATTTACTTTTCATTTTAGTTGTTGTAATTGTGTCTCCAAAATATCGATTTTTGCATTAATGATGTTGAAACTCTGTATGATTTATTGTTGGTGTTTAAGGGAAACCGTTCAATATCGGATCATAGGCATCAAGCAGTGCAATACATCAAACAAATGGAGGAAAACGTCAAAGGGCTAAGTACGAGGAGAGATAAGCTCAAGAATAACAAAAGCTCAAGCTCAATGAATCACCTGCTTAATACTGTCTCAGTCAACCTTTGCAATGGTGGAGTTGAGATTTTGATCAATAGTTGCACTATAGAGGACGGGTTCCACCTTTCGCCAGTACTAAAGGCTCTTGATGAAGAGGGTCTTAATGTTACAAGTTGCACTTCAACCAAAGCAAATGACCGTTTACTTCACTCCATTCAGTCTGAGGTACCATGTACACCACATTATTCTTAAGTTACATGCTTATAATTGATGAAGTTCGATTGACTGCAAGTAAAATGATCCACAGACGTTAACTTTAACCCTCAACTATTCGAATATTTTTGCAGGAAAATTTGGCATCACTTGATCTATCAATGTTACAACAAAGACTAACATTTGTAGCAAATACTCAGCCAAATTATTATTAAGAATGCCGTAATCACAGCTTGAAAACCAGAGTAGCTAGATTTTATTCATGGAAGTGGATGTACTCATTCATTTGTGTGTTTGTCAAGTTTTAGTTTGTGTGCGACGTTTAAAGGGGAGTCTATATGAATGTTTAATTGTTGAATCTCATTATTCAGTCTTATAATTTCTCTTTTAGGAATATCGTATATTTACGGTACATTTCATGGTTACATGTTGCGAGTTCTTGGTTTTCATTAGATGATTATGATATATTGCATACGTACTAGGACTCACTTCTTGAAATTTTATTAAAGGGTTGCAACTGCACCTAATCTTAAAGCAAAATCAGCCATGAGCTTAGTAGTTACTTACATGAAAATTGTGTTAATTGACATGAATTTCATCTCTTGTTTCTTGGAAATTCTTGTATAATATACCATGTTTTAATTTAGTGCAGTGAAGAAAGGAAAACACACTCAGTAATGCATATTTCTAAAAAGAATCCAGGTGATCACACTAAGACACTAGTAATGTTTGCAGCAAGATAATTTGACGTCAATGCTATGTTTATATATGCTTTAATTTTTGAGTTCATAGTATTTGTGCCACTAATTGTTTTTTGTCCAAAGGTACCTATTATATTGAACACTGGCCACGCGATTATAGGTTCTGAAACTCAAGGTTATGTGTCGTTGTTTTTACCATGAGTATGGGGACAAAAGGGAAGGTCTCAAGTTTGAGCGTGAGCAGGTCTTTCTTGCTCTTAATATATCGTGTATTTACATCCCTAACTTGTATTGGCCGGGGTAATCTACGTACTTAATCTGTTATAATCGATCATAAAATCAAAAACATGTCACTTGTGCACGTCCTAGGTAATTAAAACACATATATTTTTAATTGCCAGCTTGGTAAAAATCCTGAATAATTACACGTTGCTACAACTACAAGTAACTTGCATGTTGCTCTAAAACTAAAATTTGTAAAGTAATCACTAACCTACTATAATCGTCGTTATATATCATCAAAATCTAACACATTTTTAACCACCTATTTTTTTAACGTAGCCATTCGGGGTATGTTAATAGGTTATTAAAAGATTTAATATATCGTATTTTAATGAGATGGTTATTATAATACTTTGATTACATGATTAATTATAATTAATCACACTCAATGGTTGTCATGAAGTTACAGTATGATCAAGTATGACTGAGGCATTTAACCTAGCTGCCGATATGCAAATTATTCAACAACAAAGTTGGTGTTTGTTTTTAAAATTAATAGCTTCTTAACCGGGACAGAGCTGTGTGGGTGGTGGGTTATGTCATGGCCGATCCATAATTTTGAAACAAAACCTATATTTTCCATAGATTAAGGTTGTGTTTTTTTTCCTCTTAGCTAAGTGGTAAGTGAGTCTTATGTGGGTTCACATCTCTTAGCATGTCTTAATAGAAAAGGATTCATATTTCTTTCTTTGTAGATATAAATGAAACAAGAGAAATAAATGAGTTCTACTTAAAAAATAAATAATATTAAATAGTTTAGTAAGATTTAGTGAGTCCATGTTCTTACCTAACATTCTTCTGGTCATAATGTATACTTATTTGGCCACCCTTTAATATAGGCATATTGTAGAGCAAATTTCCGAATAGAAAAGTTACTTACATTTCATTCATTTTCAATTTATCTTGTTCCTCTCTCCTAGCATCGTATTAGAAGGTATTCATACAATGACCCTTGAAAAATAAACATTTGTTGACATTTCTTAGATATGAACCTTACAATGTATTTCATAGTATTTATAGTTCAAACTAAGGGCCCGTTTGGTATGTGTCATTTGCTTGAGTTTTGGAGTTAATAAATGCAAATCAAATATTTGTTTGTGTTTATAGGATTTAAAATTGAGACTCAACTCCAATGGTTTCACACTTTTCAAAAATAGGGGAAAGGGGTAGGGTTTGATAAATATTTATGTTTTTTGTGATCTATATTTATTTTTAATAATAATATTTTTTATTACAAAAATATTATATAAAATAATTAATAATATTAAATATTATTTATCTCTCTTACATAAAATCTAAATCCAAATCACAATCTACAACTTTATATTTAAATCCATCCGTAACTAAAATCCTGGCTTTGCCACTGCTTCTTAACCTCAAATGTTTTCAAGCGAATATAACTTAAAGAAAACAATGTATTGTTTTCAAAAGACATTAGACATAAGAGACATAACTAGGGGTGAAAACAAGTCGAGCCGAGCCCGAGCCTGCCAGAGCTCGAGCTCGTTTCGAGCCAAATATTTTGAGCTCGAGCTCGGCTCGTGAAAATTTTCACAAGCTCAAGCTCGGCTCGGGCTCGAATAATTACATAAGGCTCGAGCTCGTTTATACGTATAAACAATATATATACGTATATATTTCTAGGGCTCGTTAAGGCTCGCGAGCCTATTCGAGCTTTTTGTATAGACCTCGGGCTCGAGCTTGATTATTAAATGAGCCTAAACTTAGACTCGAGTTCGGGCTCGAGCTCGTTTAGGCTCGGCTCGTTCGAGCTTTTTACCAATCTGATCCCGAGCTTTTCACAAGCGACTCGGCTCGTTTCCACCCCTAGACATAACAACTTATTTCCTCTTCATTTACGAATGTTTTATAAAGATAGGTACCACTAATTTTCACTTTTTGTCTCTTTTGCACAATCTTATCCTTCATATCCAAACATAAATGCCCTATTTCCTAGATCCATATCCATACCTTTTTATAGCTGCCCCTGATACATAGTTGTGGCCGCTGATATATAATAGTGGAATCTTATGTGCGCTTATATGTTAGGCATGTGGACTCAGGGACGGAGCCAGTGGGGGGGCTGGAGGGTGCTCGCCCCCCCCCCCCCCCCCCAACTGGCCCAACTAGTCATTTTGTAGCGTGGACAGCGGCGGAGTTACATAGGGTCTTTGAGATTTTTTCAGAATCTGCCCCCCTTAACTTCTATGATCTGAATTTAAAATCAGTTTAAAAGCATTTGATTCGGATGGTAAGAAGGTTTCTAAAGCATAAATATCAAAAATAAGGAAAAGTGTATCGGGGAAGATGAAGTTGGGGAAGATGCAGTGTACTATTATTTATATTAATATTAAAAATGGTAAAGTAAAAAGATACGTAGTATTTGATTGTCACGTGTGTGGGGTTGGGTTGTTAGAAAGGAGTGACCATTTTGATTGCATGAGTAATACTAGTACTTTTTTTCTTCTAAAATTTCAGTATCTTCATGTACTTTATTGAATTTTAGTTTATTTTTACTCATTTTATGTTTAATATTCAAATTTGTACTGTGTTATTATATAACTATAGAATGATATAGGTTCATATTTGTTATAAGTCTCGCCAAATAAGTTAAGATGTCTTTTTTATTGTATTAAAAATTCCTTAACAAGTAATTACACTTGTATGTTACTATAGAAAAAAATATCATTGAGCCGGTATGTTGAACGATTTAAGCTTCAATCCAGCTTTTACAACAAAAAACTACGGTATATGTTTACTACCCGAAAAAAATTGAGCCCCCCCCAATATAAATTCCTGGCTCCGTCTCTGTGTGGACTCAATAGCGATCATAGCAATTGGTATCATCGTTACAGTTGAGTACAGTTGTTTATGAAATATTTGTCACAAAAATCGGTTTCATGAAAGCTAGTAGGGCAAATTACGTGGTTTCAGTTGGAAGACACATGTAGTACATCTGCTCTTAGCCAGTTAGGTTAAACATGCCATTTTGAAGACCATTTTATAAACAGAATTGATTTACACACTAATTTTTTTTTTTTATCAATACACTCTATTATATGTATTTATTAGACAATTGCACTTTTTTATAACATGTTTTAACCGGTTATACACTGATGTGTACAAATAAAAAGGTAAAAATGTGTCAACCACCTCTCCCTAGCAAAACACTTGTTTTTTGGGATGAAAAAAGTGATACCTCGTACCGGGCCATTCGGTCTTTAATGCGGTTCTAAAATTTTACGGAGTATTAATGAACCTTGCACTCTATCCAACACACTATCTTAGTTATTGAGGTTAGGCATCCTATCTAGTGTTACTAAACAAATTAGTCCATTTCAACATGTGTTAAAATTCGTATATAAACAAAAGTTTGTTAATTAAAATTATGCACAATTTCATTGGTTTGAGTTTAATATACTTTTCGATGAAAGAAAGTTCATTAACGTTGTATGTGGCTCCGTGTACATGGACACATTCATGAATAGAATAATTGAGTTTCAAATTTTGGTACTCATCACTAATGGTTTCAACTTTTTTTTAATGCAAATTTCTTAAGACGTCAGCTATTATAGTGTTCTTTTTTCTTATTTTTTTACTAAAAAAGTTTAATAATAATAATAATAATAATAATAATAATAATAATAATAATAATAATAAAGTTGTAACTTTGATGTGTAAAATTGCTTCTTCTACGAAACGACTTATTATAAGTGTTTAAAATAAAATTAAAAGCTAAAAGCTTGTTGCTACAAATGATAATTAATAATTGCTAAAAGCTAGACACATATAATCAATTACAAGTGACTTTTTGGCATCTAGCCGACACTCTGCAAAGGTTATTTCTATCCATAAACCAACATACAGTAACATATTTCGACATTTATGAAAACAGAAAATGACGTATTTCATATATCATAAACAGTATTACGTTCGAAATCCGTCATTTTTTACCTATGTGACTGTTAACGACTAACTTTTCTGTCCGTTGGTGGTAAAAGTATAGTAAATAAAGCAAGATGTCAAACGTTGATTACTTGTATCAAGTGGAGAAAACTTAAATTAGAAAATATATATATTAACCTTAAACAAATTAACAATATATACAGTCTCACATTATTTTTTTTCTCTGATCTCTCGTTCATTATATTCTAAAATTATTCATTTAATTCTAAACTCATATATTATATTTATAAAATAAATACTTTTTGAGCAAGATAAAATAAATACTCATATATTTAGTTATGTAATAACCATTAGGCCAATTCCACCTTCTCATAACATATTACAATTAATTTCTTTTAACCAATACTTAAGCAAAAAAAGTTAAAAAGCCTTTAATTATGAATAGTAATATTGGGTTTGTGACTGTCTTTATCACTCGATCTATCTATATTTACCTTCAGAACGTTTGAAGAAATGTCATGCGTGAATCACAATTTCAAAGTCATCACCATAGAACAAAGGAAACTTTTGTTGTTATCCCACCAATGTCATGCGTGAATCACACATCCTTGCTCTTTTTACTATTCCCACGGTTAACATGTGCGTAAGAGCAAATCATTCATTAAAATACATGAAAATGTTGCTTTTACTAACTCTATATTTATGATATAAGTTAGTAGCTACATTACTTAGTTAAATTTTAGGTTAAAATTGATACGGACGAGATTCGTAATGAAGACACGAATATTGGATGATATTACTGGTTGTAGGAGTAAGGATACTAGTAATAGAAGTAAGGGTACTAAACATAACTAACCTTACTTTAAAACACGAGGTTACTTTTCAACATGAAAATATCATAAATTAATTCTACACTAAGTAACGGAATCTTTTCTACTGTTGGAACCTCGACCCTTATCAATCTTTTGTCTCACATGGAAATTTTGTAGTTGCTAAATGAGTACTTAGATCTTATGCCTATTATGTAACAATTCTGCTGAAATATCTAGGCATTTATTCTTTTCCTGTCAATTTGTGCGGGATATTATGAAGAAGATTACCAAATGGTGGGAGCTGGAATATACGGACTTTGATTCCTACGAAGACTGGCTCATTTGGATGACATCTATTCGCTTTCCAACAAAAGCTAAAAAGGTGTTTGAAGGCATTTGTTACATTGTTTGGTAGTACACTTGGAATTGGCGAAATATGACGATTTTTGGACAGAGGTCTACTTATAAAGCGAATATTTTTGATGAGATTGTGACTAGGTCGTTTTGGTGGATTAAGTCTAGATGTAAAGCTAGATTTAGTTGGAATAAGTGACTTAAAAATCCTAGTTTTATTTTGTTGTAAATTTCTAGCTTTTTGCTAGTTTTGCTTAATAAAATCGCCGTTCAAAAAAAAAATAAAAAAAAAATAAAAATAAAATAAAAAAAGATGTATGATTTCTGACTTTGGTTGTTCTGTTAATTTGCTTGTTGGGTTCTTAATAGATTCAGGATTGTGCTAGAACTGTAGTCAAAACATGGAATTAGACGCAACTTTCGAAGGGTTTATGATTTTTTTTTTTTTTTTTTTTTTTTTTTTTTCAAAAAATCCTTCTCTAAGGCTAAGTAACACTACTTGTGTTTTTTAGATGGTTTTTATTTGTGTCGTATCTTTTATTTTAATTTTTTTATTTTGTTGGTTCTATAATACGGAGTAATTAGATTATCTTGTTTTACAAGTTTTACTACACTATAAATATAGGGCTTAGGTTTCATTGTAATTTATCTTTTGATCATTGATTATTAATAAACTTTGTGTTTTAAGAGTTAATCTTTTATTTGGGTTTTATTCCCACAAGATGCGCATTGTTTATCACCCTTAAATTAGGGTTTATCTCAATACGTTTCCGCGCGTTTTGCGCAAAAAATGCAAGCAATCAAACAATAATAAAGATGTTAAAAGTTTTTCCATCAAACTAGTATGTTAGAGGAAATGAAAATTTTTGTATAACAAAAAGGTCATGAAGGTCACCATATATGCATAATTATCGATAAAATTACGAAAAAGCACAAAATTTGAATTAGGTCATGAAGGTCATCATCATGAATTTTTTATCACGTCTTATTTCTTTTTGTGTATACATGTAGATTCACCCATGCTTATAAGCCTTTCCAAAATTTGTGGGTGTGCAGAGTTACAACTTACAAACATCTTTGAGCAAAACAGCATAGGAGACATTTTTTTAATGACTACTTATACAAAATTCCACATACAAAGTTGTTGAAACAACTGATTAATTTGCTAAAAAGGAGTTAAATTTTAAATATAAAAACCAATGGGCTATATAATGCAAGTGATAACTGATAACAGCTTTTCTTAAAGTGAGGCAGCATCAAAGATACGAATTACAAAAGGCTTAGCTGGTATCACGAAGATTTGAGTCCTAATAAAGGCCCGCTAGTCTATAGGCCCATGTTTCAGTTAAAAGTCTTCAAAGGGAAAAGTTATAAAGTACCCCGATCGACCTCGTTCCAAATTAAATTTCTGCATTTCTTAATATAGTTTGTTGTAATAAGAACTAAGAAGTATTCAATTTCAACTTTTAATCTATCTACATAACCACATTGTTTAAAAGGTTTATATCACATGCTATTCATGCCCAGTCATTTTTTTTAAATGTGTGCAATTTGAAATTGGATATTTAATTTTTGAGGATAAAATATCATATTTTTAAGCTATGTTGTATGATATGTTTTTTGAAGGCAATATATTTTTCTAACATTAAAGCCATCAAGATACTAGGAATTACAACAGTATCGATTAACAATGACCCTCACAAATTACAACAACCATAAACACAACCCTCGGCTTCAAACCTAACTAAACAACATCGACCTCAAAGGCTTATACAACTACGACGACTCTAAAATCTCTATCCAAAACGATCGTACATCGACAATGTAGAAGATCTAATAATCAAAGGAGGACATCACACCTTCTGTTAGGATCTATATCTTGATAGCTCTTGAGCCAATAGATCGTTAGCCTACTAATGTAATCACCAGTAAGACTAAATAGATAATCTCTGTGAGCTTGTAATTATTGCGGAATATAAAAACAAACTTATATACTAAACTTGATCCTCTATAGATCAATATACTTTAACTAACAATGTTATGAAAACTCGTACATAATACAATGACCTAGGGTTCCTTATATACTAGTGGAAACCCTAACCTTTCTTACAAGAAACGAATAATAATAAACTAATAAAAGATATTCTACATATCTTGTCCTAAATTACATAAGTTCTATCCACGGATTAACTCTATCCGTAGGATCTCTATACGTCCGCAGGAACCAGTCATCAGCAGAAACAACTCTAAGCTTTCGCAGGAACCTGTCAGCAGTATCAGTCAGCAGTATTAATTCTGACTTCACTAATTCCTTACAATCCTCCCCTAATCTTGAATTTGACATAGTTAAGTTCAAGATTTCTAGATAGATCGCCAATAGCACAAACAAGAGGATTAAGGATGAACGCCAGCAGCAAAGAATCTTCATAAGTAGAATCTCTATGATCAGCAAGTATTTGAAAAACACCATTCTTTGCAGCAACACAAGACCAAATGTACATCAAAACAGATTAGTTTCATACTATTCTCATCACATCCAGGTGTGTTAACTCCTGTGAGAGGTGAATCATTGAAAATAATGGATTTGATGTCTCTTTACCAATAGCCATCACTACTGGAGTAGCCAAGTGTTCTCAGTTAATAAACTATGGTACACTGATGACCCAAAGAATATGATTTTTAGCAAATCATCAGCTATAAACGGATTTGAAAAGTCTTTACCTGTAGCCGTTTGCTCAGGACTAGTCAATTATTGATGAAAAATCATCTTGGTCAATTGAATACCAAATATGGTTTTCCACTGCATTTACCACAAGCCATACTCTTGTGGGCTAGCCAATTATTTGGAATCCAGAAAGGAAAAATCCATGGAATTGACAACCATTTCAACTCTCAGCAATAAAGCATGGGTGAGTTGAGGACCCTATGGTTTTGAGCAAACCATTACAGATATCAACAGATTTGATGAGTCTTTACCAAAGCTGTACCCTTTGGACTAGCCAACTTTGATGGAATAGTCAACATCAGGTAAGTTGATAACCAGAGAAAGTGTGATAAGAATCAACACCAAACCTGCAAACAACATACACAAAACTATACAAAGCTGTTTTGTTTTTGTTTTTTTTTTTTTTTTTTTTTTTTTTTTTTTTTTTTTTTTTTTTAAACTAAAAGAAAAGAAATAAAATATACAACAAAGTACCATACCAATACCAGCTCATTGCAGATATGATTCCATTTGAATACCATATTTAGTTTTCAGTTCCTGCTTAGTCAAGATACTTCTTCTGATGAACCTTATCAATTGTTCAGCAAGATGCAGATCATTCTCAGTCATATCCAAAGGAACAGAGAGTTTTGCCTCCAGCATGAGATGCATCACTTCCATGGTAATTGGATAAAGTACATCAGCCCAGCAGTATAAGGTCTTGCCAGTGGTGGTGACAATCATATGAACATTAGGAAGAGGAAAAAACTTCCAATAATCAATCACCCATGTCTTGTGACCTTTCCATACTTGAAACTTCACACCAGAATCACCACTATGAGAATTGATGCGTGGGAATTGCACCAGGCTTTACCTCTCGAGGGATCTCGAGAAGCTTACAACCCCCACCAGGCAGTGTACCTGATCGATGTAGTATAGTATAATGACAAGTACCGGGGGATTGATCGTTCAGCTAGGAATAGTGTCGCTAGAATTAGAAAACCTAAAGACTAGGTTTAGAGATGAGGGATGATTTTTTTTTTGTATTTTTATATTTTTTTAGAAAGCAAGTAAAAATCTCGATTTTGAAGGAGTTGGGCGGAATTAGTTGCTAGTCAACTAACCCAATACTAAGATGCAATCAAAATAAAATACTAAAAATGAAAATAAACTATATTAAACTAAGGTTGTGAGCAATAAGTGGGAGAAATGTGTTTACTTAGATTTCACTACACCCTAGATATCTTTTACACGTAAATTACTTGTTATAGTTGCGTGGATGACGGATTGTATTCCTTAATACCATTCATGGGGTGGCGTACTTACTTCCCCAATCCTATGAGTGCCTACTTTACTCCTATGTCGAGCCGGCTAAGAAGCTCCTAACATGGGATCATTAGAATTTACTCATGCATTAAATACAACCAATAAAACCTAGTACATATCGGTTCATGTTTCCTAAGACGTTCAAGCATGTTACCAAATGGAGATCTGCCAGTTTTCTTAAGTCTAACATTGAAATCATTCATCCAATACAACCATAAACAAGTAATCAACACATAATTAACATCTAGGTTTCATTAGATCTAAGCAAACACAAGATAAATCTAGCCTAGCATGTTGAAATCAAGACAAGCACAAGATATAGACAACTAACACATAGACATATTGATTGAATTAAAGAGAAGACTTATCTCAATAGCACATGAAAGGATTCAAGGGCTGAAAACCCTTGAATTTATTGTAAAATACGTACAAAGTTCGGCCTTAGGATTTCTCCACACAAGTTCCTCCCCAATGAATGAAAAATAGAAAACTATATATAGATTTTAGAAGGTGACGGCGTCAAGAACAAATGTCTGACGCCATCATCTCGCCGCCAAATAGTTCCTCGGACTGCCTAGATCTGGGTCTGACGCCGTCATGTGTACACCTTATGCAGGCCGTCATGAATTTAACTCTTGACGCTCTTGTTGTGACGCCTTCAGGTTTCTTCTGGGTCGTCATGGATCTTACTCTTGAAGCCGTCAGGATTTCCTTCTTGACGCCGTCATACACTGTTCTCAGCTTGGAAAATTAAGTCTTTGGCGTTTTCTTCACTTTTATGCTCCAAAAACGTCTGAATTGCTTCCTTTTCAAGATTTCACTCCCAAAGTACCTAAAATCACAAAAGGAACGATTTAGGGTAATATTTGATCAAATAAATTCAATTCCGGGCTTAAATGACCCCTAAAAGTGGTTCATTTTTTGCCTCATCATATACCCTTACACTTGAGATTTGTTTGTCCTCAAGCAAATGCACTTTTATTCTAATCAAAATACAAGTTAGGGGTCATTTAACACTAATATAAAAGTAATTACAACAAATAATCGTTCCACTAAAGACCAAAGACAAGCACGGAGGTCATATACTAGCACCTCAAAAATAGTGTTTAGATACTCACATCTCTTGGGTGTAATAAAGTATAAACTACAATATGGAAACGGAAGATGTCTCTCACTACCTGTCATAGCAAAATTGATTACCATAGGCTTGGGAAAGGATCAAACCTCCACCACATGGCGTAAGCACCTAGGATAAACTATCAAAGAGGTCTTTTAAAGGGTTGTAACGTTAGGTGTAGGGATATGAAATACACGGTTTTGTTGGATATATGCAGTCTTTACTGGTGGCGAGTTAACAATCTTGATTAATTACATGTACAATATGGTGTTGCTAAGGCAAGACTAGACTCGACTTAAGCTAATAAATGAAAAATAACAAAAAACATAAAATGAACATAGAATAAAAAGGGATGGTAGTCCGTATGTTTTTTTCTCTTTTTCTTTTTCTAATTTTTTTTCTTTTCTTTTTCTTGTTTTTTCGATTTTTTTTTTTTTTTTTTTTTTTTTTTTTTTTTTTTTTTTTTTTTGCATACACTCTTACCCTACCATCCAAAATAATACATCATAGGAGATGAACATTCCCCTTACACTTGAATTTTTACATACTTTACAATAAACTAATCTAATGACTCGAATTATGAAAATCAAAACACTTGGAGTACTTTTAAGATTAACGCACATACGGGGGTAATATATGATGTTCTTCCCATTACTCCATAAAATAAGTACTATACCCATGAGTCCCAATCGTCCCAAAACAATATGTACAAGGATATGAATCGACTTAGCAACCATGTAATCAATTAGATAATTAACTTAGGGTTTAACAAATAACAATAATGCATTAAAGATGAGTGCATACATGGAAGGCTAAGGCGATTTGGGTGTACATTTAAGTGGGGTGTAACAAATTCTTCCTTTAAGTAAAATACTTAAAGTTAGAAATGAAAAGATAGGCTCGGAGGGGTGTAATAGGGGTTTCGTGTACTAAAAATGAGTACAACGCTAAGGTGTGGGAAAAATTAGTTGACTTAACTAGCCAAATAATATGACTTAAATGGTCAAGTAATTATGATACGGGTTTAACACAAGGGTGATCTTAATGCCTTTTATCATGTAGTAAATCCTACTACACGAATGTAGTCTCACTAGCGGTCTCGGGATGCATCACTAACGCAAGTTCTAGAATCTAAATGCTACCGGTACACTAATAAGCACTAATAGTAAATGCTTTTCCTATCAAATCTAAAGGCGAACCTCACATATTTGGGTGGAAAATTTTTCTGAATTGTACGGTTTTGTGCTAGTCATACAATATCCTATCCATGAGACGCTTGCGATGGCTAAAGTTTCACTCCTAAATGTTGTAAAAAATTTTAAATTTGGCGCTAAAATTACACTAACAAGTATTTCTCTTAGTTTTATTACACATCTACTATCAAACAAACAAACTCAAGCGAAAGTGTATCTGTAAGGTATCATCATTTTACCCTCCCCTTACACTTAAGATGAACATTGTCCCCAATGTTCAAGTAAAGAATGTAAAAGTGAAATAAGTAAAACGAATGAAATCAAATACTCCCCTGATTCACTCGGTATGGATAATAAGGTGGCAAGGTTAGATCTTCCTCCAAGAAAATGAACAATCAAAGCTTCCCTTCCAGAATAATAATCATCTTCTTGTCATACATAACCTGTAAATCCTGAGAAAACAGACAAGGCAACCTCGCATAAAATTGGTGACAATCTACATATGTTACTAAATCCTAGAAAACAAAATAAGATATAATGCTTGTGGAATGAAGTTTGCAGATTTTCTGGAGATTATAAAACTAATAATTCAACAAAAACTTTAAGACTCCTTTAGAAAAACAAAACCGGTAAAATTTCCAGATTTTTACACGTGACGCCGTCAAGAGTAAACTCATGACGCCGTCAGAAGTGACCTGCATAAATTCTTATGTTAAGTTTCTGGAAAATTTCTGGAAAAACTTGGTTCTACTTCCTGGAAAATCCTGCAAAACATCATTATGACTCGATACAAGCATTTGACTCTAACAAATACGAATATACATGTTCACTTAATATTGTGGAGAATCATGATCGGTTTGTTTCTTAAAAGCATATTTGGGGTTTCCCCTTACACTTATCTTTTGCAAAAAATACCTTTTGGTGAAGTTAAGACTAGGCCAAATAACAAAGTAAAGTATTTCCACTATTTAGTTTTGAAACATGATCTACCAACAATAAAAATAAATCATGCATACGGAAGCAAATAACAAACAAACAAAATAAAAATCACACAAAACATTGGTTGCCTCCCAAGAAGCGCTTTTCTTTATTTACGAGTCTTGTAGCTAGACTCAAGGTCATGGGTTACTACGTGACCTCATCGTTGGTTTCACTCTCTAGGTCGTCTTCTAAACTAGTTTTGTACTCCAGACCTAGTTGCAAGCATTCTTTGTAGAAACCAAGCATCCTATTTTTCACATACTCTACTCCTCTACGTCTATCCTCATCAATCCTATAGTAAGCTGCTTGTTTGTGTTTCTTTTCTATATTAGAAAGGAGGCGGTATTGCTCAATTTTGTAGGGTATTTGGTAGGCAATCTCATCATTCTCTTCCTTGAATCTAACTATCCCTAAAGTCGGATCATAACTCATCCTAGTGGCCTCAACAAATGGTTTTCCGAATATTACTTGGCTTAGGCAATCATCTATCACCGGACGAGTGTCTTCTACTATCATAAAATCGATCTCATAAGTGAAATTACCTATAATCACATGCAATCCCTTCACTCTTCCTACAAAATTACTTATCAAATTCTTATTGGGCATCATCCTATAATCAAGTTGTTTCTTCATCACCCAGTTGTAATAAGTCCTAGTCAAGATGTTTGCAGGAGATCTAAGATCGATGTAAGCTTTCCATATATGCATATGCCCAATGTTGCATGGTATGTTGATGTTAGAGGGGTCTCCCATTTTGATAAGGGGTGTGCCAAGGATATATGGTGTCTCGGGACTATCGAATAAATCCTTATGGTATTCCCGTTCTTCCTTGGTGGGTGATGAGTGTCTAAATACTCATCATTTTATACCAATCTGAGCTGCCAAAACATCAAAAAACACTCAAATATGCATCAAAATACTGAAAATATCTTAGAAGTGTGTTTTATATGTTTCAAATGCCAAATAAGCAAAAACAGATGAAAAATATACAAAGTTTGTAAAATTGGCAGTTTCAGTCCCTCAAGTTTCAAAAGTTGTCAAAACTAGTCCCTAGTTATTCTAAAAACATAAAAAAAAAGTCACCAAAGGTCCTTTTTAATCATAAAGTTACATATTTAGTCCTTTGGTGCAAAGTTTCACAAAATTACAAGTTTAGTCCCTATACTTTGGAAATTGACATAAATGGTCCCTGGGATGTAAAAACTTTGAGAAAAATCAATTTTGGTCCTTGTACTAATAATCTTTTGCAGGAATGGTCCTTGGGTGAAAAGTTTGGTAAAATTACATGTTTGGTCCCTGGAGTTTGAAAGTTTGGCAGAAATGGTCCCCGGGGTGTTTTAAATTGTAATAAATGAAAAATTATCATTTAAGGTCCCTATGCTATTCAACTTTTACAAAACTGGACCTTTTGATAATATTTTGGGAAATTACATATTTAGTCCCTCAAAAATCCGAAAATTACATAAATAGTCCTTTAATATTTAAAAATGGAAAAATATGTAATTATAGTCCTTGGTTTATTCTAACATGGCAGGAATGGCCCCTTGATTAACTTTGGAAAATATCACATCAGCCCCCCCAAACTTTCAGATAATTACATTTTTGGTCCTTGTGTTTTATAACCTAAAAACCAAACGGATCCTTATTATTATTATACCACCAAATCCAATCCAAATAATAATCCACCCAGCCCACACACACCTGACCCAATTCCCTTCCAAGCCCACTTCCTTTTTAAATATAAAACCAGGCCTTTGACCTGTTGACCCCGCCCTAAACCATGGTTACTGTTCATCTCCACTCTCACCCCTGCATCCATTAAACCACCTGGTATTCCACCTCCACCTCACCTCCCCAGCTGTATACCTACTCTCCTCCACCTCCACAAACATCCAAAACCTTTTAATTATAGAAAGTTGTCCCCAAGTTAACATGTAAGATTTTTTTGGCGCGAAAAAGGTTTTTAAACGGTGAGGATTAATTGGACCAAATCAACGGTCAAGATGAGATGGGATTTTGTCAGAAAGCTAGTGGGAACTCAGAAAGTTTCTATAAAGATGAAAAGAAGCAAAGATGGAAATTTATCAGTTTAGTTTTAATCTAGTTTAATCGTAGGTAGTATAACTTATCATTCCAGTTGTAATTTCTTGTTTAAAAAGCTTCTACTTAGTTTGGTTAATGTAATCTCAACTCTATTTAATCTTAAATTTAAATTTTCTTGTTTGAATCCGTATTTAGCAATTTTTGTGATTTTGACAAAATCACTTAAACTGTTAAGTGTTGTTTCATTGTTCCTTTAAAGCTCATTTTATCTCATTTTTAAGTTGACTTAAGTTTCTTAAAGCTCAGAAATGAGTTAGGCTTATACAATTAATAATCTCAAAAAATATAAAGAAAAATAGAAAATCAATAAAAAAAATAGTTGTCAAGCCTGAAGAATGATGGTGCAGGGCAAGGAGTGATTGTTGTGGTATTAGTTACCTCTTGGGAGGTCATAGGTTATGTCTTGAGTTCATTGGTACCCTAGTCTCAGTCAGGATCATTGTAAGCCATTTTCATCATTTTTACTATTTACTGTTTAAATAATTATTGTGCTTAGATATTGTTATTTGTAAGTTCTATTGTTAATTGTTAGTGATATTGTAGAATAAAATTGTTAGTTTATGTATTGAATATTGAAGTTACTAATTATTCTATTTTCAAGTTTAAAAGAATAGATTTGTGATTTCTAGGTTTTAGTTGTAATAACCTGTGGTATTGTATTCAAACTAGTTTATATCATCAGTATAAATTATTTGGAATCATTCCCTTGGTCTATCTCAGCCTTTTATATTGGAAATCAAAAACTGTTGGTTATTAAAGGGGTGTTTGGCTCAATCCAATCATAGGTGTTTAGGATTGATTTTGTTGTTGCAACTGGTTTACTTAGCTCACTTTAGTTAATATTAGACTACTAGTATCATAAAATTGGTAGGTTTAGTTTTCAAAAGTCAAAATCACCTATTACCCCCTCCCACAGTCAACTGTCAAAGATTTGTGACCCCAAACCCTTTCAAATCTTTTCGTAAGTAGGTAAGTTAGCCTTAGTTAGTTCTATTATATCTCAAGATAGCTTAATTAATCAGAAGACTAGCACCAAAGTTCACAAAAGTCAATTTGTGAGTTCAATAGAAAAAGTCAAAATCTCCATTCTCAGAAAAAACAAAAAATAGTAGGATTTGTTTAGAATTTAGTAGAAGGATTTAGGCTTTGTGCTTTTGTGGATTAGTAATCTCCCACCTCTACTTCAGTATTCCATTGTTCTTATATTTTTAGGATTTTTCTCCTGGGCCCCACTCACCCTCAAAATCACTTGCAGGGATAATCCATCCCCTGCATCAGCAGATATCAGTCCATCACCACCACTTTGGTGGTGATTTGTGACCACCTAAGTGGGCCCCACTTGTCATACTTGGTTCCTTTGAACCCCCTCCTACCAGGGAGTATTAGTTGACCATTTGTTTGACCTGTGCATCAGTGGACCCCACCTAGAATCAACCCTAAAGTTTGTCCCCATTCTGTGTTATAATTAAGTTTTGGAATTGCTTAAATCTTGCTTATCAGCTTATCTACTGAGCTTATTTGACAAAGTTTAGCTTAGACAAGTCCAACATACTTATTAGAATCAGAATAATCCATAGTGGGTCCCACATAAGCTCATTTGAGCTTATTTGCTTATTCAGTCAACCAAAGTCAACTGTGCAGGTAATAAGCTCCCACAGTGCTTATTATTAGTTTATAAAAAAGTTGTTTTTATTAAAGTTGTCTATTTTTAGGTATAATATAGTTTTATAAAAGAAAAATCCAGAAAAGACAATATAAAAATAAGTGATAGTTTCTATTTAATATAATTTAGTTTTAATTTTCATTTTTAGATTTTTATTAAGTAAGTTGTAATTTTATATTTTTATTAATTTCCTTTTAGGTTAAAGTATTTTTAATAATTTTCTCAGATTTTTATTTTGTAATTTAGTATTTATTATAATTAAAATTAGTTTTATTAATAATTAATCAATAAGTAAGTTATAAATAGCATAATTAATTTTTATTAAGCAAGACCTAGTTTTTATATTTTTCCTAGCTTTTATAAGTCATAAAATAGTTTTATTAATTTTTCCATAATTTTCTAAGTCATTTTAGTATTATTTGTAATTTAAATTAGTTTAAATAGTTTAATTAAGATAAATAGTTTTTAATTAATAAAAAGCTCATAAAAAGACAAAAATATTTATTTTTATTTTTTATACTTTCTTCAAGTTCATTTTTAAGTTTAGAAATTATTTTTATAAGTTTGTAGTTTAATTTGTAGTATTTATCATTTTTAGTTTGATTTAACTTAGTTTTAATTAAATAGTTAAATAGTTTTTAATTAAATAATTAATAATAAATATAGGGGTGTAAACGAGCCGAGTCGAGCCGAGTATTGACATGCTCGAGCTCGGCTCGTTTAAAATCGAGTCGAGTCGAGTATTTTTCGAGTCGATCTCGAGTTGTTCGCGAGTTGTCTTGGCTCGATTACACCCCTATTTACATATATATATATATATATATATATATATATATATATATATATATATATATATATATATATATATATATATATATATATATATATATATATATATATATATATATATATGTGCACGCGCATATATATATGTATGTATATATATGTATGTATGTATGTATGTATATATATATATATATATATATATATATATATATATATATATATATATATATATATATATATATATATATATATATATATATATATATATATTTATTGGGGTGTAAATGTGTAATCGAGTCGAGTCGAGTAGCTCGCGAGTTGTCTCGGCTCGTTTAAAATCGAGTCGAATCGAGTATTTTTCGAGTCGATCTCGAGTTACTCGCGAGCTGTCTCGGCTCGTTTACACCCCTAAATAAATATTAAAATAATCTAAAAAATAATTTTCTTTTTAATTTAATTTTCTTTTAAGTTTAAGTTTATATAATTTTCATTTTTACCCCTGTAGTTTATTTTTCTTAAAACTCACCTTTTTCTCAGTACGCAATCGCGTCTGATTTTTAATTTGGTTTACGTTTATACGTTTTAGATATCTAGGTTTCACGTAACAGTTCCAATAGTTTATATAAGCTATTTTATTTTATAAAACCCTAGTGTAATCACACACACACACTTTTATACCTTTCCTGTTCACATTCACTCGATCACAGATTCGGTTTTAATAAAACATCGCACACCTCGTTGGGACATTACGACCCGGGGAAACACTGTATTCCACGGAAGCATTAGTCTAAGCTGTCTTTGACTTATTGACCTTGGTCAATAATAATCTGACGGTTTAACACTGATCAAAATTTGGCGCCGTTGCCGGGGAGGTTGTGCGCTTATTCTAAACGATTTTGCGTATTAGTGAACCTGAATACACGCTCATTGTATATTTATCCATCCTTTATCATATTATTAACATATAAAAACAAAACTGTTCCTAAAAACTTTTTAAAATCAGTTTTCAACGAACACAAAAACACAAAAATATTTTCCTTCTTATTACTACTACAAAAATTTTCAAAAATACCAAAAATATTCACCTTTACACTCCTACCTATTTGATTCTTCATTTCTCACCCCCTAAACCCTTTGATTCTTTCTATGTCTTATTCTCACCTTCTTGTCTGTCAATGCTGTGGTAGTCCTTATAATGGTGGTAATTGCCCCAGTTGTGGCATGGTAGAGTCAGGAAACGGGTCTGTCTATAACCAGAATCCCTATTCCTACCCTGACATGACTGATTCATTCCAACAGCTGCCACACCATGAGACTCAGCAGTTTAACTGTTGTGAGTATTGTGGTGGTTCACACTACAGTTCTGATTGTCAATCAAGAAGTACGCTTGTCTATGAGCAGGTTCCTGATAACAATTATGACTCAAACACATACGACTCACAGTCACATCAGTTCAACTGTTGTGAGCACTGTGGAGGTCCTCACTTTAGCTCTGATTGTCAAACAAGGAATCCATTTCCTTGTAACAATTATGACTATCTGTTTCAAGACCCACCTCCACAGTGCCAAATAATTCAAGCAACTCCTCATATCCAACAAGACCCTTATATAGAGGTTCTTGAGAAACTCAAAGATCTTAAGGAGGAGTTGGCTCATATTTCGTCTCACAATGCAACAAGTTTTTCTTGTGTATATTGTGGGGGTCCTCATGATGATTTCAAATGTCAACCGTATTATAAACCTGAACATTGTTCTAGTTCTGATACATTCGGTTTTGACACATTCACACCCCCACAGTTTCCACTCATTCCATATTCTCGTGATAAATCTATCACGGAATTACTTGCTGAAGAACATTCTGCTAGAGACGAAAGAAGCATGGAAGAATTACTAGTCTTAGAACAAACAGCTATAACACGTACCAAATTTCAAAATGCTGCTCTTCTCGATGAAGATGATGAAAGTGATGATACCTCATCAAGTTCATCAGTTGAGACTTCTTCCATGGAAAATCAGGGAGAAAAGAGTATGGGAGAATTACTAGCAGCTGAACAAACGGAAATTATAAAATCTATGTATGCTAGTCCTTCTCATCTCCCTCAGTCTACTGATATCATACCCGAGGTTCCCACTCACTCTCTGAGCATGGGGGACGAGCATCTTGACACAATTCCTGCAAAGGAATCTGATGAATTCATAAAGTTTAGTGTTGAGGACCTTGTCTCAATCCCAAGTGAGTCACAGGGAATTTTTGATCATATGTGTGATATCCCTCCTCCTCTTGATTTTTCAAAAGATCATGTAGATACTCTCTCCGATTCTAACGATGATTGTACATCTTATGGAGAAATTGAGTATGTTGAGGCATCACTTCCCGAGTCTAATGTTGACTATCTTCTTGAAGAGTTCGCTGATGAACTTTCTCATATGGATCCCATCCCACCAAGGGATGAAAATGAAGTCTTTGACTTTGAAGCGGATTTGAGAGAGTTAGAATTCTTACCTACTCATGATCCTTCGATTGAACTCACTCATATCAAACCACTTCCTCCGGAAAGTGAAAATGATTTGGACGAATTCGAGGCTTTTATGACTAAAGATAGTTCAATTTCATACGAAGTTGATGATAACTATCTTGATCCTGAGGGGACATTCTTTTTCTAGAAAGTTTGTTAAACGAAGATCCACTTCCCCCTCTTCCACCCAAACAACTTCATAATGAGGAAATCAAATCAGTTGAGGAAACTGATAAATTTCCTGAGATCAAGCTTAAGGACTTGCCTCCTCCACTTGAATATGCATTTCTTGAGGAGGAAGTTCTTATCTTAATTGCTATTCATATCTCCCTACTTTCCTTCACCTACCAGGTGATTTCTCCTGTTCTTCACTCTTTCGGGAATGAGGACACTATCTTTGACCCCGGCATTCTCATTTATAAATTTTGAGCCGGGTGTCATTATGTCTCATCGGAGTGGAACTTTCACGTGCTTCAAATGTTTATCCAAATATCTTGAATGAAAGTCCGATGCAGATTGTCTCTTCCACATCATACTTCCCCATGGACAAATGAATTCGGGGTCGAGTCAAGCTAGCGACTCGGTAAATAAAAACAGTAGCATGCATTAGGGTTTTCACCCTAAGTGTGGGGGAAATACTAACCCACATGTTGTATATATGTATATATCCTCTCTAAAAAAAATGTGTGTACATAAACTTAAATAAAGGCTATAGAGTATTTTCTTCTTACGTTCTAAGTGTTGGTTTAACACCCGGTACTTTGAATATTGAGGACAATATTCAGTTCTAAGTGTGGGGGGAGATTCGTTATTCTAACGAATTTAAACACATGTTCCATCAAGAACCCCCATTTTAGCCCAAATTTTAAAATTTTTTCTCATTTTGAACGCAATAAATGGTTATCAGTCCGCCATGTCTAACCCACATAAGGATTGGCTAATCCAGGAGCAAATGGTTCTTGGTAAAGATAACTCAAACCCGTTTATGGCTTGCAATTTGCCCAAAATTGTATGTTACCTCAACTCGCCATATCCTAAAAAGCGAATGTGTTGGCTAGCCCGCAAGATTATGGCTTGTGGTAAAGGCAGTGGAAAAACCATAATTGGTAATCAGCTCACCAAGATGTTGACTATTCCATCAAGAGTTAGCTAGTCCAGAACCAAACGGCTTTTGGTAAAGACAAATCAAATCCGTTGACAGCTGGTGATTTGCTCAAAATCACACGGTTATCAGATGTACCACAGTTCTTACATCTGGCTACTCCAGAAGTGATGGCTTTTGGTAAAGAGTTTTTTCAAATCCATTAAGTTTTTCTCAAAAGATTGCTAGGGACTAGCAATAGTTTAGTGTGGAGGATTGATAAGTGTCTAAATACTCATCATTTTATACCAATCTGAGCTGCCAAAACATCCAAAAACACTCAAATATGCATCAAAATACTAAAAATATCTTAGAAGTGTGTTTTATATGTTTCAAATGCAAAATAAGCAAAAACAGATGAAAAACGTACAAAGTTTGCATAATTGGCAGTTTCAGTCCCTCAAGTTTCAAAAGTTGTCAAAACTAGTCCCTGATTATTCTAAAAACATAAAAAAAATCACCAAAGGACCTTTTTAATCATAAAGTTACATATTTAGTCCTTTGGTGCAAAGTTTCACAAAATTACAAGTTTAGTCCCTATACTTTGGAAATTGACATAAATGGTCCCTAGGATGTAAAAACTTTGATAAAAATCAATTTTGGTCCTTGTACTAATAATCTTTTGCAGGAATGGTCCTTGGGTGAAAAGTTTGGTAAAATTACATGTTTGGTCCCTAGAGTTTGAAAGTTTGGCAGAAATGGTCCCCGGGGTGTTTTAAATTGTAATAAATGAAAAATTATCATTTAAGGTCCCTATGCTATTCAACTTTTACAAAACTGGACCTTTTGATAATATTTTGGGAAATTACATATTTAGTCCCTCAAAAATCCGAAAATTACATAAATAGTCCTTTAATATTTAAAAATGGAAAAATATGTAATTATAGTCCTTGGTTTATTCTAACATGGCAGGAATGGCCCCTTGATTAACTTTGGAAAATATCACATCAGCCCCCCCATACTTTCAGATAATTACATTTTTGGTCCTTGTGTTTTATAACCTAAAAACCAAACGGATCCTTATTATTATTATACCACCAAATCCAATCCAAATAATAATCCACCCAGCCCACACACACCTGGCCCAATTCCCTTCCAAGCCCACTTCCTTTTTAAATATAAAACCAGGCCTTTGACCTGTTGACCCCGCCCTAAACCATGGTTACTGTTCATCTCCACTCTCACCCCTGCATCCATTAAACCACCTGGTATTCCACCTCCACCTCACCTCCCCAGCTGTATACCTACTCTCCTCCACCTCCACAAACATCCAAAACCTTTTAATTATAGAACGTTGTCCCCAAGTTAATGTGTAAGACTTTTTTGGTGCGAAAAAGGTTTTTAAACGGAGAGAATTAATTGGACCAAATCAACGGTCAAGATGAGATGGGATTTTGTCAGAAAGCTAGTGGGAACTCAGAAAGTTTCTATAAAGATGAAAAGAAGCAAAGATGGAAATTTATCAGTTTAGTTTTAATCTAGTTTAATCGTAGGTAGTATAACTTATCATTCCAGTTGTAATTTCTTGTTTAAAAAGCTTGTACTCAGTTTGGTTAATGTAATCTCAACTCTATTTAATCTTTAATTAAAATTTTCTTGTTTGAATCCGTATTTAGCAATTTTTGTGATTTTGACAAAATCACTTAAACTGTTAAGTGTTGTTTCATTGTTCCTTTAAAGCTCATTTTATCTCATTTTTAAGTTGACTTAAGTTTCTTAAAGCTCAGAAATGAAAATCAATAAAAAAATAGTTGTCAAGCCTGAAGAATGATGGTGCAGGGCAAGGAGTGATTGCTGTGGTATTAGTTACCTCTTGGGAGGTCATAGGTTATGTCTTGAGTTCATTGGTACCCTAGTCTCAGTCAGGATCATTGTAAGCCATTTTCATCATTTTTACTATTTATTGTTTAAATAATTATTGTGCTTAGATATTGTTATTTGTAAGTTCTATTGTTAATTGTTAGTGATATTGTAGAATAAAATTGTTAGTTTATGTATTGAATATTGAAGTTACTAATTATTCTATTTTCAAGTTTAAAAGAATAGATTTGTGATTTCTAGGTTTTAGTTGTAATAACCTGTGGTATTGTGTTCAAACTAGTTTATATCATCAGTATAAATTATTTGGAATCATTCCCTTGGTCTATCTCAGCCTTTTATATTGGAAATCAAAAACAGTTGGTTATTAAAGGGGTGTTTGGCTCAATTCAATCATAGGTGTTTAGGATTGATTTTGTTGTTGCAACTGGTTTACTTAGCTCACTTTAGTTAATATTAGACTAGTAGTATCATAAAATTGGTAGGATTAGTTGTCAAAAGTCAAAATCACCTATTACCCACTCCCACAGTCAACTGTCAAAGATTTGTGACCCCAAACCCTTTCAAATCTCTTCATAAGTAGGTAAGTTAGCCTTAGTTAGTTCTATTATATCTTAAGATAGCTTAATTAATCAGAAGACTAGCACCAAAGTTCACAAAAGTCAATTTGTGAGTTCAATAGAAAAAGTCAAAATCTCCATTCTAAAAAAAAACCAAAAATAGTAGGATTTGTTTAGAATTTAGTAGAAGGATTTAGGCTTTGTGCTTTTGTGGATTAGTAATCTCCCACCACTACTTCAGTATTCCATTGTTCTTATATTTTTAGGATTTTTCTCCTGGGCCCCACTCACCCTCAAAATCACTTGCAGGGATAATCCATCCCCTGCAGCAGCAGATATCAGTCCATCACCACCACTTTGGTGGTGATTTGTGACCACCTAAGTGGGCCCCACTTGTCATACTTGGTTCCTTTGAACCCCCTCTTACCAGGGAGTATTAGTTGACCATTTGTTTGACCTGTGCATCAGTGGACCCCACCTAGAATCAACCCTAAAGTTTATCCCCATTCTGTGTTGTAATTAAGTTTTGGAATTGCTTAAATCTTGCTTATCAGCTTATCTACTGAGCTTATTTGACAAATTTTAGCTTAGACAAGTCCAACATACTTATTAGAATCAGAATAATCCATAGTGGGTCCCACATAAGCTCATTTGAGCTTATTTGCTTATTCAGTCAACCAAAGTCAACTGTGGAGGTAATAAGCCCCCACAGTGCTTATTATTAGTTTATAAAAAAGTTGGTTTTATTAAAGTTGTCTATTTTTAGGTATAATATAGTTTTATAAAAGAAAAATCCAGAAAAGACAATATAAAAATAAGTGATAGTTTCTATTTAATATAATTTAGTTTTAATTTTCATTTTTAGATTTTTATTAAGTAAGTTGTAATTTTATATTTTTATTAATTTCCTTTTAGGTTAAAGTATTTTTAATAATTTTCTCAGATTTTTATTTTGTAATTTAGTATTTATTATAATTAAAATTAGTTTTATTAATAATTAATCAATAAGTAAGTTATAAATAGCGTAATTAATTTTTATTAAGCAAGATCTAGTTTTTATATTTTTTCTAGCTTTTATAAGTCATAAAGTAGTTTTATAAATTTTTCCATAATTTTCTAAGTCATTTTAGTATTATTTATAATTTAAATTAGTTTAAATAGTTTAATTAAGATAAATAGTTTTTAATTAATAAAAAGCTCATAAAAAGACAAAAATATTTATTTTTATTTTTTACACTTTCTTCAAGTTCATTTTTAAGTTTAGAAATTATTTTTAGAAGTTTTTAGTTTAATTTGTAGTATTTATCATTTTTAGTTTGATTTAACTTAGTTTTAATTAAATAGTTAAATAGTTTTTAATTAAATAATTAATAATAAATAATAAAATAATCTAAAAAATAGTTTACTTTTTAATTTAATTTTCTTTTAAGTTTAAGTTTATATAATTTTCATTTTTAACCCCTGTAGTTTATTTTTCTTAAAACTCACCTTTTTCTCAGTACGTAATCGCGTCTGATTTTTAATTTGGTTTACGTTTATACGTTTTAGATATCTAGGTTTCACGTAACAGTTCCAATAGTTTATATAAGCTATTTTATTTTATAAAACCCTAGTGTAATCACACACACACATTTTTATACCTTTCCTGTTCACATTCACTCCATCACAGATTCGTTTTTAATAAAACATCGCACACCTCGTTGGGACATTACGACCTGGGGAAACACTGTATTCCACGGAAGCATTAGTCTAAGCTGTCTTTGACTTATTGACCTTGGTCAATAATAATCTGACGGTTTAACACTGATCAGTGGGCAACTTATTAAAGTGCTTTTCTATAGTCTCTACTTCCTCCAACTCCTTTCCCTTATTAACCTCGACTTCCCTAATTTCATCCCTAGTCTCGGTTTCAACTTCAACTTCATCTTTGTTACTTTCTTCTATATTCTTATCTATTGGCTTAATGGTGACAACATTGACAAAGTGAACATGTTTGGATGATGAGGGGTCCTTAATTTGGATTCCGTTGTTGGTGTCCCTAGTGTCCTTCCTAGGTGTGGTTAACGCTTGGTTGTTGAGCGCTTTCAATAAGTTGTCTATCTTGTTGGTCATCTCTGTTTGTTGTTGGTTGAATTCGGTTTCAAACCTAGCTATGCGAGCTTCTTGAGATGCCATGAACCTAGACATCAATCCTTCAAGATTGTTGGTACTACCATAGTTGTTAGAAGGATTGTTGTTGAAAGTACGGTTGGAGGGTGGACCGTTTGGTTGGTAACAATTAGGCGGATTGGAAGAATTGGCTTGATTTTGTCTCCACCTAAGGTTTGGGTGATTTTTCCAAGAGGGGTTGTAGGAATCACCGTAAGGGTTTGGCTCGGGTTTGAAAGTGTACCACTTATCTCCCGCTTCGTCGGTACGCGAGGATGCGTAGTCTGCAAAAGCTGTTCCGGGGAGTTCCACACAATCACGAGTGTCATGAGGACTGATGAGTGTGTAAATACCAGTGTTGCAAAAATCGGCTGAGGCGGCCGATTAATCGGCGATTAATCGGCCTCGGCCTTGGAACTTGGAGGAAATTCCAAGGTAATCGGCCGAGGCGGCCGATTAATCGGGAAAAAATCGCAACTCGGCCCTCGACCGCCTCGGGACCGATTCACGATTTTTGCAACATTGGTAAATACTCATCATTTTTACCTTTTCTGAGCTGCCAAAACATCTAAAAACTCTCAATATTGAATCAAAATAGTGAAAATATCCCAGGAAAGTGTTTTACATGTTTCAAATGCAAAATAATAAAAAACAGATGAAAAACGCACAAAGTTTGCAAAATTGGCAGTTTCAGTCCCTCAACTTTCAAAAATTGTCAAATCTAGTCCCTGGTCATTCTAAAAACTTGAAAAAGTCACCAAAGGTCCTTTTAAATCAAAAAGTTACATAATTAGTCCTTTGGTGCAAAGTTTCACAAAATGTCAAGTTTAGTCCCTGAACTTTGAAAATTGTCAAAAATGGTCCATGGGATATTAAAAACTTTGAGAAAAACAAATTTTGTCCTTGCACTAACCTTTTATGGCAGGATTGGTCCTTGGTGGAAAATTTTGGTGAAATTACATAATTGGTCCCTAAAGTTTGAAAGTTTGGCAGTTTTAGTCCCTAGTGAAAATTAAATGGAAAAATCATTCTAGGGCCTCATACTATTCATCACTTGGCATATTCAACCCCATAGAATACTTTAGAAACATGCCAAATCCAGTCCTTACACTTTACCAAAATTGCAAAAATGGTCCTTGTTAAACGAAAAACCATAACTGGACCAAAGTTAATACTACTCCAAACCAAAACTAAACCAGTCCAATCCACACTACCAAGCCCATCCCTTTCTAGGCCCATTGAAATCTCAGCCCACACACCCCATAATAATAACACCAGGGTCAAACATTTGACCTCGGTCAAACCAAGTCAAACAACCATCACCTATCCCTTCCCTCTCACAGCCTCCCCCACACCCACTTGTCCATCCCATCACCACCAGCCCACCATCTCTGTCACTTCCACCGCCCAAACCACTCACCCTACACCTAATCACCTCAGCAATAAATGCCCTCCCCTCCACACAAGTTATCAGAGCTCAATTTGCAAAATTGAGCTTTTCTGCCAAAACACGTGTCACATGATTAAAGAGTTGCAGTGATCCAATGGCCTCAAATGTTGATGGGATTTACTCAGAGGCTCAAAAGAACCCTAATGGGCATCTATAAAAGGCAGAAGAAAGCAAGGAATGAAGTGTGTAGTTTAATTAGTAAAATTTAGTGTCGAATTAGTTTAAGCTTTCAAATTCAGTGTAACTTTTATAATTAAATGTTGTAGTAGTTGTTTTATTGTAACCCAAGTCTTCTTAAGTTATAAAATTCCAAATTTGAGTTCTGTATTGTGTTATTGTCACTTATTTAAATTCTGCATTTCTAAATAAGCTTAGTTATCATTTATGTCAAGGATTATGGACTGAAATAGGGTCACTTAAGTTCCTTTAAGCTTGTTAAAGCTTGTAGAGACACTAAAATTCAGTTCTAGTCACAAACAACCAAAAACACAAAAAAGTCAACATAAGTCAACTGTTCTTGTTTTAGTTTGATTTCAGGTATCAAGAGCATTTGTAGGCAAGTTTGGAGTTGGATTTGGCCTATCTAAAGATAGGCATCAGTGGAAAACTCCTTGTTCATGCTAGGAGTGTTTTGTAAGAATTTGCTCATTTAAATTTTCCTCTAAAAAACTTAGTTTCTGATTTCTTGCTTGTATCTAATAATCTGTGTTTGTTTGTGCTTAATTGAGTGTTTTTTAGTTAATCTATAGCTTAATAAATATAACTTGTTGGTTAAAATTTGTAGTTACTTTAGATCATAGTTTAAACAGTCATTATAGCATAATTAGTACTCTTACTTATTTGTGGTTGTAACCTGTTTCTAAGTGCTCAATTATACTTAATATAACATAAAAGTCAGCGTGGATTATCCATAAAAGCCCTAGTGATCATTTGCTTCCCAAAATACAAAACAGTCTTGCTAAAAGGGGTGTTTGGATTTAATCATTTCACTGTGTTCTTAAGGTTCTTGTTGAATAAATCAAGTTGAAAACTCTTTCTCAGTGTAAAATTAGTTCAAACAAACCTTAACAAATGGTGTGATAGAGTAAAAAAGTCAAAATCATTTTTTAAGGGTCCATAACTGTTAACTGTTGTGGTATTTTGATCCACAAAACCTCATTTTAGCTCACAAGTAGTTGCTTTAGCTTAATCTAATCATATTTTAGTCTAATATAACAAAATCAGTAGATTACATGCATTAGAAGTTCATAAAAGTCAAAGAATCAAGTTTTCTTTAAAAGTCAAATTTACTTGTGCTCAGAAAAACTAAAATTTGTAGGATTTGTTGTGATTTATGTGTTTGGATTGAGGATTTGAAACTTGTTGTAGTTAAACTCTACCACCTCAACTTCATTTTCCCATTGTTGCTTAAATTTTGTGAATTTTTCTTGTTGGCCTTTTAGACCTTTGAACTGAGTTGCAGGGCAAGCCATTGCCCTGTGCATCAGCTTACCATCTCACCACCGCCACTTTGGTGGTTGACTGTGGCCAACTCAGTGGGCCCCAGTGGTTCATTTTTGGTTTTCCCAACCCCCTCCTACCAGGGATCAAGGTTTGACCCTTGGTTTGACCTAGGAACAAGTGGACCTCACCTGGAATCAATCCTAAAGTCTGTCCCATTTCTGTGTTTGAGTTTAATCTTCAAAGTGCTTATTTTGTTGCTTAATAGCTTATCAGTGATCATTGCTTGTTGTTTCTGGCTTATTTTAGTTACTTTAGCTTATTTGTATCTAGTTCCATCATTGTGGACCCCTCCCATAGTCATTTGTGCTTAATTGCTTGCTCAGTCAACAAAAGTCAAACTGCTTAAGTCAAGGGGGTGCACATTGCTTATTTTTAAGCTTTGTAAAAAGTTGTTTCACAAAAGTATCTTATTTTCATCTTATATTTAGCTGTTTAAAAGAAAAACTCCAAAAAAGCAAACATAAAAATAGTGATAGCTTCTATTTAATAGAAACTATCTTTTTCATTTTTCATTTTAGCTTATTTATAAGCACTTTTCCATTTTTATAATTTTCTAAAGTTTCTAGAACCTTTAAGTATTTAAAATAATTTTCTTAGATTTTTCCTAATCTGTTTACTATTTATTAGATTTAAAACTAGTTTAATTAATTAAATAGGTAATATTAGTTATTAATTAGTTTTCTTAAATTTTTAGTAACAACAGTAGATTTTATAATTTTTCTAAGCTTTATAAATTAGTTAAGACTTTTAGAAAATATATTTTTAATTTCTACTGTTCATTTTCCATTTTTCTTATTTTAATTATTTAAATTAAGGTTTAAAGTATTTAAAAGGTAATTAATTAGTGGAATAGCCTTAAACATAATTTTTAGAAGTTTTTATAATTTTGTAGGATTCCTGTGATGGTTAAATAATTTTATAAATTTCTCATAATTTTCTAAGTTGATATAGTATTATTTGTAATTTAAATTAGTTTAATTAAGTTAATTAGTTTTTAATTAATAATAAAACCATAAAAAGACAAAAATATTTATTTTTATTTTTTATACTTTCTTCAAGTTCTATTTTAAGTTTAGAAATTGTTTTTGCAAATTTTTAGTTTAATTTGTAATATTTATAATTATTAGTTAATTTAAGTTAGATTTAAATTAGATTTTAATTAGTTTAATTAATTAAATAATATTTAAATAGTAAAATAATCATTTTTATAATTTCATTTTCATTTTCAATTTTCTTTTAATTTTAAGTTTCAAAAGTTTCAAAAGCACCCCCTGGAGTTTGTAATTTACCAAATCCCACTTTTCTGTCTGATTACGTGTTACCAAATTGTGAATTTGTGCATATACCTGTATATCTGATTTTTATGAATATTATATCTGTGTACAAATACCAAAATATCAGTATCAAAATCAATTCCATATCATCTGGCCTACTGTCCTCAGTGCCACTCATTCCTAAATGATTTCAAAAAGAACCATTTCAATCACCGGAGCATTGGTCTAGGGAGTTTGACTTTGTTGACCATCTACTTGGTTAATTTAAGTTGACTGTTTAGCACCAATCAGGGACCACTACATAATTCGCATGAAGAAGTGACTTTGTTCACTTGGCTTGAAGGCTTAGGAACTTCGTAAGATTTCATGAGAAACTTGACTTGGTGATAACGCTCAAAGTTAACATGTTTTTATAAGCATTATTAGTGTTTTTGTGTATGTTATTTGGTTGTTTTTATATGCTTTTACCACTAAATCATATCAAAGTATGTTTTTGTAGCATATGTAGCCAAATGCAGGAAAAATGGAGAAAAAGTGAAGGAAATGAAGTATACGCGATTACACGAAGATTCCCAGGCTCAAAAGTCCAATCTATGAAGTAATTCATATGAGAACCTAAGTTTTGTCATCTCAAAGTTCCAAGTTCAAAAGTTGATCAAGTTTGGATAGTACATAAAAAGCTACACAAGTCAAAGTCAAAGTCCAAAGCTGCCAGAAATTACCATCCGATCGGTTGGTGTGAAACCGATCGGATGGCCATAAGTACCCTTCACCAACCGATCGGTGCCAACCCGTAACCGATCGGTTGGTCAGTTCTGCATGTTTTTGCCAACTTTTGTGCACGAATCTTGGTCTTTTGTCTCAAGGTTCTAGGCCCTTTTTAGTGTCTTATTGTCCAAGTTCAAGCATTTAAGTTCCTATTTATGACCAAGAGTGTTGGACAAGCCTATGGGGGACTTCAAAAGTGCATAACTCAACACCATTCAACACACAATTTAAGATACCATTTACTCTCATTACTACACACAATTATTATTATCTTCTAGCTCTCTAAGGAGGAAAATTCGTGCAGAAAGAACCAGGAACTTTGGAGGATCAAGGTAGTAACATTTGGAGTCCGAAAATCTCAAGAAATCATCACCAACTCTTAGGTTATCAATACCTTGTCATTTGTTATCAATTTCAAAGCATTGTAAGGCTTATAACCATGGATTCTTATGTTAAGTATTCTGAGTTTATTTGCATGTTTGCCATGAGTGGCTAGTAATCTTTTTACACTTGTTTTGATGATGTTTTATACTTAGTGATAGTGATGATTGTGATAACATGTTTTAATTCAATTTCAAGTCAATCCTAAGAACCAATTGTACCTTAAGTTTCATAGTGACATTTGTTTAGCCAAGGTTAACTAATTGATAATAGTTTCAAAGGTCGAAAGATTTGTTATTACTCAACTAGTTATAATCATTTGTCTATGAATGATTGCTTTTCACCATAATTATTCTTTACTAAACAAAGAAACAAGAAGTATGATTGTAATAAGAATTATTTTATAACATCAAATCGGATTGTTTGTAAACCTTTAGTAGGATGAAAGTTTAAATGTTTATAAACGATTGTGACCTTTTTGTCTATGAAGAGGTTACCTTTTGTATTGACCATTTCTTAAGAGTATTTGATTGGTAATAAAAGTTTTTCTTGAGTTTAAGATATCCACCATACCTTATGAACCTTGGATAGATCTTGAATTGATTGGTTTACACCTAAAGCTTGTTTTTATGAACTAAAATCTTGACGAAGTTTTAACTTGTAGAAACAATAGATTAGATCACCATCTAATTATCTTAACCAACATGTCATCAAAAGTCATCACAATCATGTGTGTCATTAAGTAGAAAACTAGTCTAAACAAGTATAGTTTTTAATTTATTGAATTTGCTTATTATCATATTTGCGTACATTAGAGATTTACTTTTAGACTTATATTTCGATTCACTCACAAATCCCTGCGAAAGATCCCGACTTACCATCATATCTTGCTATAACGGACGAGTACACTTGCTCGTATGTGTTGTTTCTAGATTTGGTAATTCACTCTTATAAATTTAAAACTTGCACTAACAAATAGCACATCAAGTTTTTGGCGCCGCTGCCGGGGATTTTGATCGTGTTTCTTTAACTTTTAAAAGTCCGTTTCTTTTCGTGTTCGTTTTCTAAATTTTTTTTTTCGTAGCGACAAACCGATCGGTTTCTCATCCAACCGATTCGGTTTCTCAAATTTTAATTTTACCGTAGCGTCCAACCGATCGGTTTAGCATCCAACCGATTCGGTTAGAATTTTTTTTTTTTTTTTTTTTTTTTTTTTTTTTTTGTTTAGGTAATTAATTCGATTCTCTTGATAGTTGTATGAACACTCGTTCTACTACTAAAAAGCTTAGTACACCTTTATCCGATCCCGAAAGTTTGTTTCGTAAGAAGAGATCTTCAACTATTCTTAATTGGTTTGATAATCTTTCTGAAGAACATCCGATTTCTAATCTTTTTGAACCAATACCCATGGCTGACGATTTACCCATGTGGGCCGCCAATAGAACCGTAGCACCCACTCCTGGAGCTGCTATTGTTGTCGCCGACCTTGGTGAAAACTTTACCGTTAAAGGTCACCATCTTTCTATGATCAAAGACCGTCAATTCGATGGCCGTTCACGGGCAGATCCGCATAAACGCATTGCCGAATTCATTGAAATTTGTGGCATGTTTCGTTATGGAGACACTAATGTCGATGCTATCAAGCTCAAACTTTTTCCATCATCACTCGCCGGAGATGCCAAAGTATGGTATAACGAATTAACCCCAGGAACTATTAATACTTGGAAGGAGATGAGGCAAGCTTTTGTAAGCCGATTCTTTCCACCTGCCATGTATGATAGGTTAATGGGAGAAATCCGTGCTTTTTCACAAAATCCTAATGAATCTCTTGTTGAAGCTTGGCTTCGCATGAAAGATTTGCTTCGTAGTTGTCATGGTCATAATTTAGGACGAGGAACAATAATCCAAATCTTTTATCATGGTCTTGATGAAGCATCTCAAGCAATCCTTGATGCCGGAGGAATTTTCCTTTACAAAACACCAAATGAGGCATATCAACTTCTTGAAGATCAAGTACTTCTTAAACTCGATTGGTCAAAAGATTCCAAAACCAAACCCTTACGGAAAACCGTTGCTTTCGCCGAAAGTTCAGATAATTCAAAACTCATAGACAAAATAGAAGCCTTGTCTTCTAAAATGGACTCGCAATACAAAGATATAAATGGAGAAATGAAAGAAATGTGAGATGGCTGTAATAATTGTGGAGGAAATCACACATCATCCGAGTGTGATGACCAACCTATGAATGGACCCAACGAAGGGGAAGCCAATTATGTCCAAGGAGGATATCATGGAGGAGGTTTTCGTGGTAATTATTACGGAAGAAGTTCTGGAAATTGGCAAGATCACCAACAAAGGGATAACAACCGTGATTTTCAACCTCGAACAGAAAATCCAAACCCAACAAATTCAGATAAAAAGGAAGAATCTGATTTCAAAAAAATGATTGGAGAATTTGTAAATGCTCAAAGAACCACAAATGAGTTTGTAAAAACTCAATTTTTCAATCTCAAAACCAAAGTTGAGCAAGGTCAGAAAAATCATCAAGCTTCTATTCAGGATCTTGAACAAAAATTTGGTAGACTTTCTGATCAATTTTCTTCTCGAATTCCTGGTACACTACCAAGTAACACCCAATCCAATCCAAAACCATCTGGATCAAACGATAAGAATTATCGTCCACCACACAACAGAAATGAGCATATCAATGCTGTATTCACTCGAAGTGGTCTCTCATATGATCCACCACCCATTCCTACCGATACTACTCTTATTCAAGAAGAGGAGGAAGAAGCTGAAGAGGAAGAAGCAATTGAAAAAGAACCAACTCAAAAACCAACCGTTTCACCAATAAAGCCTTATACACCAAAAATACCATATCCACAAGCCCTAAGAAAAGAGAAAAGAGAGGAGCGAAATAAGAAGTTTTTAGAGATGATTAAAGAAGTTAGAATTAACGTACCCCTCTTTGATGTTCTAGCTGGAATGCCCAATTATGGGAAATTTTTGAAAGAACTTCTTAATAATCGAAATAAGTTAGAACAAATTTCTGCTACCGTTCTCAATGAAGAATGCTCTGCTATAATTCAAAACAAAATTCCACCAAAACTTGGAGATCCCGGAAGTTTTCTTATACCATGTACATTAGGAAACAACATCACATGTGATGCTTTAGCCGATTTAGGTACAAGTATCAATTTGATGCCTTATTCGTTGTATTCTAAACTTTCCATCAATACATTGAAACCTACTAAGATGAGTATACGATTAGCCAACCATACATACCAATATCCTATTGGGGTTGCTGAAAATATGCTTGTTCAAGTTGGGAAATTTGTTTTTCCTGTGGATTTTGTCATCTTAGAAATGGAAGAAGATAGTCGAGTACCCTTAATCTTAGGAAGACCTTTCTTAAACACTGCTGATGCAATGATTAAAGTTAAAGGTAAAGAACTTAATCTTGGAGTAAGAGAAGATTGAATCACGTTCTTAATCGATAAAGCAATGAAATATCCAAATTCCATCGATGACACATGCTATAACATCGATGTAATTGATGAAGTCACCGAAGAAGAATTGGATGCATTACTTGATGATTCAAAACCATTCATGACTACTTCAGAAAAGATTAGTGAAACAAATTCTGATAAAGAATTTGAGGAATTCATGGAAATAAAAATAGAAGAAGAGGAAGAAGAGAAATTTGAAGATATCATTGATAAAGATCAATTGAAAATCAAATCATATTTAGTAGAACCACCCACTTATTTGGAACTCAAAACCCTTCCCAATAATCTCGAATATGCTTACTTAGAAGGAAATTCACTTCTTCCAGTAGTCATATCATCGTTGCTCAAAACAAATCAAAAAGAAAGACTCGTTTCTGTTCTTAAGAAGCATAAACGCGCTTTTGCGTGGAAAACTTCTGATATTCCAGGAATTAGTCCTGATTTTTGCAAACACAAAATCAATTATGAAGAAGGTTCTAAACCTGTTGTAGAAAGACAACGTCGACTCAACCCAAATATGAAAGAGGTTGTTAAGAAGGAAATCATTAAACTTCTTGACGCAGGAATTATTTATCCTATCGAGGATAGTCCATGGGTGAGTCCAGTTCATTGTGTTCCAAAGAAAGGAGGAATGACTTTAGTGACAAACGAAAGGAATGAGTTAGTTCCTACTAGAACTGTCACTGGATGGCGAGTATGTATTGATTACAGAAAACTTAATAAAGCCACCAGGAAATATCATTTTCCTTTACCGTTCATGGATCAGATGCTAGAAAGATTAGCAGGAAACAAATACTTTTGCTTCCTTGATGGTTTTTCGGGATATTTCCAAATTCCTATCGATCCAGCCGATCAAGAAAAAACCACATTTACATGTCCTTTTGGAACCTACGCTTACCGGCATATTCCTTTTGGTCTATGTAATGCACCTGCAACTTTTCAAAGGTGTATGATCGCAATATTTCAAGACATGCTTGAAACATCTATGGAAGTTTTCATGGATGAATTTTCAGTTTTTGGTGATTCTTTTGAAACATGTCTTTCCAATCTCGATAAAATGCTTGAAAGATGTGAAGCTGCACATCTAGTTCTTAATTGGGAAAAATGTCATTTCATGGTGACTGAAGGAATTGTGTTAGGACAAAAAATATCAAGTTCGGGGATGGAAGTAGACAAAGCTAAAATAGATGTTATCACCAAATTACCACCACCAACTAACGTTAAAGCCGTTAGAAGTTTTCTAGGACATGCCGGTTTTTACCGCTGATTTATCAAAGATTTTTCAAAAATATCACGTCCTATGACTAAACTTTTAGAAAAAGATTCTGTATTTGATTTCAATGCTGACTGCATCAAAGCTTTCGAAACATTGAAGAGTCAATTGACTAGTGCCCCAATTATGGTTGCACCTAATTGGTCACTACCATTTGAGATCATGTGTGATGCAAGCGATTTCGCTGTTGGAGCTGTTTTAGGACAACGTGAAGGAAAACATTTTTGTCCTATTTACTTTGCTAGTAAAACATTCAACAATGCTTAACAAAACTATACAGTTACGGAGAAAGAATTATTAGCCGTAGTTTTTGCATTCGACAAATTCAGATCTTATCTTGTGCTTTCAAAAACGATAGTTTTTACCGATCATTCCGCACTCAAATATTTGTTTAACAAACAAGATGTAAAACCACGTCTTATCAAATGGATTTTATTACTGCAAGAATTTGATATCGAAATAAAAGATAAGAAAGGAGCAGAAAATCTTGCAGCTGATCATTTATCATGTCTCGAGAATCCAAACTTGGAAGAATTAAAAGAAAATGAAATTAATGATTATTTTCCAAAAGAAACTCTCATGACGATAGATAAAGACGATGATGAGGAAATACCATGGTTTGCAAATTACGCAAATTATCTTGCAGGAGATATTCTTAAAAAAGGAATGAGTTACTACAAACGTAGTAAGTTCTTTTCAGAACTAAAACACTATTATTGGGAGAAACCTTATCTTTTTAAGATGTGCAAGGATGGAATGATACGAAGATGTGTTTCGGGTGCCGAAACAAGAAAAATTCTTGATGAATGTCATCATGGCCCAACTGGGGGACATTATGGTCCTTCCACTACAGCTAGAAAAGTTTTTGATGCTGGATTCTATTGGCCTACAATTTTCAAAGAAGCGTATACTCTTGTTCAAAACTGTGATGCGTGCCAAAAATCCGGTAACCTTTCTCGAAGAGACGAAATGCCTCAAAAGAGCATTCAAGTCTGTGAAATATTCGATATTTGGGGAATTGATTTTATGGGACCCTTCCCTAAATCACACAAATACGAATATATCCTCGTTGCAATCGATTATGTTTCTAAATGGGTTGAAGCTGAAGCTCTTCCTACTAACGATGTGCGAGTTGTTGTCAACTTTCTCAAAAAGCTTTTCGCTCGCTATGGAATTCCTAAAGCTTTAATAAGTGATAGAGGATCCCATTTCTGTAATAAACAAATGGAGAAAGTAATGAAACGATATGGAGTTCATCATCGTTTTGCTACAGCTTATCATCTACAAACTAGTGGTCAAGTCGAAAATACCAATAGAGCTATAAAAAGAATACTTGAAAAAATGGTTAAAGACAATCCTTCCGTTTGGTCAAGGAAATTAGATGACGCTCTATGGGCATTTCGTATGGCATATAAGACACCAATTGGTACGACACCGTACAGACTCTTGTATGGGAAAACATGTCATCTACCGTTCGAACTTGAACACCGTGCTTACTGGGCGTTAAGAAGCTGTGATCCTGATTTAAAAATAGTTGGAGAAAAGAGATTTTTGCAATTACATGAACTTGATGAGTTAAGACTTCAAGCTTATGAAAACTCCAAGCTATACAAAGCAAGAACCAAAGCTTATCACGATAGGAAGCTAAGAATTCGAAAACAATTCAAAGCTGGAGATAAAGTTCTGCTTTTCAATATGAAATACAAGTTTAAAGCTCCGAAACTCAAACCAAAATGATTTGGACCATATATAGTGAAACATGGATTTCCATCAGGTTATGTTGAACTTTATGACAAACATGGTGGAAGTTTCATTGTAAATGGGCACCGAATTAAACTCTATTATGATAAGGAGCAATTAAACATGATTTCTAATGAGGAAATATCATCCGAATTTTAATATGAAGCTATCACATTCATGGCTCCACACAAGGAAATGGTTCCTTGGGCACACAGTAATGGTTTTATCTATGATGCTCTTCCTAGAGCATAGGAAAATGTTAAATTGGAAAACATAGATGAAAGAGGAGAGGGAATTGTGATAGGAAATGTGTTGTATATCCCTAAAAGAAAACATAACACTAAAACTTCATAATCTATTTCGAAGTTTGAGTCCGGCTGAGGACTCGTTAATAAAATAAGCGCTTCTCGGGAGGCAACCCGTGTGTTTTATTTTTATTTTTGTTTTTGATTTTCAGTGTTTATACCCCAAAGTTTTACTACTTGGTCGAAATTAAGTGTGGGGGTGTCCACTAATTTGAATAAAACTGCAATGTTTTTTGTTTGTTTGTTTTTGTTTCTAATAATGCAGGTGTTGAATACAAGAAAAAGAAGATTGGATAACACTGGATATCACGGTTTATTTTCTCATTTTCCCTACTTTTATGCTTTTTCGTTTATCACATTGAGGACAATGTTTAACGTAAGTGTGGGGGGATGAGTAGGTAAAATAAGAAATTAAGTCTAATATCGATTTAATTTTTAAATTTTGTTTGTCCTTATAATCTAGTTGTTTTCACACTTTTAGGAATAATTTATTAGAATAACTGGATCAATCCAATGGTAAAAAAACAGTAATTTTTGAAAAATTTGAGATGTGTCCCGATTAATATTGCAATACATTCTGGGATTGATAACATTTGCTAGCGCATATTATAACCTTTCCACTAAATTGTGAGGATTTGAGCCTATTTCATATCTAGCATACATCTTTTATGCTTAAATCTTTTGTTATGAGTGTGCCGATGATTTTATTTATTCTAGAACTTGTGCTTGTAAATTATTACGAGATCGTTGTGAGATTATATTTTTGTAATATAAGTATACATACGTGATAACAGGCAACCTTAGGATTTTAACCAAATAGCCTTCATTATTGATTTATAGCTAGTCACATTGATTAGTTAATTTCCAATTTTTAACCCTTTTGTTAGCGTTTATTTTTAGCGCTAGATACCCTTAGTTACACCCTTTGAGCCATTCTTTTCGTTTTTGATAAATCCAGAAAAATACAAAAATATTTTACACTTTAAACCTTAGCCTAACCCTTGTCAAAGTCTAAATGGTGGGTTGCTAGTTGCTGGTTGTTGGATAGTTTTGATGATTATTAGTTAGCCACACTTCACCAATCATGTGTGTGCCATTCCGACAAAGACGGAGACTGCAGCTTCTTATTTGTATTGTTGTGGTGATGCTTATGCGAAGTGTGAGAGATCTTATGTTAAAAAAAAAAAAAAAAAAAAAAAAAAAGAGAGAATAAGTCATCGTAACTATAAGGTGACAATGATAGCAAATGTGCTATATATATGAATAAAGGAAATCTTGTGATATGTTGTTAGCCGATGTACTAAGAATAAAGAATATTGTTATGGCGAATCGATGTATCGTTATTTGAAGAAGAGGGAGATTGTAACTATAATCATTTATGGGTTCGTGGTTTGTTTGGTAACTAGCAACAATGGGACTTAGAATTTATTTTTATTTTAAAACCAATTTCGTAAATATTCCCATGCCTTATCCCTACCCTTACCAAATTACTTTATCTATCCAGGTATTGTAATGGCTTTGTGAGAATGTCAAGTGCAAGAATATTGTAGTGACCATCCGGTTTTTGAGTAATCAAGAATTCGCGCCAGTAATCTATTATGTTTTTGTATGAGATGTTTAAACATAAGCCTGGTACAACCCTAAGCCTTATATTATAACCCGAATAAAAGACCTCTTTGATATATAGACTTGGTGCTTACGCCATTGCGGTGTAGTTTTGTTTCTTGTACAAGCCTATGGTAATATTTGGATCATGACTGAGCAATGAGTGTGATTTATCTTACATATACTCCACTACCCAAATAAATGAGTGATTGAGTGAATTATACTTCGTTCCTTTTTCGTGAGGTGTTTAGAAATGTTAATCAAGCAAGAAAATCATTGGGTATTGTCAAACATCTCGATTTTTCACCACTAAAGCTTAAAACGATGAATCATATCTTGTACTTGTACTTGGTGGATTTGCATCACATTTTTCTAATCATTTTTTGTTACAATTTGGATATTTAGTTTTCTTATAGATTTGCTTGAGGAGAAGCAAAGTTTAAGTGTGGGGGATTTGATAATGCTCAAAGTTAACATGTTTTTATAAGCGTTATTAGTGTTTTTGTGTATGTTATTTGGTTGTTTTTATATGCTTTTACCACTAAATCATATCAAAGTATGTTTTTGTAGCATATGTAGCCAAATGCAGGAAAAATGGAGAAAAAGTGAAGGAAATGAAGTATACGCGATTATACGAAGATTCCCAAGCTCAAAAGTCCAATCTATGAAGTAATTCATATGAGAACCTAAGTTTTGTCATCTCAAAGTTCCAAGTTCAAAAGTTAATCAAGTTTGGATAGTACATAAAAAGCTACACAAGTCAAAGTCAAAGTCCAAAACTGCCAGAAATTACCATCCGATCGGTTGGTGTGAAACCGATCGGATGGCCATAAGTACCCTTCACCAACCGATCGGTGCCAACCCGTAACCGATCGGTTGGTCAGTTCTGCATGTTTTTGCCAACTTTTGTACACGAATCTTGGTCTTTTGTCTCAAGGTTCTAGGCCCTTTTTAGTGTCTTATTGTCCAAGTTCAAGCATTTAAGTTCCTATTTATGACCAAGAGTGTTGGACAAGCCTATGGGGGACTTCAAAAGTGCATAACTCAACACCATTCAACACACAATTTAAGATACCATTTACTCTCATTACTACACACAATTATTATCATCTTCTAGCTCTCTAAGGAAGAAAATTTGTGCAGAAAGAACCAGGAACTTTGGAGGATCAAGGAAGTAACATTTGGAGTCCGAAAATCTCAAGAAATCATCACCAACTCTTAGGTTATCAATACCTTGTCATTTGTTATCAATTTCAAAGCATTGTAAGACTTATAACCATGGATTCTTATGTTAAATATTCTGAGTTTATTTGCATGTTTGCCATGAGTGGCTAGTAATCTTTTTACACTTGTTTTGATGATGTTTTATACTTAGTGATAGTGATTATTGTGATAACATGTTTTAATTCAATTTCAAGTCAATCCTAAGAACCAATTGTACCTTAAGTTTCATAGTGACATTTGTTTAGCCAAGGTTAACTAATTGATAATAGTTTCAAAGGTCGAAAGATTTGTTATTACTCAACTAGTTATAATCATTTGTCTATGAATGATTGTTTTTCACCATAATTATTCTTTACTAAACAAAGAAACAAGAAGTATGATTGTAATAAGAATTCTTTTATAACGTCAAATCGGATTGTTTGTAAACCTTTAGTAGGACGAAAGTTTAAATGTTTATAAACGATTGTGACCTTTTTGTCTATGAAGAGGTTACCTTTTGTATTGACCATTTCTTAAGAGTATTTGATTGGTAATAAAAGTTTGTCTTGTGTTTAAGATATCCACCATACCTTATGAACCTTGGATAGATCTTGAATTGATTGGTTTACACCTAAAGCTTGTTTTTATGAACTAAAATCTTGACGAAGGTTTAACTTGTAGAAACAATAGATTAGATCACCATCTAATTATCTTAACCAACATGTCATCAAAAGTCATCACAATCATGTGTGTCATTAAGTAGAAAACTAGTCTAAACAAGTGTAGTTTTTAATTTATTAAATTTGCTTGTTATCATATTTGCGTACATTAGAGATTTACTTTTAGACTTATATTTCGATTCACTTACAAATCCCTGCGAACGATCCCGACTTACCATAATATCTTGCTATAACGGACGAGTACACTTGCTCGTATGTGTTGTTTCTAGATTTGGTAATTCACTCTTATAAATTTAAAACTTGCACTAACAAATAGCACATCACTTGGTCCTCAAGTTCCATGATCCTACGGTCGGGAGTGCTAGAGTTATTCGAAGGCAAAGATATTGCCTTGACCGTTTTGTTCAAATCACGGGGATCATTCCAACTTTCGTTGTCATAGAGAGCAAGATTTTCTATGAGTTCCCATGATTGTTCCGCACTTAGATCACGTAGCTTACCACCGGCCGATTGGTCAATGGCTTGCCTTGTGGAGAGATCGATATGGTCATAAAAGATTTGGACTTGGAGCCAAAGATCTATGCCATGATGAGGGACTTTTTGGAGTAAGTCCTTGAATCGAGTCCATTCTTCATAAAGAGTTTCATTTTGACACTGTTGGAACATCAAGATGTCATTTCTAAGCTTAGTAGTTCTCCCCGGTGGGTAAAATTGAGCAAGTAAACGAGCGGTGAGATCATCCCATGTGGTGATGGATCACGCGGGTAAACGTTCAAGCCATTGACTAGCTTGATCACGTAGAGAGAATTGGAATAGGCGTAATCGGGTTGTCTCTCTAGTTGCAACATCTAGGTCTATGGAATCTACGATTTTAAGGAAGTCCTTGAGATGTTGATTTGGATCTTCGGAACGAAGTCCATGGAATGCACATCCGCTTTGCACCAACCGGATGATGTCGGATCGCAAGGGGGTCACATTGGCTCCGGTGAGCTCAATAGTGTTTCGATAGCCTTGGTGGCTAGGTCGGGAATACTCTCCTAAGGTTCGGGGCCTAAGAGGTTCTAGTGGTGGGTTTTGTTGTGGTGGGATGATGGGTTCAAAGATGTTCCCATCGTCCATGATGTCGGGTGGTGAAGAGTTACGAACAAAAACACAAAGAAATAAGATAGACTAAAGAGAACCTAAAAATAAAAATAAAATCTTACTAGAAAGGAATCTAGCAAGTAGACCTAATAAAAAGAGATTCTAACCTAGACAATAACTATTCCTCGGCAGCGGCGCCAAAAACTTGATGCGTGGGAATTGCACCAGGCTTTACCTCTCGGGGGATCTCGAGAAGCTTACAACCCCCACCAGGCAGTGTACCTGATCGATGTAGTATAGTATAATGACAAGTACCGGGGGATTGATCGTTCAGCTAGAAATAGTGTCGCTAGGATTAGAAAACCTAAAGACTAGGTCTAGAGATGAGGGATGATTCTTTTTGTATTTTTATATTTTTTTAGAAAGCAAGTAAAAATCTCGGTTTTGAAGGAGTTGGGCGGAATTAGTTGCTAGTCAACTAACCCAATACTAAGATGCAATCAAAATAAAATACTAAAAATGAAAATAAACTATATTAAACTAAGGTTGTGAGCAATAAGTGGGAGAAATGTGTTTACTTAGATTTCACTACTCCCTAGATATCTTTTACACGTTAATTACTTGTTATAGTTGCGTGGATGACAGATTGTATTCCTTAATACCATTCATGGGGTGGCGTACTTACTTCCCCAATCCTATGAGTGCCTACTTCACTCCTATGTCGAGCCGGCTAAGAAGCTCCTAACATGGGATCATTAGAATTTACTCATGCATTAAATACAACCAATAAAACCTAGTACACATCGGTTCATGTTTCCTAAGACGTTCAAGCATGTTACCAAATGGAGATCTGCCAGTTTTCTTAAGCCTAACATTGAAATCATTCATCCAATACAACCATAAACAAGTAATCAACACATAATTAACATCTAGGTTTCATTAGATCTAAGCAAACACAAGATAAATCTAGCCTAGCATGTTGAAATCAAGACAAACACAAGATATAGACAACCAACACATAGACATATTGATTGAATTAAAGAGAAGACTTATCTCAATAGCACATGAAAGGATTCAAGGGCTGAAAACCCTTGAATTTAGTGTAAAATACGTACAAAGTTCGGCCCTAGGGTTTCTCCACACAAGTTCCTCCCCAATGAATGAAAAATAGAAAACTATATATAGATTTTAGAAGGTGACGGCGTCAAGAACAAATGTCTGACGCCGTCATCTCGCCGCCAAATAGTTCCTCGGACTGCCTAGATCTGGTTCTGAAGCCATCATGTGTACACCTTATGCAGGCCGTCATGAATTTAACTCTTGACGCTCTTGTTGTGATGCCTTTAGGTTTCTTCTGGGTCGTCATGGATCTTACTCTTAACGCCGTCAGGATTTCCTTCTTGACGCCGTCATACACTGTTCTCAGCTTGGAAAATTAAGTCTTTGGCGTTTTTTCACTTTTATGCTCCAAAAATGTCCGAATTGCTTCCTTTTCCAGATTTCACTCCCAAAGTACCTAAAATCACAAAAAGAACGATTTAGGTTTTGATCAAATAAATTCAATTCCGGGCTTAAATGACCCCCTAAAAGTGGTTCATTTTTCGCCTCATCAAGAATCACAAAGAATTTGTAAATCTCCCATCAAATACATTCCAATCCCTTCAGGGGAATGAGTTTGATAATAAGTGATTACCCAGTCATAAAGCGAGAGAAGATCTTGCTTGTCCACCATGTGTAATATTTAGCTCAGAAAAGTAAATGTTTTGGTAGAGCCATGTTGTCTATGAATAACATTCATTTGTCCTTGACCAAGGAGAGAATCAACAAGTTCCCATTTAACAACTTTCTCCCAAACAACAGGATCATGCCCATCATCAGAATCATAGTCAATGAATGTACTATCCTCTAATGATGCATCCTTAGAAGCCTTCCTTTTTGTAGCTTTAGTTTTTCGCCTAGTGCCAGTAGTAGCAGGAAGTGAAGGACCATCAGCAGGTTCTTCTTTAGGAACTGGTTTTGAAGCATCAGGAGTAACTTGTGCTAAAGCATCAGCAGGAACATCTGCTGAATCATCATCAGGGACTTCTATTGGAGCATCTGCTGAAGCAGCTTCAGTAGTAGCAGGTTGAGCTTCAGTAGTAGCAGGATGAGAAGCTCCAGTAGGATCAGAATGAGAAGCTTCAGTAGGATCAGGGTCTGGAACAACATTTAAAGGATCAGCATCAGTAGAATCATCCACCTGAGTTAACACTGAAGGAGAATGCACTTTCTCCTGACCACCAAAAGATGACTCAGTGGATTCAGTAGGCTGATCAGCAGAATCATTAAGCCTAGTTCTCTTAGTAACATGCCCATCCAAAAGTCTGCCCCTCTTCTCTAAGACATCTTGGACATTGATACCAGAGGAATGAAGATTGGAAATGATTTTGTCATAGTAGAAAGTGAGCTGTTTATCTGAAAATCCCCAAACCTTCTTTTGAGTCCATCCTGACCCAAACATAGAACATCCTTGATTCTTGACAAAATTCCTCATATATTGCTTGATTTCTGCCTTTGTCCAAGGTCTTTCCCTGAGATGTTTAGCTTTTCTCTCTTCCTCCTGTTGCCTCTGCAACTTACCTCTTTCAACCATCATCTGGACAAAGTCAGGGGGTCTGATAATTAATTCCAAGCACAGATTCACCCAAATTAGGCTTAGTTAAAGGTTCTTCCCTGAGAAAGACACACAATAGCAAGAGCAATGTCTGTTGAAAATTGATCCCATCCACCAGACTTAGAACTCATACACTGAAGCAAAGTGTGTGTCAAAAACCTCCATTTAGGGCAAAACAAATTCTTGTACCACACTTTCCCATCACCAATATAACCAGTAGCCTGAAGACCTACAAGTATTTCTTCCTTAGCCAATTCACTCTCCCCACCTTCATCATCCAATTGTAGTTGAGTTCTGACCAAAGACTCAGTAACTGTCACAACTCACCATTTCAGGTCATTTTTCCAAACTTCGACATTTTACTATTCATAAATCACTATTCATCAAAACACTATTTATTGTTTTACTATTCTATCATTTTCGAGGTCAATTTGATATTCTGAGAAACATTTGGGAATTTTACTATTCACTAAACACTATTCATTGCCGGAAAAATTTTCACTATTCACTTGCATTACTCGTTTCTTCGTAAATTTAGTTTACGGGTATTCAAATTCGCGCAACCGGATTGGTTTAGGTGCGAATTCATTTTATTAGTACTAAGGACACTGCATATGGACTAGAGACAGTCTGCATATCATCATAACAACATTTTTATGTTATACCATTCTTAGGATTTTCAAATTTATATATTTGATACATTTAACGTTTTACGTATAAGTATTTATAATAAACGTTAACACCCGGTTTATAAACACGACGAATATATCTAAATATTCCCACAATGGTCCCGACATATTTTTATATCCATTTTATCTTCATAAAAGTTATAACATTCATTTACCCAGTATTTTGGAAATTTTTTTTATTTATAACGTGAGTTTATAAATATTACGACGGTTTTCGTGGAAACTAAACAATAATCACCCGAACACTCAGTAATTGTACCCAACATATTTTTAACATTTTTACAACTTTATTTTGTCCCGGTTAACTTTGTTAACATTTATTTCTATCAAACCCGGTACCCGATTTTAACTAATAACACAAATATACACTAAATCCTACACTAGAATCCTAATTAAATCAAAACTACCCCAACCCCCCCCCCCCCCTCATCCACCAAAAGCCGGCCCCTAAAGTCCTCACAAGGTCAAATTCTTACATTTTTTTAACCCGTGGCATTTATGTGCAAATATTATACATTATACTTATGATACTTATTTACAAAAACCTCCTAAACATTATCATACATAAAATCAAGAATCAAAAAGCTCATCTTCATCCTTTCCATCTCAAAACCCACGACCAAAACCAAAAACCATGATCAAGTGAAGATTTTTGAAAAGTTAAAGCATAGAAGTTGTTCATTTTACCTTCCTAATCAATAATCTTACAACAAAAACACAAGTAACACATGGTTTCTCACCATCTAATCACCCATTATTTCAAAGTGAGTTATCAAATTTATTTTCATGTTTTCATCTAATTAACACTTGTATCTTATGGTTTTCATGCTTAATTTCATGCACAAGCTAGCTATACCACTTTATATTTGTAGACTTTTTGAACATACAAACCCTAGAATTTATTTTTGGTACTCCTTTGTTAAATTAACTTTTTTAGTGATCATTAGGAACCCATGGCACCCTAAGAAGGTGTATGGTAGGATTAGTATAGCTTTTTGGAGTTTGCAAGATATTTGGTTGAAGTAGAAACTAGTTTTGAACAAGAAAAATGGATTTGTAACAAGTATATAAACCTACTGTCCCATTTTGGTAAATCCAGGAAAATCAGTAAACATAAAGGAAACTTTGGTAAAATTTTTAGAAAATACTTTCAAAAACGAATCCGTAGACGAAAGAACGGATTAAAAAGAGTTTATAACGAAGAAGTTATGATTTTTGCAAGTTTATTGACGAAAAGTAATTTTCTGAAAAATACATGCTGTTGGACGTTTTTCGTCGGACAAAAAGAGGCTTTAGACGTAACCCGGAGAAGTCAAGCTTTCCAAAATATATTACTACATACTAAGACGTAACCGTGGATATAAATAACAAGTAAAACGGGCTTATAACGACAAAGATATTCACGTTTTCATATCGGCAAAACTCATGTTATTTTGACAGCTTTTGGAAATAATAACGCTAAAACTACGTAGTAACTCTAGATTTCTAGAAATAATACCAAGTACCCAATTTCATAACTAACGAAGTATTAGTGATTACAAGTATATTTTTATCACTACAAGGCGTTATTACAAGGATTTCAACCCGAGGATTTCAACACTAACATTGATACATACGATATATATATATATATATATATATATATATATATATATATATATATATATATATATATATATATATATATATATATATATGTATATATATTGCAACTAGCTTTATTTTTCTAATAGCCATATTTTCCTAAGCCTTGGAAAATATATATTTTTGATAACAACAAGTATTTTCCAAAGAGTAGAGTGGTATAGGAACATGTGCATGGACATTCATAACATCATTTGGTGATCTAAATTAGATCGTTCATCATTCATATTAGGTTGAGGCAGCTAACTGTTCATTGTTGTTCATTTCACTTCATCACAGTATCATCAGTTAAGGTTAGTTTTCATAGCCCCGTATACATTTTATGATTGTTTTCAAATCCCACGGGGGAGAATACATTGCACCATTTTAGTACGAGCCCAAGTATCAAAACTTATGTACATTGCTTAAGTAGCTAGTCTGCCTTGTGATAGTCCCCTATTATCATCATGAACCGTTAATTTACCTATTAAGCGAGAGTGAGTGGATAGATCTATTGAGGGTGACGCCTCCATCCGTGGTAGTATTTACCAACAGTAAGCGGATGCATTTCATGTCTGTTACATTTGAGTGTTTTGGCAAAACATTCAGGAGGGGCATAAATTTCATCAGTCTAGCTTCGGTGTCATGAGCTTAAGGTCTATTGTACTATTTGTACGTGACATTTTTGCATGCACTTATACTTGTGGTGGCCGTACAACATTACATTTTATAAACCTATGATTATTCACCAACTTTATGTTGACCGTTTTCGCAATGTATTTTCAGGTAACTAAGGCATCATCATATCATATGCATGGAGTCACATTAGGGTGTGCCAGGGATGACGCACTACATTTTGGATTTTTCATGCACTTGTATTTCATCGTTTGATCGTACCAGATTTATTTTCCTTAAACTTGTTCAGACTTTGGGACCTATGTTTTGTAACACTGGATGTTTTTAAATAAATCAAACGATGTATTTTCCAAACGACACTTTAGGTCGTTCAATATATCCTTGTTATGGTGCTATGACAGTTACATCCCCAGGCATTCCGTTCCCCTGCAAGTCAGGTAAATTGGGGGTGTGACAGATTGGTATCAGAACCAAGGTTATAGCGAACTAGGATGCATCATGATAGGGTTTATGATGTATACGATCCCTAGACTATAACCACATTATCATAGCATCTCATCATTTCATCATAAGTGCATGTTCATTGTTTTAGGTGATTCCATCATACGAGTTATTTATTTTATTTCACCTTGATTATCACAGAACCATGTCTTCAGACCCAAACGTTGTCATACTGTACTCTATCACAGACTCCGATGTTGAAGGCTCTATGTCTTCTACTGCCTTTTCACCACCACCCATTCCTCTTGTACCTGTGTTGCAACTCTCAGCATCAGGTGAGGAAACCGAACCTTTTGAGGAGGATGAGACTGCTCCTACTCCTCATGTTTCCCCTATTGCACCACCTGAGATTACCCGTGCACCCACTGACACATCATCCTCTGCTACCACTATTCCATCAGAACCTAGACTTATGTTTCCCCGTAGGAAGATGACTATAGGTCCTAGTAAGAGAGTTTGCCCTGCTACATCTACCTTTAAGATCCCTGCTATTCCCATGTTACCCACACCACCACCAGCCATAACCGCTACTACATCCATATCTACTTCACTATTGCCGCTTAGGAAGCGTGCGAGGTTTACTACACCAGCTTCACCTACTACAGAGTCAGAATCAGAACCACCACCAGTATACCATGTAGGTGAGAGTTCGAGAGCAGCTGCTGCTAGGGAGCCTACAGATGTTACATTAGAGGATCAGTTAAGGGCTCAGCAGGAGCAGGTTGATAGTTTGGGTTTTAAGGTTGATAAGGTCATCACTACTCGACTTGAGGCGGTTGAGGAGCAGGTCGAGGGTTTGCTTTTAGGCAGAGTTAGTATCGACGTGTCATATCATGGGCTTGAGGCGCGGCAGGTGGGACATCGGGAGCTGATTGACCAGCTTAGGGGTGAGCTACCAGAGATACGGGATAGAGCTCAGACTACATAGGAGGCTCAGGAAGAGCAGACACACCAGTTGGCAGTAGCACATGAGAGGTTGGCTATGATGGAGGGTAGAGATGCTGCTCTTCAGCTCCGAGTTCAGCATCTAGAGGAGATTGCAGTTATGATGGACAGGGAGATTCGTCGTCTGAGGAGTGCACCTGGAGCATCTGGAGCTCCTGGACCATCTAGAGCACCTGGAGGAGCCTAGACATAGACTAGTATTGTATTAGCTTTTACTATTTTCCTAGTCCCGAGGTGTGGGACATAGTTCAAGAACTTGTAGTCTTTTGGTTGTTGTACAAACAAATATACCAAGTGCAACTCTACTATGTTGGAAATGTTGTGCTATATATATATATATATATATATATATATATATATATATATATATATATATATATATATATATATATATATATATATATATATATATATATATATATATATATATCGGTCCATGTAGGCCGAAATTTTCATGTATTATATTCATGTGTTGTGATTATATTTATGATGTTTCGTGGTTGCTCTTTATGGTTAACGTATTTATACTTGTTGTGGTTGTATCTATGCGTGTCGTGGTTGTATTATTACAGGTTGTGGTTGTACTTGTACATGTCGTGGTTGTATCTACACTTGTTGTGGTTGTATATATATACATGTTGTGGGTGTATATTTTTGTACGATGACTATTTCTATTATGGTTTTCTCATGGTTGTTGTCGATTATTATTTATCAGAGGTATGGCGCCAAAGAAAGCAAAGGCTACACCAGAAACACCCGCTATGACACAAGCCGCTATCCGCAAGTTGGTCAGGGATAGTATAGCAGAAGCTCTGGAGACTGAGAGAGCTGAAGTTGCTGCTAGGGCTGCTGAGATTCCACCTAATACTGAAGTGGTTCAACCCACTACTAGGCGTGAATGTACTTGGAAGGATTTCAAGATTAGTGATCCCGTCAAGTATAAGGGCACTGAGGGAGCGGTTGCTTTGATCCGCTGGTTTGAAAAGACTGAGAACGTATTTCTCATGTACGGTTGTCAGGAGGTTAACAAGGTAAAATTTGCTACTGGTATGCTTCTTGATGAAGCTATGTCTTGGTGGAATTCTTATGCTCAGCCTACTGGTATGGAGAATGCCTACAAGCTCACTTGGGATTAATTCAAGAAGCTGATGACTAAGAAGTTTTGCCCTCGTACTGGGGTGCAAAAGTTGGAAACCGAATTCTATGAGCTGGTAACAAAAGGTGATGACATTGAGACATATATCAGGAAGTTTCAGGAGTTGGCTACACTGTGTCCAACTATGGTTCCGGACGATGAGAAAAAGATGGAGAATTTTACTAGAGGACTACCTGAAAGCATCCGAGGGGATGTGATGTCTTTCTACCCACAATCAATGGAAGAGGCCATTCGTATAACTCAGAAACTTATGGTCCAAGTGTTAAAAGGAAAATCTGCTGCAAACAACAACAATAACCGTTCAAACAACACCAACTACAACAACACTCGAAACAACAACAACTATAACAATAACCGAAACCGCAACTACCCCAATAACCAAAACAATAACAACAATAACAACAAGAGGTGGTTTGATAATAACCAAGGTGGAAATGCTATCCAACCAGCACCTAGGAGACAGGAAGTGGCAAAGGCCTATGCTGCAGGACCAACAGAAGGAAAAGGATATACTGGAAAACTACCCAAGTGTAACAAATGTCAAACTCATCATAACCCTGGGAATTGTCCTAGAGCTTGTGAGAACTATGGAAAAGTCGGTCATTCGACTAGGGGATGCAGAGCTCCACGAGGGGTAATTAATTAGAACCAACCAGGAGCATGTTATGGTTGTGGAGAGTTGGGTCATTTCAAGAACAATTGCCCAAAGAGGAAGGATCAAGGAGCTGGAAATCAGGGCGGAGTAGCTCGAGGAAGGGCTTATGTTATGGGAGGAGAAGATGCCCGTGAGGACCCGAATGTTGTTGCGGGTACGTTCCTCGTTAATAATCGTTATGCATCCATTTTATTTGATTCAGGAGCAGATAGAAGTTTTGTTTCTATTGCATTTGCACCTTTACTTAACATAGAACCAACCACCTTAGACATTCCCTATACTGTTGAATTAGCCGATGGGTCTTTAGTTAACACCAACACCGTTATCCGTGGTTGCACCATCAATTTCCTAAATCACCCATTCAATATAGACCTTATGCCCGTAGAACTTGGAAGTTTTGACGTTGTTATCGGTATGGATTGGTTGTCTCGACATCGTGCAAGAATCATTTGTGATGAAAAAGTTGTTCATCTTTCTTATGGAGGTGAAACTTTAGTTGTTCGCGGAGAGCGAAGTGGAACTAGACTCAGTATCATATCATCCATTAAAACCGAGAAGTACATAAAGAAGGGTTGTTATGCATTCTTGGCTTACGTCACGGAGAAGAAGTCGGATGAGAAACGACTTGAAGATGTGCCTATTGTTAAGGAATTTCCAGAAGTTTTTCTGGAAGAATTGCCAGGACTTCCGCCTACACGTCAGGTTGAGTTTCTGATTGAGTTGGTGCCAGGAGCTACACCAATTGCACGAGCACCATATAGACTTGCACCTTTTGAGATGCAAGAATTGTCTAACCAATTACAAGAACTTTTAGACAAATGATTCATTAGACCGAGTTCCTCGCCTTGGGGAGCACCGGTTTTGTTTGTGAAGAAGAAGGATGGATCTTTCAGAATGTGTATAGACTATCGTGAGCTAAACAAGTTAACGGTGAAGAATTGTTATCCTCTCCCTAGGATTGATGACTTGTTCGATCAGTTACAAGGTTCCTATTTTTATTCCAAGATTGATTTAAGATCAGGCTACCATCAACTCAGAGTTCGGGAGGAAGATATCCCGAAGACGACATTCAGAACAGGTTATGGTCATTATGAGTTTCAAGTGATGCCTTTTGGATTAACGAATGCACCTGCGGTATTCATGGATCTCATGAACAGAGTGTGTAAACCATATCTTGTTAAGTTTGTAATTGTATTCATTGACGATATCTTGATTTATTCCAAGAGTAAGGAAGAGCATGAAGCACACCTCAGAACAATATTGGAACTACTCAAGAAGGAGCAATTGTATGCCAAATTTTCAAAGTGTGATTTTTGGATACAAAGAGTTCAATTTCTTGGCCATGTCATTGATAGCCAAGGATTACAAGTCGACCCAGCAAAGATTGAGGCAGTAAAGGATTGGGCTATGCCCAAGTCTCCTACAGAAATTCATCAATTCTTAGGACTTGCAGGATATTACAGAAGGTTTATTGAAGGGTTTTCTAAGATAGCGAAGTCGCTGACTAAGCTGACACAAAAGAATCAAAAGTACAAGTGGGGAGAGAAACAAGAATCTGCATTTAAGTTATTGAAGCAGAAGCTTTGTAGTGCACCGATTTTGTCACTACCAAAAGGTATTGAGAACTTTGTGGTATATTGCGATGCTTCGCATAAAGGGCTTGGAGCTGTGCTAATGCAAAACGAGAAGGTGATAGCTTATGCATCTAGACAACTTAAGACACACGAGAAGAATTACACTACACACGACTTGGAGTTGGGTGCTGTTGTTTTTGCACTTAAGATTTGGAGACACTACCTTTATGGTACTAAATGTGTAGTTTTTACCGACCACAAGAGCTTACAGCATATACTTGATCAGAAGGAACTTAATATGAGACAACATCGTTGGCTAGAATTGTTGAGTGATTACGATTGTGAGATCCGATATCACCCAGGAAAAGCGAATGTTGTAGCAGATGCACTTAGCCGAAAAGAACGACTCAAACCTTTGAGAGTTAGGTCGTTGGGAATGACTATTATTTCACCATTACCATCAAAAATTCTAGAAGCTCAGATTGAGGCTCTCAAGGAGGAAAATCGACCACAGGAGAAACTTTATGGTATGCCAGAAAACAAGAATGGTTTTGTTAAGAGAGCAGATGGAGTGTTATGCTTCAAGGACCGAAGTTGGATACCACTCTATGGTGGAGTACAAGAATTGATTTTGCATGAATCACACAAGTCGAAGTACTCTATTCACCCAGGTTCTGACAAGATGTATCAGGATCTCAAAAAGCTGTATTGGTGGCCGAACATGAAAGCAGAAATAGCTACGTACGTCAGCAAATGCCTTAGTTGTGCTAAAGTGAAAGCCGAGTACCAGAAACCGTCAGGACTACTTCAACAACCAAAAATTCCACAATGGAAGTGGGAGCGTATCACCATGGACTTTGTCACTAAACTACCCAAGACGTCAGGAGGGTACGATGCTATTTGGGTAATTGTTGATCGTCTTACTAAATCAGCCCATTTCATACCCATTAGAGAGACTTATTCCATGGAACAGCTTGCCAGACTTTATGTCAAGGAAATAGTCTCGAGACATGGAGCACCAATCTCCATTATTTCTGACAGAGATAGTCGCTTTACTTCAAACTTTTGGAGGTCATTACAAGATTCTTTTGGATCCAAGTTAGACATGAGCACTGCTTACCATCCACAGACCGATGGTCAGAGTGAGAGAACTATTCAGACACTGGAGGACATGCTGCGAGCATGTGTGATTGATTTTGGGAATGGTTGGGCTAACCATTTGCCATTAATCGAGTTCTCTTATAATAACAGTTACCATTCAAGTATTAAAGTAGCACCATTTGAGGCACTTTATGGTCGTAAGTGTCGTTCCCCAGTTTATTGGGCAGAAGTTGGAGAGGTACAATGCACAGGTCCAGAGATGGTTAGGGAAACAACAGAAAAGATAATACAGATTCGAGATAGGTTTGAAACAGCTAGAAGCCGACAGAAAATCTACGCAGATGTTAGACGCAAACCATTGGAATTCCAGGTTGGAGACAAGGTCATGTTGAAAGTCTCGCCCTGAAAAGGCGTGATATGATTTGGAAAGCGTGGAAAGTTGAACCCGAGATACATTGGTCCATTTAAGATACTGGAAAGGATTGGTCCAATAGCTTACAAGCTTGAACTACCATCAGAACTTAGCAACGTACATAACACATTTCATGTCCCAAACCTCAAGAAATGCCTTTCAGATGAGTCATCCGTTATACCATTAGAAGAGATTCAGCTAGATGACAAGCTTAACTTTGTGGAGGATCCAGTTGAAATCATGGACCGAGAGGTCAAACAGTTGAAGCAGAGTCGAATTCCGATCGTGAAGGTTCACTGGAATTCTCGAATAGGACCCGAGTTTACTTGGGAACGAGAAGACCAAATGCAACGCAAGTATCCACACCTTTTCACCAAACCTATTACCGAGACCAACACTAGCTGAATTCAGGGACTGAATTACTTTTTGGGTGGGCGACTGTCACAACTCACCATTTCAGGTCATTTTTCCAAACTTTGACTTTTTACTATTCATAAATCACTATTCATCAAAACACTATTCATCGTTTTACTATTCATCATTTTCGAGGTCAATTTGATATTATGAGAAACATTTGGGAATTTTACTATTCACTAAACACTATTCATTGCCGAAAAAGTTTTCACTATTCACTTGCATTACTCATTTCATCGTAAATTTAGTTTACAGGTATTCAAATTCGCGTAACCGGATTGGTTTAGGTGCGAATTAATTTCATTAGTACTAAGGACACTGCATACGGACTAGAGACAGTCTGCATATCATCATAACAACATTTTCATGTTATACCACTCTTAGGATTTTCAAATTTATATATTTGATACATTTAACGTTTTACGTATAAGTATTTATAATAAACGTTAACACTCGGTTTATAAACACGACGAATATATCTAAATATTCCCACAATGGTCCCGACGTATTTTTATATCCATTTTATCATCATAAAAGTTATAACATTCATTTACCCAGTATTTTGGAAACTTATTTTATTTATAACGTAAGTTTATAAATATTACGACGGTTTTCGTGGAAACTAAACAATAATCACCCGAACACTCAGTAATTGTACCCAGCATATTTTTAACATTTTTACAACTTTATTTTGTCCCGGTTAACTTTGTTAACATTTATTTCTATCAAACCCGGTACCCGATTTTAACTAATAACACAAATATACACTAAATCCTACACTAGAATCCTAATTAAATCAAAACTACCCCAACCCCCCCCCCCCCCCTCATCCACCAAAAGCCGGCCCCTAAAGTCCTCACAAGGCCAAATTCTTACATTTTTTTAACCCTTGGCATTTATGTGCAAATATTATACATTATACTTATGATACTTATTTACAAAAACCTCCTAAACATTATCATACATAAAATCAAGAATCAAAAAGCTCATCTTCATCCTTTCCATCTCAAAACCCACGACCAAAACCAAAAACCATGATCAAGTGAAGATTTTTGAAAAGTTAAAGCATAGAAGCTGTTCATTTTACCTTTCTAATCAAGAATCTTACAACAAAAACACAAGTAACACAAGGTTTCTCACCATCTAATCACCCATTATTTCAAAGTGAGTTATCAAATTTATTTTCATGTTTTCATCTAATTAACACTTGTATCTTGTGGTTTTCATGCTTAATTTCATGCACAAGCTAGCTATACCACTTTATATTTGTAGACTTTTTGAACATACAAACCTTAGAATTTGTTTTTGGTACTCCTTTGGTAAATTAACTTGTTTAGTGATCATTATGAACCATTGGCACCCTAAGAAGGTGTATGGTAGGATTAGTATAGCTTTGTGGAGTTTGCAAGAGATTTGGTTGAAGTAGAAACTAGTTTTGAACAAGAAAAATGGATTTGTAACAAGTATATAAACCTACTGTCCCATTTTGGTAAATCCAGGAAAATAAGTAAACAAAAAGGAAAATTTGGCAAAATTTTTAGAAAATACTTTCAAAAACGAATCCGTAGGCAAAAGAACGGATTAAAAAGAGTTTATAACGAAGAAGTTATGATTTTTGCAAGTTTATTGACGAAAAGTAATTTTCTGAAAAATACATGCTGTTGGACATTTCTCGTCAGACAAAAAGAGGCTTTAGACGTAACCCGGAGGAGTCAAGCTTTCCAAAATATATTACTACATACTAAGACGTAACCGTGGATATAAAGAACAAGTAAAACGGGCTTATAACGACAAAGATATTCACGTTTCCAAATCGGCAAAACTCATGTTATTTTGACAGCTTTTAGAAATAATAACGCTAAAACTACGTAGTAACTCTAGATTTCTAGAAATAATACCAAGTACCCAATTTCATAACTAACGAAGTATTAGTGATTACAAGTATATTTTTATCACTACAAGGCGTTATTACAAGGATTTCAACCCGAGGATTTCAACACTAACATTGATACATACGATATATATATATATATATATATATATATATATATATATATATATATATATATATATATATATATATATATATATATATATATTGCAACTAGCTTTATTTTTCTAATAGCCATATTTTCCTAAGCCTTGGAAAATATATATTTTTGATAACAACAAGTATTTTCCAAAGAGTAGAGTGGTATAGGAACATGTGCATGGACATTCATAACATCATTTGGTGATCTAAATTAGATCGTTCATCATTCATATTAGGTTGAGGCAGCTAACCGTTCATTGTTGTTCATTTCACTTCATCACAGTATCATCAGTTAAGGTGAGTTTTCATAGCCCCGTATACATTTTATGATTGTTTTAAAATCCCACGGGGGAGAATACATTGCACCATTTTAGTACGAGCCCAAGTATCAAAACTTATGTACATTGCTTAAGTAGCTAGTCTGCCTTGTGATAGTCCCCTATTATCATTATGAACCGTTAATTTACCTATTAAGCGAGAGTGAGTGGATAGATCTATTGAGGGTGACGCCTCCATCCGTGGTAGTATTTACCAACAGTAAGCGGATGCATTTCATGTCTGTTACATTTGAGTGTTTTGGCAGAACATTCAGGAGGGGCATAAATTTCATCAGTCTAGCTTCGGTGTCATGAGCTTAAGGTCTATTGTACTATTTGTACGTGACATTTTTACATGCACTTATACTTGTGGTGGCCGTACAACATTACATTTTATAAACCTATGATTATTCACCAACTTTATGTTGACCGTTTTCGCAATGTATTTTCAGGTAACTAAGGCATCATCATATCATATGCATGGAGTCACATTAGGGTGTGCCAGGGATGACGCACTACATTTTGGATTTTTCATGTACTTGTATTTCATCGTTTGATCGTCCCAGATTTATTTTCCTTAAACTTGTTCAGACTTTGGGACCTATGTTTTGTAACACTTGATGTTTTTAAATAAATCAAACGATGTATTTTCCAAACGACACTTTAGGTCGTTCAATATATCCTTGTTATGGCGCTATGACAGTTACACCCCCAGGCATTCCATTCCGCTGCAAGTCAGGTAAATTGGGGGTGTGACAGTAACAACACATTCTTCCCCATCTACCATAGCAACAATCTCTATTGGTCCATCTTCAACAGTCCTGGTCCTTGCCGTTTTCCAATATTGTATAACCAGAGATTCATGAATAACATTTGAATAATGGATCAAGGCATAATGAATCTTGGATCTTTGGAGAAATTCTATCATTCCCACATAATCTTCATCACCCTTACCACAACCAAGAAAGGCATGTTTGTTATGATCACCTTTGAAAAGTAGTTCAGCCATTGATTGAGAAGAAGAAATTAGGGTTTGGAGTGCTGAATAAAGTTGAAATGGTTTTTAAAATTTATAGCGATAGGGAATCAGTTAATTGTGAGTGGGATATGCACGTCGAGGTTAATTATGGTAAGTTATCAAACGTGGAATGTAATTGGCAAAAATTATGGAAACCAATCTTTGACCAATAATCGACTTTGAAACATCCCAATTAAACTAACTCGTCAGCTTAAACCAAGTCAAACGGCAGAAACCAAATGGTCAATCCATAGAAATAAGTCAATCGTTGACTACGGTCAACCATGTATGAACCAGCACCTTCTGCAGAATCAATCAGCAGAATCACACCTTCAGTGTTAACCAAATATCTTTAAAAAAAATCTCTTCATTCAAATTTCGAATCACCCTTAATTATCTCCAAACCACCTCGCATTTATGGTAATAAAGACACGCGGTTTGGGTGACCTTATAAATAAAGGGTAATTATCTCCAAATATCTCCACACAATACAAATCCCTAATTACAATTCCTCCAATCAATTAAGAACCATGGCATCCAATCCAAGCATCATCAACCTTTCTTTTGACTCATCTGACTTATCAGAGTCACTAACATCTCCATCACCACTTAGAATGCCAACTCTTCCCCGGGGTCTCACAAAAGAACAAGCCAAAAAGAAAAAACATGATGTACCTGCTCCAAGTTCATCATCATCAGAAGATCTTCCACCATACCCTTCTGAAATTGATGATCCTGAATACCAGAGAGAGATGGAGAGAAAGTGAAATGCATTGGAGAGGGCAAACAGAGTTCCCAATCCTAATGAGTCTCCCTTCATCTTCACTTCTTCTGATGAAGAGGATGATGAGAGTGATGCACTCTACAACCCCACAACCCCTGAGAAGCCCCAGTCCTCTCATCCAAGACGACCATCAAGAGGAAGAAAATTAAGTCCCCCATTGCCAAAGACAAGAAAGATTGTGATGGGGTTGCCCTGTCCTCAGTGGCAAGGAATCTTCAAAAACACGAACAAAGGCAAGGAGAAGATAGTTGAAGGCAAGGGCAAGGGCAAATTAGAATAGGAATTCTAGAATTGATAGGCTTGTATTGCTTGTTTTAAACTTTCAATCTTTTTCCTGTTTTGTACTTCTGAAGAATCAATAAAAATCTTGCCTTGTTTGTCTTTACATGATTTTAATTCTTCTGAAAGAGTTGCATTCCTCTAAATAAATTAATCTTTTATAAACCATCAGCAGGAACAAACTTAAGAATAAAATAGATGTAATCAGCAGCAAGTGGTCAAACCCATTGACTTTCATCCAAAGAATCCACTTAAGTGGACAACTTGCAAAATTAGTAATTGCTACTGACTCAACTACCTCCCATTAACTTGCATTTACTCATATTAATCCCAAATCAAGTCTTTATAAAGAAGTCTTCAAGACATAAGCTACTCACAACTCCTTAGTACACTAATAACATCACACCAAAGCCTTTCTCAACACCCTAATCATGAAACCAAACTCCAAAATCATTGATATTTCCTCTGATTCTTCATCTGATTCTACCTTTGACATTCCACAAATACAAAGAGCATACTACTACCTTGGTGAAGGACCTTCTGAGTTTTGTCCATCTCCAACCTCATTAGAAGAAACAGAGGAAGCAGAGGAAGCTCCAACTCCTCTTGCAATGGTTGTCCCTGATTTTACTCCTGTCACAGCATTCCTCACAAGTGAAATGGAGAGGGTTTGTGCTGATATGAGGAAGATCTCTGTCCCTGAAGTGCCACAGTCCTCAAAAAGGAACAAGGGTCCATTGAAGGTTGTCCTTGGTCTTGCTGCTCCCAAACTCTGGAACAAGGACATGCAATCCAGAGGGATCCACAAGAGGATGCCTGACCCTAAGGACATGGGCAAAGGGAAAAGAAAGATGGAGTAGAAGGTTGGGCTGTTGGAGGTGGTGGTGTGTTGGTAGGTTGAATGTTGTTAAATGGTGTCTTTTGTAATCTTGATGTTGAATGGTGTTGTTGATGTACTTTCTGTTTTCCCAATAATGAAAGATCCTTTATTTTGTCTTTTACATCTGATTCCACTGATATAAGTAGTGTAGATCTTTGTACATCAGCAGAAACATAACCTGCAACAAAACATTCAAACAGAACACAAAAGAACAACCATACTAATATACAAAGTTAGTAAGAAACCTGCAAAACAAAGTTAGTAAACATAATAATCTACATAATATAAAACATGTACAATCCTCCCTCAAGGCATATGCCTCCCCTGAGGCTTATGCCTCCCCTCAAACATAGCATTCAAGGGTTAACCATCCAAATGGTGACAACTAGGTGATTAAATCTAGGTCCATCGAAAGCTTTAGTTAATAAATCAGCCACATTATCATCAGTATGAATTTTAAGCACTTGAATTAGATGCTTCTCATTTGCATCTCTTATAAAATGGTGCCTAATTTCTATATGTTTAGTTCTCTGATGAAAAACAGGATTTTTAACAATAGAAATAATACTTTGATTATCAATATAGATTTTAGTGTTCATAAAGTTAAACCCATAATCCAACATTTGATTCTGAATCCAAAGTACCTGACCACAGCAATTGGCAGCGGCAACATATTCTGCTTCAGTAGTAGAAGTAGCCACTATGGTTTGTTTCTTGCACTGCCAAGAGATGAGTCTTCTACCAAGAAATTGACAACCTCCTGTTGTGGATTTCCTGTCCAAATTAGCTCCTGCATAGTCACTGTCACTGTAAGCCTCCAACACAAATGGTGATTCCCTTGGGTACCAGAGGCCTAGCTTGGGTTGGCCTTTGATGTACTTGACAATCTTCTTCACTGCATTTAGGTGGGAAGTCAGTGGAGTGACTTGATGTCTTGAGCAAGCACTGACAGCAAAGGTAATGTCAGGCCTAGAAGTTGTGAGATACATGAGTGATCCAATCATGGATCTATAGAGATGAACATTCACAGCCTCATCTTGTTCATTTGGATTTTTAAGCTTGGGTGGTTCATATGGAGTTGTAGTAGTCCTCAAGAGTTCAAAGTCAAACTTTTTCAAAATGTCTTTAACATACTTCTCCTGATGGATAAAAATCCCTTCAGGTTGTTGTTTGACTTGTAGCCCTAAGAAAAAGGTTAATTCCCCCATTGCACTCATCTGAAATTCACCTTTCATCAATTCTTCAAATTCCCTGCACCATGCTTCCTTTGTGGATCCAAAAATAATTTCATCCACAAAGACCTGTACTAGGATGATGTCCCTGGAGTTTTTCTTAATAAAGAGGGTCTTGTCAATAGCTCCTCTTCTGTAGCCATGCTCCAAAAGAAATGTAGACAATCTAGCATACCATGCTCTTGGTGCTTGGTGAAGTCCATAAAGTGCCTTGACAACTTTGTACACCTTCTTAGGATGATGGGGGTCTTCAAAGCCCTGTGGTTGAGTAACATATACCTCCTCTTCAATTTTTCCATAGAGGAAGGCACTCTTGACATCCATCTGATAGACCTTAAACCCAATATATGAGGCAAAGGCTAAAAATAATCTAATTGCCTCAACCCTAGCAACTGGTGCAAAGACCTCAGTATAGTCAATCCCTTCTTCTTGTATGAAACCTTGAGCCACCAATCTTGCTTTATTTCTCACCAAAATACCTCTGGCATCCCTCTTGCATTTTAATATCCACTTGGTCCCAATTGCAATTTTCCCTGCAGGAAGATCAACAAGGACCCAAACATCTTGATTCTTGAATTGTTGTATCTCTTCCTGCATAGCTTCAACCCAACTAGGTTCACTCAATGCCTGTTTAATGCTTGTTGGTTCAACTTGGGACAAGAAACAAGCAAACAGACAATGCTTCTAATCTGTGTGATTGTCTCTCTTCTGAGTAGAGACATAAGTTAGAAATGCACATTGCCCAAACTTGGTATTCTTAATGGCACTCCTGGTGAGAACCATAGCATTTGGATCACTAAGTATATTATCTTGTGGATGAATATTATTGATCCTTTTAGTTGTAACAGGATTAACATCAATGGAGGTATCAAGATTAGTTAGTGTAGGAGCAAAGTCTTCATCATAAGAAGCTGATTGAAAAATGCCTTTCACTTTGCTCAACATTAGCAAGATCTGAGGGAATTGGAAACCTGCCATAAGGTTCATCCAAGCTTGTGGATGTTTTAGTGGAAACAGGAACTGCAGCAGAAATGCCTTCAGCAGAATCGCCTTCAGCAGAATCAGCAGCTGCATCAGCAGGTGTATCAGCAGAACTAGATTTTCTGCTCTCTTCAACAGCAGCTTGTTTTAAGAGTGCTTCAGTGTCTTGAGCAAATTCAAGACCCAGTCTTTTAGCTTCCTCAGCAGCTGCATGTTCTTGCTTTTTGAGTCTAGCAAGATCTTCTGCATAGGTTGAGTTGTCCACATCATCAGCGTATTTGGCATCAGAGGCTTCTTTGTTAGGAGGACCTACTATTTGAATTGGTAGAGTAGATACAACAATAGTGGGTTCATCACATTCTGAATCACTGTCTGAATCATCCTGTAGGGTACCTGCACTGTTAGAAGATGACACTTGTATACTTGCAGAGGGGTTAGTTTTGTGTCTAGCATACCCCAAATAATCTGTTAAGTAATCAAGGTCAAAATACCATTCATGACCTTTTCCCTGAACATTTTCATTCTCCTCCAGAAATTTCAGGTTAAGAGTCTCTTCTATCTTCTTTGCAACCAAGTTATATACCCTGTAAGCCTTGCTATGAGCTGAGTAACCAACAATATACCCTTCAGCAGCTTTTGCTTCAAATTTGCCTAAGTGATCACTTGTGTTCAGAATAGTCACTTGACATCCAAAAGGTTTTAAGTGTTCAATGGTAGGTTTCTTCCCTGTCAAAAGCTCATAGGGTGTTTTATTATGAGTTTTGGTAATCAACACCCTATTCAACACATAACAAGCAGTGCCAACTACTTCAGTCCAAATCATGGTGGGAAGTTTAGAGTCAGCAAGCATAGATCTTGCAGCTTCTATAAGGGTTCTATTCTTCCTTTCTGCAACCCCATTCTGTTGTGAAGTCCTAGGAGTGCTATAGTCTCTTTTAATACCCTTTAAACCACAGAATTCAATGAGATTAGCATTTTTGAACTCTGTCCCATTGTCACACCTTATACCCTTAATCTTCTTGTTGAGTTGATTTTCAATTAGTGCCATAAATTCTTTAAGTGCCTGAAAGGTTTGATCTTTAGTCACCAAAAAGAATGTCCAACTGAATCTACTGAAAGCATCAGTGATTACCAAACAAAAGTACTTATGGTCAATACTCCTGATGGATGTTGGACCAAAAAGATCCATATGAAGTAGCTGCAATGGTTCTGAGATTGTGCTCACAGCAGTAATGGCCTTATAGGAAGCTTTGTGTTGGTTACCCTTGTTACATGCAACAAAATTATGCTCATTAGTGAAGATCTTGGAAGGAAGTCCATGAACAAGTCCATCTTTAGCAAGTTTGTTGATAACTTTGAAATTAACATGTGCCATCCTTCTATGCCATTTTGTAGATTCATCCAAGGATGCTTTAGCCACCAAACATGCTAGATCACCTTCTGGCTTGACATCATTCAAGTCAAATGTATAAAGATTATGATTTCTTGGAGCCTTTAGCAATACATGATTGTCATTAAGTATTTTGAACTCAGGTGAAAGAATGAGACAACCCTCTTCAGTGAAAAGTACAGGAAGCTTTTTGTCATAAATTTGTGAAACTGAGAACAAATTGAATCCTTGAAGTTCCTTCACATAGTAGACATTCTCAAAATCCACCTTTGGACTTCTTATGGTACCTTTGCCAGTGATCCTTCCTACCCCACTTCCAAACCTCACTATTCCTCCATTAACAGGTACAAAGTCATGTAGCTTCTCCTGATTCCCAGACATATTTCTTGAACAACCACTATTAACAATACCTAAGTCTTTATTAAGAAGAGGATGTTCCTACAACAAAAAAAGTTAATATACAACAACATGAATATGTTTAGAGACTTAAGTCATGAAAGACTTGAGCCTGCCCTGTGGATCATTATGATGTACCCAAGAGGATGAGTTAGATCCACAATTGTTCCTGGAATCCCTGTAGTTATATGGCCTTTTATATGTCCAAGAACAATCTGCTGACGAATTTTCAGCAGAATCCCAATTAGCCCTTCCCAAAAACATTTGGTCATTATATCAATACCAATGATTAAATCCATAAAATGGTTTTGACCCATATCTATTTCTATTGGTATTCATATATCTATTAATAGAAACAGACCTATCAGCAGGAGCAGACCAATCAGCAGGAACATAGTTCATTCTGTTGATGGGGCAATTTGCCTGTGGAACTAATGAAGATTTGGAATAGCTATTGGTCCACTTTGGTCTAGGTCTATTATTAACAACAGAAACACCCATCCTCTTATCATGAAAATCACAATCCTTAATCAAATGCACTTTGCTACCACAAACAAAAAACTTCTTCTTCTTAGAAGATTTATTAAATCCAAAAGATGTCTTATTAAACACAGAATTATTCAAAGAAACACCAGAAATAGAATTGTTTTGAAAATACTAAAAGGAATTGTTTTCAAAAGAAGTAAATAACAAGTCTTCAGAAGAGGCTGTCTTAGAAAGAACTTCATCAGCAGCAACTTCAGAGTCCACAGACTTGTAAGATGACTTGTCAGAAAGCTTTATTGAGGACTTGGGTGAGTCTAACTTGGTCTTGGAATCACAGCTGGCATAACAAGAGGTCTCTGAGGCCTTGTCCCTGGAAGAACAAGAGACATAAGTGTTAGAATCATTACTAGATATACTTCTAGAGTCAGGGGAGTCATTGATCCTAATGCCAGTGTTTTCCTTTGATTCTGGTAAGTCCAACTTATGGGATGTAGGCTTAGGGGTTCCTATTGTTGGAGAGTCTTCAGACTTGTTTGGCAAGTCTTTAGACTTTTTGCCAAACAGATGGTGTGAACCATCAAAGTCAGAGGTTTTGGTGGTAGGCATAAATACACCTCTGATAGGTCCTGGTACAGCATGCATCTCACCTTCCTTTAGATAGTTTATAGGGACAAAATAATTATGATTTTTCTTATCTAAATAGTGATTTGCTTCTGGACCAACATATTTCTTAAACCCTAGACCTATCTCAGATGTTACAGACTTACTACTGTAGAGTAACCTAGATAATTTATCACCTGAAACTAGCCACTCTTTATGCCTAGCTACTTCTTTATCCAATTTCTCTTGCAAAACATCTTTCTCAGACTCAATTCTAGCTTTTTCTTTTTCAGAAAACTTTAATTCATTGCTAGTATTCTCTAAATCTCTACTTAAAACTCTAATCTTTTCCTCATAAGCTAATTGATTTTGCTGAAACCACACCTTTTGTTGTTCTAAAGTTTTAAAAGCTTCTTTGTAAGTTGCAGCTTCAATAAAACAAGCATTATATTTTGGTCTCATCTCATCATAAGCTTCTTTAAGAGTTGTATATTTAGAATCACAATCACAAACACAAGTAGATACCTGAGGAGAGATTCCCATGAGGCCGAAGTCATCATCACAACTAGCCATGCAGGATATTTGAGGAGAACTGCTTGCTGCATCTTCATGCTCATTCCAGTCAACACCAGCATCTATAGCAGTTACCAAGGCTTTTGATTCACCAGCCTCCACCTCTTTCTTCTTGTATACTGAAAATCTGGTATTAGCTTCACCCTTCTTGGTTGTGCACTCTCTTGCAAAATGGCCAATTTCTCCACAAGCATAGCACTTCACTTTTCTCCTGTCAAACCGAGCTGCATCTCTACCATCAACATTGAGCTTTTTACCAACCTTTTGCTCAAATCTTCTGACCTTGAGGGAGAGCATAGCCATTTGCCACTTTAAGTCCAACTCTTCTAAAGCAAGTTCATCAATCTGCTCAAAATCTTCATAAGCTATTTGTTGCTGTTTATCAACTTCAGCAATAAATGAATGAAGTACATCTTCCATCACACTACTAATCTTTGGATGAGTTATTGGATTAGCATTTGAAAAAGACAATGTGGTAATGGGAAGACTTTGACTTGGAGTGGATGGACTTGAGTAAACTTGTGGTAATGGGGATGGACTTGAGTAGGTATGTGGCATGTAGTTTGAGTTAGAGCTGATAAATGCAGATTGTGAAGGAGTTGCTGCATATGGAGAGTGTCCCTTGATGTCGCCTTCCAAAGCTCTGAGTTTGTTGTACAAGTCATCAAAACTGAGGTAGTCCAGGCCACCTTTGGTTTTCAATGATATACTAACCTGAGACCATGAAGGATGTAAGGCTCTTAGAAACCTGGAATTCACCTCCTCATTGTCAGGTCTAGCTAGAAGCTGATTCAACTAACTCAGTATCTTCTGAAACCTGTCATAGCCTTTGTGGAGACCCTCTTCTTCAGTTATTCTGAATTCTTGGAATTCTTGTTTCAACATACTCTTTCTCATCCTTTTTGATTCTTCATTCCCCCCAAATCTAGCTTTCATAGCCCACCAGATTTCTCTTGGATCAGTCATGGAATGAAAATCTCCCATGTGGTTATCAGGGATTGCTTGCAGCAATATAGTTCTTGCTTTATTCTCCCTTTGTATAGCAAGAATTTCTTCAGCAGAAACAGGTTCCATAATCTTAATTTTGCCATAAGCATCTACAGTTTGCTTTTTAGGGCGGCAACCATTGAGTATAACATTCCAGAGGTTATAGTCAACACTTGCAATCCAGTTTTACATCTTCATCGCCCAGATCTCATACTTATCCTTCCTGAGAAAGGGAAGCTTGGCATTGCTATTTGAGAAAGCCACCTGTTGTAGTTGTTGAGTGAGAGAGCCTGCTTCTGAGAGAGTGACATCACTGCCTGGTTTGTCTCCCATTGATACTAAGTGAAAAGTTATGTGATTGTGTTGAGGTTACAGAGAGTATCTCTAGGCTCTGATACCACTTGTTAGGATCTATATCTTGATAGATCTCGAGCCAATAGATCGTTAGCCTACTAATGTAATCACCAGTAAGACTAAATAGATAATCTCTGTGAGCTTGTAATTATTGTGGAATATAAAAACAAACTTATATACTAAACTTGATCCTCTATAGATCAATATACTTTAACTAACAATGTTATGAAAACTCGTACATAATACAATGACCTAGAGTTCCTTATATACTAGTGGAAACCCTAACCTTTCTTACAAGAAACGAATAATAATAAACTAATAAAAGATATTCTACATATCTTGTCCTAAATTACATAAGTTCTATCCACGGATTAAGTCTATCCGTAGGATCTCTATACGTCCGCAGAACCCAGTCATCAGCAGAAACAACTCTAAGCTTCCGCAGGAACCTGTCAGAAGTATCAGTCAGCAGTATTAATTCTGACTTCACTAATTCCTTACACCTTCAAACTCTAGCACAAAACCTAACCACTTAAGGGAATCACCCGATTTGGAAACTTGGAGATGGGTTAAAAATCCGACCATGAACTTAACACATGACCTTAACAATGCCCCGCTGAAACCTTACACCGGATACTTTCAACCGTGCAAACAAATCGAGTGGTGGTATAGTGATGTTTAAAATCCGTTGACGAAGAAGAATCGTAAAATCACCACACGTTAAAACTACCCAATCTTTGCTCACCTGAACCCCGATGCCTCGATCCTTCTGAAACTACTTCAACTAGCTCACAACCACATGAAATTTGTGAACAAACACAAGATCTGCACCTCTACATCGACCCAAGAGAAGCTAAACCAACTAGCTCCACCACCAAGCATATCGAACCGACGACAACCAATCATATGAGGCCCACAAAAAATGCCTCAAACCTCTTTCCATTAAACCAAACTATCACGACCTCACTATCTTAACCATCTCACGACCTCACTATTTGAACCATCTCCACCATAACAAATCATAGACCAAAAGTCCAAAACAGTCTCACGAACTCACAATCTGAACCATCTTCATGACCACAAGTCCACAACCATCTCACGACCTCATGATCTGAAAACATCTTACAATCTCGTTAACTCAAGAACTTACCATCTCCATGACCTGAACCGTCTCACGACTTCACCATCATATAACATCCCCATCTCCATGACCTAACTCAAAATCTTACCATCTCCATGACCTGAACTGTCTCATGATAGTACGTGATGCGTGGGGTTTGCACCAGGCTTTACCTCTCGAGGGATCTTGAGAAGCTTACAACCCCTACCAGGCAGTGAACCTGATCGATGTAGTATAGTATAATGACAAGTACCGGGGGATTGATCGTTCAGCTAGGAATAGTGTCGCTTGGATTAGAAAACCTAAAGATTAAGTCTAGAGATGAGGGATGATTCTTTTTGTATTTTTATATTTTTTTAGAAAGCAAATTAAAATCTCGGGTTTGAAGGATTTGGGCGGAATTAGTTGCTAGTCAACTAACCCAATACTAAAGATGCAATCAAAATAAAATACTAGAAATGAAAATAAACTAAAGTTGTGAGCAATATATGGGAGAAATGTGTTTACTTAGATTTCACTACTCCCTAGATATCTTTTACACGTTAATTACTTGTTATAATTGCGTGGATGACGGATTGTATTCCTTAATACCATTCATCGGGTGGTGTACTTACTTCCCCAATCCTATGAGTGCCTACTTCACTCCTATGTTGAGCCGGCTAAGAAGCTCCTATCATGGGATCATTAGAATTTACTCATGCATTAAATACAACCAATAAAACCTAGTACACATCGGTTCATGTTTCCTAAGACGTTCAAGCATGTTACACAATAGAGATCTGCCAGTTTTCTTAAGCCTAACATTGAAATCATTCATCCAATACAACCATAAACAAGTAATCAACACATAATTAACATCTAGGTTTCATTAGATCTAAGCAAGCACAAGATAAATCTAGCCTAGCATGTTGAAATCAAGACAAGCACAAGATATAGACAACCAACACATAGACATATTGATTGAATTTAGAGAAGACGTATCTTAATAGCACATGAAAGGATTCAAGGGGTGAAAACCCTTGAATTTACTGTAAAATACGAGCTAGGGTTCACAAAGTTCGGCCCTAGGGTTTCTCCACACAAGTTCCTCTTCTTGAATGAAAAATAGAAAACTATATATAGATTTTAGAAGGTGACGGCGTCAAGAACAAATCTCTGACGCCGTCATCTCGCTGCCAAATAGTTCCTCGGACTGCCTAGATCTGGATCTGACGCCGTCATGTAGTCCCCTTATGCAGGCAGTCATGATTTTAACTCTTGACGCTCTAGTTGTGACGCCTTCAGGTTTCTTCTGGGTCATCATGGATTTTACTCTTGACGCCGTCAGGATTTCCTTCTTGACGCCGTCATACACTGTTCTCAGCATGGAAAATTAAGGCTTTGGCGTTTTCTTCACTTTTATGGTCCAAAAACGTCCGAATTGCTTCCTTTTCCAGATTTCACTCCCAAAGTACCTAAAATCACAAAAGGAACGATTTAGGGCAATATTTGATCAAATAGATTCAATTTCGGGCTTAAATGACCCCCTAAAAGTGGTTCATTTTTCGCCTCATCAGTACGTAACCCCTTAGAAAGCAAGGTGTCAATGAGAGACAAATCAAAACCACCATGCTCGTCTAATACCAAATCCTCAACATGGCAAAGATGAACAGAAGAAGGGACTTGTGGTTTGGTGAGATCAAACAGCACGAACCTAACAACACCATCACCGTAATAAGTGGGTGGCATAAAATCAGAACCAGTGCCATAAGACACTTATAACGAAGAGTATGTGTCTTAGAACAAAACCCACATAACCAAAGACCCATACGTTTAAGTGTAACCTCAGCCTCCTTGAAAATAACAAGATTAGTAGCCCGAGAATGTTTAGTGATAGCTAGCACATCCCCATTGAAATGACGATAGCGAAGATGAGTGGTCAACGAGGTTTTGGTAAGCCCATTCCCACCACCATCATGACAACCATAGAGACCCATAAAAGGGCAATGAAACCGCACAAAAGCCATATCGATCAGAACACGAACTGTTCCAACCACCACCATAATAAAAAGCGAAGACGCTAAGGATAATACCAAAATACCACCACAACAAAAATGCCTTAAGTACAGGCGTTAAGGAACAAGAAGCCAAAACCACCAAAATATCAAAACTAAAATGACTAAAATACCAACCTATTATTCTAACAATACCACAAGACACCTAGAAAACCACAAACGAAAATTATCACAAACGCCTAAAGAAGGGTTACACAAGCGTTCATGCATGAAAATACTAAGCCAAACCCAAAATGCCAAGAACATAGGAATGCTGAAAAAACACATGAACACGGTTTTGTTGGATATAGGCAGTCTTTACTGGTGGCGAGTTAACAACGTACAATATGGCGTTTCTAAGCCAAGACTAGACTCGACTTAATGCTGAAAAAATGAAAAATAATAAAGACATAAAATAAACATAGAATGAAACGGGATGGTAGTCCGTATGTTTTTCTCTTTTTTTCTTTTTCTATATATATATATTTTTTTCTTTTTCTTGTTTTTTCGATTTATTTTTTTTTTTTTTTATTTTTTTTTCATACACTCTTACTCTACCATCCAAAATAATACATCATAGGGAATGAAAATTCCCCTTACACTTGAATTTTTACATACTTTACAATAAACTAATCTAATGACTCGAATTAAGAAAATCAAAACACTTGGAGTACTTTTAAGATTAACGTACATATGGGGGTAATAATATGATGTTCTTCCCCACTACTCCATAAAATAAGTACTTTACCCATGAGTCCCAATCGTCCCAAAACAATATGTACAAGGATATGACTCGACTTAGCAACCATGTAATCAATTAAATAATTAACTAAGGGTTTAACAAATAACAATAATGCACTAAAGATGAGTGCATACATGGAAGGCTAAGGCGATTTGGTTGTACATTTAAGTGGGGTGTAACAAATTCTTCCTTTAAGTAAAATGCTTAAAGTTAGAAATGAAAAGATAGGCTCGGAGGGGTGTACTAGGGGTTTCGTGTACTAAAAATGAGTACAACGCTAAGGTGTGGGAAAAATTAGTTGACTTAACTAGCCAAATAATATAACTTAAATGGTCAAGTAATTATGATACGGGTTTAACACAAGGGTGATCCTAATGCCTCTTATCATGTAGTAAATCCTACTACACGAATGTAGTCTCACTAGCGGTCTCGGGATGCATCAGTAACGCAAGTTCTAGAATCTAAATGCTACCGGTACACTCATAAGCACTAATAGTAAATGCTTTTCCTATCAAATCTAAAAGCGAACCTCACATATTTGGGTGGAAAATTTTTCTGAATATTACGGTTATGTGCTAGTCATACAATCTCCTATCCATGAGATGCTTGCTATGGCTAAAGTTTCACTCCTAAATGTTGTAAAAAATTTAAATTTGGCGCTAAAATTGCACTAACAAGTATTTCTCATAGTTTTATTACACATCTACTATCAAACAAACAAACTCAAGTGAAAGTGTATCTGTAAGGTATCATCATGTTACCCTCCCCTTACACTTAAGATGAACATTGTCCCCAATGTTCAAGTAAAGAATGTAAAAGTGAAATAAGTAAAACAAATGAAATCAAATACTCCCCTGATTCGCTCGGTATGATAATAAGGTGGCCAGGTTAAATCTTCCTCCAAGAAAATGAACAATCAAAGCTTCCCTTCCAGAATAATAATCATCTTCTTGTCATACATAACCTGTAAATCCTGAGAAAACAGACAAGGCAACCTCGCATAAAATCGGCGGCAATCTACATATGTTACTAAATCCTAGAAAACAAAATAAGATATAATGCTTGTGGAATGATGTTTGCAGATTTCCAGGAGATTATAAAACTAATAATTCAGCAAAAATTTTAAGACTCCGTTATAAAAATAAAACTGGTAAAATTTCCAGATTTTTACACGTGACGCCGTCAAGAGTAAACTCATGACGCCGTCAGAAGTGACCTGCAGAAATTCTTATGTTAAGTTTCCGAAAAATTTCTGGAAAAACTTATGTCCTACTTCCTGGAAAATCCTGCAAAACATCATTATGACGCGATACAAGCATTTGACTCTAACAAATACGAATATACATGTTCATTTAATATTGTGGAGAATCATGATCGGTTTGTTTCTTAAAAACATATTTGGGGTTTCCCCTTACACTTATCTTTTGCAAAAATACCTTTGGGTGAAGTTAAGACTAGGCCAAAACAACAAATTAAAGTATTTCCACAATTTAGTTTAGAAACATGATCTACCAACAATAAAAATAAAGCATGCATACGGAAGCAAATAATAAACAAACAAAAATAAAAATCATACAAAACATGGGTTGCCTCCCAAGAAGCGCTTTTCTTTATTTATGAGTCTTTTAGCTAGACTCAAGGTCATGGGTTACTACGTGACACGAGTGAGATCGTCATTGAGGACATCCTTGGGATCAAACTTAGACTTTAACTTCCTATCGGTTTTCTTAGTACAGTATGACCTTTCAAACTTCTCTCCATCCGGATCATACAAAGTCATCTTCATATGCCATGATCCGTCACCTTCTATAGGTGGCTTGTCCCACCTCCATTTACACTTATCTCCCTCTCTTTTCCACTTATTCATCTCTACATTAATAGGTATTACGCTTAAGAACTCAATCATCTTCCTAAAAACTAAGGGGTCCTCAAAAGGATCTAGCTCTTTATCTCTAGCTATGAGTTGTTCTACCGAATGTGTCTTATCAATGAAATCTTTTTCTAGATAAAATGGGCGTTGAGGTCCTATAAAGTTCCTTTCTATCCAAGGTCCATATCTAGACGGTCTCCTATTAATCTCTACCCAATGTGGTATCGGTTCATCATCACAATCATAACTATGCTTCTTAACATCGTATACCGACCAAGTGTCGCCTTCACCTACCGCTATCTTAGACTCCTTACAATCTATCATGGCGCTAGCGGTTGCTAAAAATCCTCTTCCTACTAACAATGGGCATGTAGTGTCACTAACCATGTCTAGGACATGAAAATCCACTAAAATAGTTAACTTTCCTACGTGAACAACTACATCCTTAATCATTCCAACTGGGTGGGCAATACTCCCATCCGCTAGACCTATCAATACCTCCGTCTCCTCTAACTTTCCTAGCTTGAGAGTGGTGAAAAGGGATAAGGGAATCAAGTTGAGGCTTGACCCTAAATCGGCTAGTGTGTCGAAAGCTTCGGATCTTCCTATCTTACAAGGCAAAACAAATATACCCGGATCATCAAGCTTTTTAGGCAACTTGTTTTGAATGAAGGCGGTCCCATTTTTACCTAGTTTAAACTTCTCATACTTTTCTAGGAGGGCACCATAGTAGGGAGCACGGGCTAAGACATCAATAACAGGGCGTTCAAGGTGAAGTTCCTTGAATTCATCGTCAAGGTCTTGCGTAGGAGGTGTTTCAACTATGCTTTTGACCGGTTTTATATCGGGTGTTTTACTTGATTGGTCCTTTTGAAGAATTTTGTTTCGTTTGAAACACGTGCTCGTTGATTTAACCGAGTAGTATTGTGGACAAGAAGTGGGTGACGAAACTGATGATATGGAATTAACATTTAGTTTCGGGTTCTTGACCGTGTCGCTTGGGAGTGCTCCCATTTCTCGGTCATTGAGGACTTTCAACAATGTGTCAATTTTGGTGGTCATCTCGCTTTGCTTTTGGTTGAAATCGGCTTCAAACTTAGATATGCGAGCTTCTTGAGATGCCATGAACTTAGACATCAATCCTTTAAGATTGTTGGTACTACCATAGTTCTTAGAAGGATTGTTGTTGAAAGTACGGTTGGAGGGTGAACCGTTTGGTTGGTAACGATTAGGCGGATTGGAAGAATTAGCTTGATTTTGTTTCCACCTAAGGTTTGGGTGATTTTTCCAAGAGGGGTTGTATGAATCACCGTAAGGGTTTGGCTCGGGTTTGAAAGTGTACCCCTTATCTCCCGCTTCGTCGGTACGCGAGGATGCGTAGTCCGCAAAAGCTGTTCCGGGGAGTTCCACACAATCACGAGTGTCATGGGGACCACTACATAATTCGCATAAAGAAGTGTTTTAGTTCACTTGGCTTGAAGGCTTAGGAGCTTCGTAAGATTTCATGAGAAACTTGACTTGGTCCTCAAGTTCCATGATCCTACGGTCGGGAGTGCTAGAGTTGTTTGAAGGCAAATATATTGCCTTGACCGTTTTGTTCAAATCACAGGGATCATTCCAACTTTCGTTGTCATAGAGAGAAAGATCTTCTATGAGTTCCCATGATTGTTCCGCACTTAGATCACGTAGGTTACCACCGGCCGATTGGTCAATGGCTCGCCTCATGGAGAGATTGATATGGTCATAAAAGATTTGGACTTGGAACCAAAGATCTATGCCATGATGAGGGACTTTTTGGAGTAAGTCCTTGAAACGAGTCCATGCTTCATAGAGAGTTTCATTTTGACGTTGTTGGAACATCAAGATGTCATTTCTAAGCTTAGTAGTTCTCCCCAGTGGGAAAAATTGAGCAAGGAAACGAGTGGTGAGATAATCCCATGTGGTGAAGGATCCCGCGTATAAACGCTCAAGCCATTGACTAGCTTGATCACGTAGAGAGAATTGGAATACGCGTAATCGGGTTGTCTCTCTAGTTGCAACATCTAGGTCTATGGAATCTACGATTTTAAGGAAGTCCTTGAGATGTTGGTTTGGATCTTCGGAATGAAGTCCATGGAATGCACATCCGCTTTGCACCAACCGGATGGTGTCGGATCGCAAGGGGGTCACATTGGCTCCGGTGAGCTCAATGGTGTTTCGGTAGCCTTGGTGGCTAGGTTGGGAATATTCTCCTAAGGTTCGGGGCCTAAGAGGTTCTAGTGGTGGGTTTTGTTGTGGTGGGATGACGGGTTCAAAGATGTTCCCATCATCCAAGATGTCGGGTGGTGAAGAGTTACGAACAAAAACACGAAGAATTAAGATAGACTAAAGAGAACCTAAAAATAAAAATAAAATCTTACTAGAAAGGAATCTAGCAAGTAGACCTAATAAAAAGAGATTCTAACCTAGACAATAACTATTCCCCAGGATGCGGCGCCAAAAACTTGATGCGTGGGGTTTGCACCAGGCTTTACCTCTCGAGGGATCTTGAGAAGCTTACAACCCCCACCAGGCATTGTACCTGATCGATGTAGTATAGTATAATGACAAGTACCGGGGGATTGATCGTTCAGCTAGGAATAGTGTCGCTAGGATTAGAAAACCTAAAGATTAAGTCTAGAGATGAGGGATGATTCTTTTTGTATTTTTATATTTTTTTAGAAAGCAAATTAAAATCTCGGTTTGAAGGATTTGGGCGGAATTAGTTGCCAGTCAACTAACCAAATACTAAAGATGCAATCAAAATAAAATACTAGAAATGAAAATAAACTATATTAAACTAAAGTTGTGAGCAATATATGGGAGAAATGTGTTTACTTAGATTTCACTAATCCCTAGATATCTTTTACATGTTAATTACTTGTTATAGTAGCGTGGATGACGGATTGTATTCCTTAATACCATTCATGGGGTGGCGTACTTACTTCCCCAATCCTATGACTGCCTACTTCACTCCTATGTCAAGCCGGCTAAGAAGCTCCTAACATGGGATCATTAGAGTTTACTCATGCATTAAATACAACCAATAAAACCTAGTACACATCGGTTCATGTTTCCTAAGACGTTCAAGCATGTTACACAATGGAGATCTGCCAGTTTTCTTAAGCCTAACATTGAAATCGTTCATCCAATACAACCATAAACAAGTAATCAACACATAATTAACATCTAGGTTTCATTAGATCTAAGCAAACACAAGATAAATCTAGCCTAGCATGTTGAAATCAAGACAAACACAAGATATAGGCAACCATAACATAGACATATTGATTGAATTAAGAGAAGACTTATCTTAATAGCACATGAAAGGATTCAAGGGGTGAAAACCCTTGAATTTACTGTAAAATACGAGCTAGGGTTCACAAAGTTCGGCCCTAGGGTTTCTCCACACAAGTTCCTCTTCTTGAATGAAAAATAGAAAACTATATATAGATTTTAGAAGGTGACGGCGTCAAGAACAAATTTCTGACGCCGTCATCTCGCCGCCAAATAGTTCCTCGGACTGCATAGATCTGGATTTGACGCCGTCATGTAGTCCCCTTATACAGGCCGTCATGATTTTAACTCTTGACGCTCTAGTGGTGACGCCTTCAGGTTTCTTCTGGGTCGTCATGGATTTTACTCTTGACGCCGTCAGGATTTCCTTCTTGACGCCGTCATACACTGTTCTCTGCATGAAAAATTAAGTCTTTGGCGTTTTCTTCACTTTTATGCTCCAAAAACGTCCGAATTGCTTCCTTTTCCAGATTTCACTCCCAAAGTACCTAAAATCACAAAAGGAACGATTTAGGGCAATATTTGATCAAATAAATTCAATTCCGGGCTTAAATGACCCCCTAAAAGTGGTTCATTTTTCGCCTCATCAGTACGTAACCCCTTAGAAAGCAAGGTGTTAATGAGAGACAAATCAAAACCACCATGCTCGTCTAATACCAAATCCTCAACATGGCAAAGATGAACAGAAGAAGGGACTTGTGGTTTGGTGAGATCAAACAACACGAACCTAACAACACCATCACCGTAATAAGTGGGTGGCATAAAATCAGAACAAGTGCCATAAGACACTTATAACAAAGAGTATGTGTCTTAGAACAAAACTCACATAACCAAAGACCCATACGTTTAAGTGTAACCACAGCCTCCTTGAAAATAACAAGATTAGTAGCCCGATGATGAGGCGAAAAATGATCCGTTTTTAGGGGGTCATTTAAGCCCGAATCCGAATTTATTTGATCAAATATTGCCCTAAATCGTTCCTTTTGTGATTTTAGGTGTTTGGAGAGTGAATTCTGGAAAAGAGGCTATTTTGGACGTTTTTGGAGCATAAAGTGAAGAAAACGACAAAGTACCAAAAATCCAAGCTGGAAATACAAGGTGACGGCGTCAAGGGTTTGCTCTTGACGGCGTCAGACATGAAGAATAATTTACCGTAGCTGGTGACGGCGTCAGATGGAGAGGTGACGGCGTCAAAGTGACCAAGATTAATTTACTGTGGGTGGTGACGGCGTCACATAGGCCGTCACGATTGGATCTAGGGCGTCCGAGGAAGTGTATGGCGGCGAGTTGATGGCGTCAGATTTAACTCTTGACGCCGTCAGGACGATTTTCCTATATATAGTTTTCTAGTTTTTTCATTAGAAAAGAGAAGTTTTGGTGAAACCCTAAAGACGATTTTGGTGCTTCTTTTACATGTTTTTCAAGGGTTCCAAACCCTTGAGACCTTGCATTGTAATTGAGATAAGTATACTCTTAATTCAATCAATATGTCTATGTGTTGGTTGTTTATCTTTTGTTCTTATCTTAATTCTACTATGCTAGGCTAGATTTCCTTTGTGTTTGCTTAGATCTAATGAAACCTAGATGTTGATTATGTGTTGATTACTTGTCTATTCTTGTTTTGAATGAATGATTTTATATGTTAGGCTTAAGAAAACTGGCAGATCTCCAAATGGTAACATGCTTGAACGTCTTAAGAAACATGAACCGAGGCGTACTAGGTCTTTATTGGTTGTATTTAATGCATGAGCCACTGTTTACAATCCCTATAGTTGTGCTGGGTCATGGTGTAGGAGGAGATAAGAGCTCATAGAGTTGGGGAGTTATGTATGCCACTCCACGAATGGTATTAAGGAATACAACCCGTCATTCATACAAGTGTAACAAGTAATTAACATGTAAAAGATATCTAGGGAGTAATGAAGTCTAAGTAAACACAATTTCTCCAATTACTGCTCACAACCTTAGTTTAATTAGTTTAATTTCATTTTTATTATTTTATTTTGATTGCATCTTAGCTTTGGGTTAGTTGATTAGCAACTAATTCCGCCCACTCCTTCAAAACCCGAGATTTTACTTGCTTTAATAAAAATATAAAAATACAAAAATAATCATCTCTCACCTCTAGAACTATTAATTAGGTTTTCTAATCCTAGCGACACTATTCCTAAGCTGAACGATCAATCCCCCGGTACTTGTCACTATACTATACTACAACGATCAGGTACACTGCCTGGTGGGGGTTGTAAGCCTCGCGAGATCCCTCGAGAGGTAAAGCAAGGTGCGATTCCCACGCATCAAGTTTTTGGCGCCGCAGCCTGGGGAATAGTTATTGTCTAGGTTAGGATTTCTTTTTATTAGGTCTACTTGCTAGATTCCTTTCTAGTAAGATTTTTATTTTTATTTTTAGGTCTTCTTTAGTCTATCTTTTTCTTTGTGTGTTTTTTCATAATTTCCATTGACTATTCCGTTCACCATTATGGAGTACGCGAATCCACCATACCACCAACCAAAAAGGCCATTCTACCCTGTTGACATCTTGAATTTCAAACAATATCAAGATGAACCCATATATGATGCATGGACTCGTTTTAAAATTTTACTTCGAAAATTCCCTCATCATAGTTTCTCTTTATCATCCCTAACCGAAACCTTTTACTATCGTGTCAACCGATGTGACCAAATGCGCATCGATGATTTTGCCAATGGGGGCCCTAGGGAATTAAATGATGAAGAAGTGTGGGATACCATAGAAAACTGTGCCCAATATTATTATAGAGTAGACAACCCAACAAACAACATCACAAATCAATCAAAAACAAGTTTGAAGGAGCAAACAGGAAGTTTGTCTGGGGATGAATATACTCATGTTGAGATACCTAGTTGGATGGCACCTAATGTCATAGTACAAAACAAACATATAGGTAATCTAGGTACAATGGAGGATGAGGTGGATAATCCAAGCCCACATAGTACCCCACAAGTTCTACCATCATTTGAGGCACATACACCGCCCGTGACTTACCCGAAAGAAGTAGAAGAGACTATAGGAACCCCAATTGAGGTAGAACCCTTGGACCAAGCACCACTAGAGGATATAGGTTTGAACACTTGTAGTGATAACCTTACTCCTAGTTCTAGGGAAGTTCCTAGTTTTGATGAACCGGAGCCTCAACCAAAACCATTACCTAATCTTCCATCCTTGGATGAAGATTTAGGAATTGAAATAGGTCCCGATCCACCCATCGAACCATGTAGTCCGGGTAGTTTTACGTTGAAGGTAGTAGACCCCAAGCCTTGTAGAGAAGAAGCTAACATAGGAGTGAACCATGACCTTACATACTTACATCACCCATTCATGATTGATCACAAGAAACATTATGGGTTTAAACCGGGTTTATTAGGTCAAGATGAATCCCCAACTAGTAATCTCTTGAAGTTGATTGAAAATGATCCCTTTCTAGGAGAAAACTTCAACTCACCCATTGACCAAAGTGAACTAAGTAAGGTTATGATGATAGGAGCACACCCATTTGAGCATATAATTCATCCGCCACTCTTTCCTCACATGGCATACTTCCACCCTAAGGGTGTGTATCGCTACTTCCACCCGCACCTAATCCTAAGTGTAGGGAAAACTTCCCTTTTATCCGTTAAATAAGGGTAGAGTCAGGCTCGTGACTCGAACAAAAACAAGCGCTTCTTGGGAGGCAACCCATGTTTTGTGTGTTTTTATTTGTTTTATTTTGTTTGATTGTTATTTGCTTCCGTATGCATGCTTTGTTTTTATTGTTGGTTGATCATGTTTCTCTACTAAAATGTGGAAATACTTTATTATGTTGTTTAGCCTAGTCTTAACTTCAACCTAAAGGTATTTTTGCAAAAGATAAGTGTAAGGGGAAACCCCAAATATGTTTTTAAGAAACAAACCGATCATGATTCTCCACAATATTTAATGAACATGTATATTCGTATTTGTTAGAGTCAAATGCTTGTATTGAGTCATAATGAAGTTTTGCAGGATTTTCCAAGAAGTAGGACAAAGTTTTTCCAGAAATTTTCTGGAAACTTAACACAAGAATTTCTGCAGGTTCATTCTGACGGCGTCAGGGCATTGCTCTTGACGGCGTCAGGAGTCAAAAATCTGGAAATTTTACCGATTTTGTTTTTCTAACGGAGTCTTATGGTTTTTGTGAATTATTAAGTTTTATAATCTCCAGGAAATCTGCAAACTTCATTCCACAAGCATTATATCTTACTTTGTTTTCTAGGATTTAGTAACTTATATAGGATGCCGCCGATTTTACGCAAGGTTGCCTTGTCTACTTTTGTCAGGATTTATAGGTTATTTATGACAAGAAGATGATTTATATTCTGGAAGGGAAGCTTTGATTGTTCGTTTTCTTGGAAGAAGATTTAACCTGGCCAACTAAAATCCATACCGAGCGAATCAGGGGAGTATTTGATTTCATTCTCTTTACTTCTTAACTTTTACATTCTTTACTTGAACATTGGGGACAATGTTCATCTTAAGTGTAAGGGGAGGGTAAAAAGATGATACCTTACATATGCACTTTCGCTTGAGTTTGTTTTGTTTGATAGTAGATGTGTAATAAAACTATGAGAAATACTTGTTAGTGTAATTTTAGCGCCAAATTTAAAATTTTTTACAACATTTAGGAGTGAAACTTTAGCCATAGCAAGCGTCTCATGGATAGGAGATTGTATGACTAGCACATAACCGTATATTCAGAAAAATTTTCCACCCAAAAATGTGAGGTTCGCCTTTAGATTTGATAGGAAAAGCATTCATTATTAGTGCTTATGAGTGTACCGGTAGCATTTAGATTCTAGAACTTGCGTTAGTGATGCATCCCGAGACCGCTAGTGAGACTACATTCGTGTAGTAGGATTTACTACATGATAAGAGGCATTAGGATCACCCTTGTGTTAAACCCGTACTATAATTACTTGACCATTTAAGTCATATTACTTGGCAAGTTAAGTTAACTAATTTTTCCCACACCCTTTGCGTTGTACTCATTTTTAGTACACGATACCCCTAGTACACCCCTCCGAGTATATCTTTTCGTTTCTAACTTTAAGCATTTTACTTAAAGGAAGAATTTGTTACACCCCACTTAAATGTACACCCAAATCGCCTTAGCCTTCCGTGTATGCGCTCATCTTTAGTGCATTATTGTTATTTGTTAAACCCTAAGTTAACTTTCTAATTGATTACATGGTTGCTAAGTCGAGTCATATCCTTGTACATATTGTTTTGGGACGATTGGGACTCATGGGTAAGTACTTATTTTATGGAGTAATGGGGAAGAACATCACTTATTACCCCCATATGTACGTTAATTTTAAAAGTGCTCCAAGTGTTTTGATTTTCTTAATTCGAGTCATTAGAATAGTTAAATGTAAAGTATGTAAAGATTCAAGTGTAAGGGGAATTCTCATCCCCTATGATGTATTATTTTGGATGGTAGGGTAAGAGTGTATGCAAAAAAAAAAAAAAAAAAAAAAAAAAAAAAAAAAAAAAAAAAAGAAAAAAAAAAAAAAAAAAATCGAAAAAAAAATAGAAAAAAACAAGAAAAAAGAAAAAAAAAATAGAAAAGAAGAAGAGAAAAAACATACGGACTACCATCCCGTTTTTATTTTATGTTCATTTTATGTTTTTGTTATTTTTCATTTATTAGCTTAAGTCGAGTCTAGTCTTGGCTTAGCAACGCCATCTTGTACATGTAATTTACTAAGATTGTTAACTCGCCACCAGTAAAATTCCCTTTATCCAACAAAACCGTGTAATTCATATCCCTACACCTAACGTTATAACCCTTTTTAAAAGACCTCTTTGATAGTTTATCCTAGGTGCTTACGCCATGTGGTGGAGGTTTGATCCTTTCCCAAGCCTATGGTAATCTATTTTGCTATGACAGGTAGTGAGAGATATCTTCCATTTCCATAATGTTATATTACTTTATTACACCCGAGAGATGTGAGTATCTAAACACTATTTGTGAGGTGCTTGTGTATGACCTCCGTGCTTGTCTATTGGTCTTTAGTGGAACGATTATTTGTTGTAATTACTTTTATATTAGTGTTAAATGACCCCTAACTTGTCTTTTGAGTAGAATAAAAGCTCATTTGCTTGAGGACAAGCAAATCTCAAGTGTAAGGGTATATGATGAGGCGAAAAATGATCCGTTTTTAGGGGGTCATTTAAGCCCGAATCCGAATTTATTTGATCAAATATTGCCCTAAATCGTTCCTTTTGTGATTTTAGGTGTTTGGAGAGTGAATTCTGGAAAAGAGGCTATTTTGGACGTTTTTGGAGCATAAAGTGAAGAAAACGACAAAGTACCAAAAATCCAAGCTGGAAATACAAGGTGACGGCGTCAAGGGTTTGCTCTTGACGGCGTCAGACATGAAGAATAATTTACCGTAGCTGGTGACGGCGTCAGATGGAGAGGTGACGGCGTCAAAGTGACCAAGATTAATTTACCGTGGGTGGTGACGGCGTCACATAGGCCGTCACGATTGGATCTAGGGCGTCCGAGGAAGTGTATGGCGGCGAGTTGACGGCGTCAGATTTAACTCTTGACGCCGTCAGGACGATTTTCCTATATATAGTTTTCTAGTTTTTTCATTAGAAAAGAGAAGTTTTGGTGAAACCCTAAAGACGATTTTGGTGCCTCTTTTACAGGTTTTTCAAGGGTTCCAAACCCTTGAGACCTTGCATTGTAATTGAGATAAGTATACTCTTAATTCAATCAATATGTCTATGTGTTGGTTGTTTATCTTTTGTTCTTATCTTAATTCTACTATGCTAGGCTAGATTTCCTTTGTGTTTGCTTAGATCTAATGAAACCTAGATGTTGATTATGTGTTGATTACTTGTCTATTCTTGTTTTGAATGAATGATTTTATATGTTAGGCTTAAGAAAACTGGCAGATCTCCAAATGGTAACATGCTTGAACGTCTTAAGAAACATGAACCGAGGCGTACCAGGTCTTTATTGGTTGTATTTAATGCATGAGCCACTGTTTACAATCCCTATAGTTGTGCTGGGTCATGGTGTAGGAGGAGATAAGAGCTCATAGAGTTGGGGAGTTATGTATGCCACTCCACGAATGGTATTAAGGAATACAACCCGTCATTCATACAAGTGTAACAAGTAATTAACATGTAAAAGATATCTAGGGAGTAATGAAGTCTAAGTAAACACAATTTCTCCAATTACTGCTCACAACCTTAGTTTAATTAGTTTAATTTCATTTTTATTATTTTATTTTGATTGCATCTTAGCTTTGGGTTAGTTGATTAGCAACTAATTCCGCCCACTCCTTCAAAACCCGAGATTTTACTTGCTTTAATAAAAATATAAAAATACAAAAATAATCATCTCTCACCTCTAGAACTATTAATTAGGTTTTCTAATCCTAGCGACACTATTCCTAAGCTGAACGATCAATCCCCCGGTACTTGTCACTATACTATACTACAACGATCAGGTACACTGCCTGGTGGGGGTTGTAAGCCTCGCGAGATCCCTCGAGAGGTAAAGCAAGGTGCGATTCCCACGCATCACCCGAGAATGTTTAGTGATAGCTAGCACATCCCCATTGAAATGACGATAGCGAAGATGAGTGATCAACGAGGTTTTGGTAAGCCCGTTCCCACCCCCATCATGACAACCATAGAGACCCATAAAAGGGCAATGAAACCGCACAAAAGCCATATCGATCAGAACACGAACTGTACCAACCACCACCATAATAAAAAAACAAAAACGCTAAGGATAATACCAAAATACCACCACAACAAAAATGCCTTAAGTACAGGCGTTAAGGAACAAGAAGCCAAAACCACCAAAATATCAAAACTAAAATGACTAAAATACCAACCTATTATTCTAACAATACTACAAGACACCTAGAAAACCACAAACGAAAATTATCACAAACGCCTAAAGAAGGGTTACACAAGCGTTCATGCATGAAAATACTAAGCCAAACCCAAAATGCCAAGAACATAGGAATGCTGAAAAAAAACACATGAAGTCCAAGCCTAGGCGTTCACATATGAAAACACCAATCCTAAAACGACAAGCCAATGTTGAAAAACAAATGGCTGATTCAAAACCCGAGACCAAAATCAGAGATGAAAAAGCAAACAACTGTTTAGAAGAGCAAAACAACAACAACAACAACAACAACAACAACAACAACAACAACAACAATCCATGAACTGATACAGGTCTCAAAATGAAACCCTACAACTGCTACGAATTACTAAACCAAATCACTAAAACGTTTAGAAGCAAACAAGGCCTAAAAACTATTTAGAAGATGCAAACGAAACCCCACAACGTTTTTGAAAAAGCAAAACAATTGAAACAACCCAGGAAGCAAATCGAGACTGAAGATATTGAGGACAAAAAACCGAGCAGGGTGTGAAGAGAAATTGTAACCTGTTTTCGATACCCAAAACTGTTTGAAACCCACAGCAACAAATGAGCCAAAAAAGAAACTGAACGAAATCCACAAACTGCTTAGAACCACGATACACAACATAAACCGATTAGGGTATAAAGGACAATAACACCACATAAACCGATTAGGGTATGAAGAGAGAACCGTATCCTGTTTCGATCGAACATCGAACGCTGCTTGAAACAACATCAACGAAAGAACCCAAAAAAAACCGAGTATTAAACCCACAATAGCACCGAAACCTAAAAGGAATGTGGAGAAGTACCTAACAACAGTATAGAAGAACAAATAATAATAATAATAATAATAATAATAATAATAATAATAATAATAATAATAATAAACTGCAGTAACCTAACCAAATCGGGTCTTCAAGAAAGACACCTTAAAAAACTGTACGGAAAAAAGAACAAGAAAGAAAGATGAAAGGAAAGCCTAGGTACCTCATCGTGGAACCATAATAATTATAATTTTATTATATATATATATATATATATATATATATATATATATATATATATATATATATCGGCAACTGACAATTTCGCAATATAAACTATCTTACATGTCTTAAGCAGGACTTGAACCAACAATTATTTTGATTTTGGAGCTTCTCACACAACTAGTGATACTATTGGGACACAAGCTCTTTGGTAATCATTTTATTAGATTCTCAAGAGATTTACAAAAAATTAGTGGGAAGTCGATATACTATGTGGGCCCCTACTTTGTTTGCTATAGTGAAACTATAGCAAACATCACTTTCATAAGAAACAAACCAATAAGATTACAAGAAATTAGTGGGGAGTCTCGATACTATTTGAGCCCCCACCCTTTTAGCAATAGGAAAATTAATCCTACTAAAGATATGAGTTGTAGCACGCGCCCCAATGTCTTGAGTGATGAAAAACTTCTGGATCCGTTTAAGTAGGGCCACCTCATCTGTCTCAAGTTCCCCTAAAGAAGAAAACGAGAAAGGGGTAAACCCATATCTAAAATTATTATTATTATTATTATTATTATTATTATTATTATTATTATTACTTGTTTCTCTTTGGAACTAGTCACTGCTTCGACTTTAGGCAATAGTTTTCTTGTACAAATATATACCCAATTTATTAAATATTATATTTCACAAATTGTGAAAGTCTTCAAAATTTACTGGTTGTTGTCGTTTGGATTATATTGCTTGACTCGCTCTAAGTTACTTCTAACAAACCAATACTCATGCCCATTAAAGGGTCGATTTATTTTAATAAATCCCTTCCTCGACCAAATAAAAAAATTGCTACAAATCCGATAAAAACGTGCACTGGTATAAAAAGTTGTATTTGTCACGCCAAAATTGTGTGACGGTATTCATATAGTCACACACTATTTTTTTCGTTGTGTGTCACCATAGGTCCCGCCACCATAGGTGGCATATAGTCACATTGTTGAGTTTGTGGCCTTTTTCATCGAAAAAGAGTGATCAAAACCCCGAATATGTGTGACAAATTAGGCACAAGTTTTGTTGGATTAGTCATTATCAGTTACCATAAACACCTTATAGTCACACGAATGTTTTTTGAGAGTGACTATTGTTCGTCATTTGGCCACATAAATATATAATATATGTAACATTTGAGATGATATATTCAAGTAAATGTATATTTTGCGTGACTATTGATAATCTAATGGCCACATAAATATACAATAAATGTGACGTTTATGATGATTTAGTCACACAATGGGTGTTATTTTTTTTGGAGTTAGTCACATACAATTTAACACAAAGTGGCCAAAAGTGTGAATAAGTGTGACCATATGCTGTTTAAAGTGAAGAAATGTGTATTTTGTGTGACTATTGATCATCCAATGGCCACATGAAGTTTATGTTTGCATGGCCTTTTGTAATATTTAGTCACACAAAGCATGTTTGTTTTGGGTATTTAGTCACATACCATTAAGCAAGCAGTGGCCAAAAGTGTGAATAAGTGTGACCATATGCTATTTAAAGTGAAGAAATATGTATTTTGTGTGACTATTGATCATCCAATGGCCACATGAAGTTTATGTTTGCGTGGCCTTTTGTAATATTTAGTCACACAAAGCATGTTTGTTTTGGGTATTTAGTCACATACCATTAAGCAAGCAGTGGCCAAAAGTGTTAATAAGTGTGACCATATGCTGTTTAAAGTGAAGAAATGTGTATTTTGTGTGACTATTGATCATCCAATAGCCACATGAAGTTTATGTTTGCGTGGCCTTTTGTAGTATTTAGTCATATAAAACATGTTTCTTTTGGGTATTTAGTCACATACAATTAAGCAAACAGTGGCCAAAAGCGTTAATAAGTGTGACCATATGCTGTTTAAAATGAAGAAATGTGTATTTTGTATGACTATTGATCATCCAATTGCCAGATAAAGTTTATGTTTACGTGACCTTTTTTTAATATTTAGTCACACAAACCATTTTTTTTGGGTATTTAGTCACATACAATTAAGTAAGCAGTGGCCAAAATCGTTAATAAGTGTGAGCATAAGCTGTTTAAAATGAAAAAATGTGTATTTTGTGTGACTATTGATAATCCAATGGCCACATGAATTTTATGTTTGTGTGGCCTTTTGTAATATTTAGCCACACAACGCATGTTTTTTTTTGGGTATTTAGTCACATACAATTAAGCAAACAGTGGCCAAAATTTATAATAAGTGTGACTATATGCTGTTTAAAATGCAGACATGTGTGTTATGTGTGACTAATGTTAATCCAATGGTCACATGAATTGTTAATTTGTGTGGCATTTGGTAATATTTAGTCACACATCGAATTAAAGAAAAGAGTGATCAATGATGTTAGTATTGCTAGTACTAAGTTAGTACTGCTGGATCAGAGTTACTACTGCTGGTATATAAATAAAACATAATTAAAAACAAAAATCAATTTCAAATTCCATAAAACTCGAAAGTATATAAATGAACAAAATATATATCAATGTTGCAAAAAAGGGCCTACAAGGCCTTGTAATCGCCGATTCCAAACTATAAGGCCCTGGAACTTGGAGACATTTACAAGGAAGTCGGCCGATTAATCGGCGATTACAAGGTTTTATGCCGATTAATCGGCTAAAAAACGCAACTCGGCCCCCGACCGCCTCAGGAACGATTCACGATTTTTTCAACATTGATATATATAGAATTTTAATGTCGCATATAATGAAATTCTCAACTACTATAAGTTAAAACCTTTTGAATCTTCCCCGGACCCCTAGCTTGCTTTTGCACTTCTACACTAGAGACATAATTTTTGCACTTCGGTTGTAGTTTTGGTCCAGGAATGTTTTCACTAACTTTTGGTTTCGTAGTTGGTGGTGTAACCTGTAGTAAACAAAAGACGCTTGTATCAAACATTGAATTTAATATGAAGAATTATATATATATATATATATATATATATATATATATATATATATATATATATATATATATATATATATATATATATATATATATATATATATATATATATATATATCAATGTTGCAAAAAATGGCCTACAAGGCCTTGTAATCGCCGATTCCAAGCTACAAGGCCTTGGAACTTGGAGACATTTACAAGGAAGTCGGCCGATTAATCGGCGATTACAAGGTTTTGGGCCGATTAATCGGCTAAAAAACGCAACTCGGCCCTCGACCGCCTCAGGACCGATTCACGATTTTTGCAACATTGATATATATATACACACACACACACACACACACACACACATATATATATATATATATATATATATATATATATATATATATATATATATATATATATGTGTGTGTGTGTGTGTGTGTGTGTGTGTGTGTGTGTGTAGGTTGAAAAAACACATGTATGTACCTCCTCATGATCAACAAGAATAACGGCCATGCAAAGAAACAACCTAAGCCTTCCCTAACTGTTTTTAACCCATTATTCCCTACGTCCGGTATGCATGCTGCATCCACTAACGATTTATCAATTGAGACTCTATAGCAATCATTTGGGAGTGGTTGGTTATGTAGCATTTGTTTTCCTGGAATGTTTGTATGCGACCCAAAGCAACAATATTTGATTTCTTTATGTGCCACAGTTTGCAATTGATTGTCTAAAAAACAAGAATTTTTGCATACGTATATATCAAAAATTATTTAAACAAAATTAAGAATAACAAGAAGAAACATGATGAAATACATACTTGTGCTTATGTTGTTGGAGACACATTATCCTGTGATAGGGAAGCTGGAGACCCGTTTCGTCGTGAGTTACCCATTTTCTTAGATACGACATTTATAACAGGTTCCTATATGTATATATAAAATACGGTACATTATTTTAAAAAAAATAACAAGAAACATGTTGAAATGCATACTTTTGGTAGTTCTTTTGTTGGAGATGCATCTCCTTGCGATTGGGAATCTGCAGACCCGTTTTGTCGTGTCTTTGGTGTTTTCTTAACATTTTTAACACGTTCCTATATGTATATATAAAACACGGTACATTAGTCATGTAGGTAAAATTAAGAGTAAATTACATCGTTCGTCCTTGTGGTTTGCGTTGACCACAGCCTTTCGTCCTTTGACCCAAAAAAATGCACCGTTCGTCCTTGAAGGTATTTTTGTGTTGACCACAGCGTTAACCGTCGTTGGTCCCTCGCTCTAACGGCCGTCACTAACTCTCGTTAAGTTATTACACTTGAAGGTATTTTTGTCTTTTTGAGTCTATTCATGAGGGTACAATAGTTATTTCATTTTTCTCACTACTTTTACTTCTTTTCCTTTTAAATTAAACACTAACTAATAAAAAAATAATTCAAGCCTCCATCTTTATTGTTTTTACCAGATTTACTTTTTTTTGAACATTTTTACCAGATTTACTTAAATCATAATCTTCATACAAATCTTCATACATAATAATTATAGATAAACACACATACGAGAATACCACTTACAGACAATTTCATACATACGCACCACAAATTGATCATTATCATCTTTTTATACAAATATGATAATATACAAACACAAAAATACCTACAACCTAATCAAATAACAGATCTATTATACATATAGTTAACCAATCTATTTGACTATCTTCTATTCTTCCACATCCCCAAATCCCAAATCAGACACGCACATCTCACCGGTGAGTGGGTCGTTTTTTCGGCGAGGCATATCTGTCCGGATCCGGTGATGTGGATTTGTGTGTTTGCAACTCTCACGTCATCACATCTACTTTTAACACCCACTTTAAATCCCAATTTTCTGGTGAGGCGTGTCCTGCCAGATCCGGTGAGTGTGTGTGTTTGTGTTCGGAAGCCTGGTTTTGTGTTTTCTTTTGTTGATTTAGTGTCAGGTTTAATTGGAAATGATAATTAGAAGTTTATTAATTTGTTGCTTGTTGTGAAAATGTGATTTTTGTATGCTGAAATCATACAGAATCATGAATCTTTTCTATATGAGTTATGTTGAAATCATTTTTTGCTTATTAGATTGATAAAGAGTTTCAATAGTTTGTGGGTGAGTATTAGTGATGATACAGTGAAGAAGACAAAGTAATAGATTTTGCTGGCCGGATTTTTTTGGTGGTGTCTTGAACTCTTGATGATGAATATGAGCAAGTGAAAAAGACCAAAATGCCCTTATGTAGGTATCATGTGTTAAAACTTAACAAGAGTTAGTGACATCCCTTAGAGCGAGGGACTAATGACGGATAACGTTTGTCACCTAAGGACGAACATTGCAGTTTTCTTGGTAAAAGAACGAAAGATTGCGGTCAACGCAAACCACAAGGACGAACGATGTAATTTACTCTAAGATTAAAAAATCAAAGGGGGATAATGTTTTACTCCTTACCATTGTTTCCATTACCGGTTCCAAAGTTTCAATCCCAGTAGGCTTCTTCCGAATTATCACATCTTTATCACGTGCACGTACACCAACACTGGACTGTGTTCTGTCGACCACCTGATGATCATTAGCGCTGATATCTATATTATTAATGGCCATTGGAGTCGTCACCTGCAATATAATTAAATTAAATTAAGAAATACATTGGTGTTAGAATTAGAAAATGAAATTGTTAACAACATAAAAAATGGCTTACATCTGAGTCTAATGGAAATTGAGATGCCATATCCAACTGAATCCCTTGTGAACTCAAAAGACTCGGCATTTTAGAAACCATTCCTTTTGTATCTGCCATCGCAGCGGACAATTTCTTGACCTGGTCATCTTTTTCTGTCATCTCGGTGGACAGTTCTTGAGCAGTAGATCTTTTTTTTTTTTTTTACGCTCGCTTCTCTCATTATCAAGTTGAGTTTGAAGTAGCTCAATTCTTTCATCAGTTTCTTTTCTGGTTCGAGGAAGATTAAAAACCTCTTATGTGTAACTCCATGTCCCACTCCTCTTGCATAACCTCCCTTTTCCTTACCAAACACAACTGTCATGGTATCAGTGGCATCATCAACATCCAAGGTTCCTACCTTGATCTTCTCATCAGCTTCTTTCTGCAAAAAAATATGGGAATTGTTGGTATTAAAAGTTAGTACTGCTCAATGTTGCAAAAATCGTGAATCGGTCCTGAGGCGGTCGAGGGCCGAGTAGCGTTTTTTAGCCGATTAATCAACCCTAAACCTTGTAATCGCCGATTAATCGGCCGATTTCCTTGTAAATCTCTCCAAGTTCCAAGGCCATTTACCTTGTAATCGGCGATTACAAGGCCGAGTAGGCCATTTTTTGCAACACTGGTACTGCTAGTATACAAGTTAGTACGGCTAGTACAAAGTTAATGATGCTGGTATATAAGCATAATAATAGAATTTGTAGTCAAATTTACAAGTTTATCTGCCACCGAACTAATCTCAGCATCTGGAGACTCTCCGTCTTTGTTTTGCCTTCCTTTGAACCACAATACACTACGCTGCGGTTCAACATCTGCTTCAATTTCTTTTTTTCGATCTAATGGACATCAAGTGCAGACACATATATGTAAAGTTAAATCAAGATAATCGAGTCTGATCAATTAGTAAAACAAACAGTATGTATAACCTTAGCATTTTCTCTTTAACATGAACATATCCACCTCGTCCCATTTTATGCTGATAAATATTTTTGGAACGCGACAGTTTAGCTTTATCTGATTTCTCTTAAAAACACAAAATCATAGGGCATTTAGATATGCGGTAATGCTGCAAACTAAAAATTATGAAATGACATATAAACTTAAATAAAGATGACTAATTAAAACCTTGTATTCATTGGTGGTCGTGTAGGTTACAAACTCAACCCATTGTTCTTGTGTCATAATTGTACTATACTTTTCCGGCCTTTCATTCATTTTCTTAGGTGTATCTAGGTTGGGCAATATGTATTTTTCCCTGAGTTACATTCTGTAATTCCTTAGCAGTTGACCAAGACGATTCATTACCACCTTTTTGAATGTCACGTCAACATCAAAATATCGTTGCAAAGATTAACACAATGTTTTTAATTAGTTGTAGATAATTGATAAATTAAACTTATATACTGGGTTAAAAATTAGTATACATGTACCGTAATTTCATCCCACAATTTTTGTCTTGATTCTTTATCCACCTTCTTCCAGGATAGAACCTTTAAACCTATGTGCTCACGAACCACATCTCCTAAAAAACTCGCAAACAGTGCTCTGTTTAACCCTGTAACCCTATTTAAGGCATCGATGGTTACCTTGTGCTTTATTTGACCAGGATGGCCATATTAAAGGCGAAACTTAGCTAGCCTGGTTATACCCCTATCAGATAGTTTTCGATTTAATTGGGTGTCATTTTATTCATCAGATGAAGAATATGTTTCGTCCTCATACTGTATTGTGTTAACACCAGCTTTATTATCTGGAAGCAAAATATCAGTATCAATGTTTTCAATCATTTCCATGACGACTCTTGAGCAACAATGTGTACCAAGAAAATGATTCTGGCTTGGAGAGTAATGGTGATTGAAGATTTGATTTTTGTGTTTTGGTTGCAGTGTTTAGTTTAATTAGGAGACAAAACAGGGTATTTTTATGAATATGGGCTTTTATTTATGTTAAATGCCATATAATTAGGTGATTTAAAAATTTTGGATCAAAATTTTGGCTCTAAATTCTTCTAAATTATTTTTCAAAAAATTTCGCTACTTTTTTTCTCTCCAAGATCATGAGTACTATTGAGTCAGGTGGCTTCTTCAGAAAACCGAGGAGAGTAATTAAAAGTTAAAACAGTAATCATAGATGATGATAAATACTAAGTACCAATATTGTTGTTGTTTTACCCTTTAAGTCTTTCTTTTACAACTTTCACCTTAAGTTTTCTATCTTTTGTTATATAATACTTTTAGATGGATGGATTGTATTTTAATTTAAATGTATTTTCATTAGTATAATTTTCATCAAATATTATACAACACAAATAAAAATATTTAAGGTCAAAGTTATAAAATAAAGACTTAAAATGTTTCTAACAAATCGGTTATATTTTTATTCGGGCCATAACACATAAAAAACGTGTAAAAACAAACAAAAATGGGTAAAAACGTATGAAATCGAATGACAAGGGACTAAACGTGTAAATCGTGTTATTGGATTAGTTCTGTTTCACTAAATCGGTTATATTTTTATTCGGGTCATAACACATAAAAAACGTGTAAAAACAAAAAAAATGGGTAAAAACGGATAGAAACGGATAAAAAAGGACTAAACGTGTAAATCGTGTTGTTGGATTAGTTCGGTTTCATTAAGTCGGTAATATTTTTATTCGGGTCATAACACATAAAAAATGTGTAAAAACAAACAAAAATAGGTAAAAACGTATGGAAACGGATTAAAAGGGACTAAACGTGTAAATCGTGTTGCTGATTAGTTTGGTTTCATTAAATCGGTTATATTTTTATTCGGGTCATAACACATAAAAAACGTGTAAAAGCAAACAAAAATGGGTAAAAACGTATGGAAACGGATGAAAAGGGACTAAACGTGTAAATCATGTTGTTGGATTAGTTCGGTTTCATTAAATCGGTTATATTTTAATTCGGGTCATAACACATAAAAAGCGTGTAAAAACAAAAAAAATGGGTAAAAACGGATGAAAACGGACTAAACGTGTAAATCGTGTTGTTGGATTAGTTCTGTTTCACTAAATCGGTTATATTTTTATTCGGGTCATAACACATAAAAAACGTGTAAAAACAAACAAAAATGGGTAAAAACGTATGGAAACGGATGAAAAGGGACTAAACGTGTAAATCGTGTTGTTGGATTAGTTCGGTTTCATTAAATCGTTTATATTTTTATTCGGGTCACAACACATAAAAAAAGTGTAAAAACAAACAAAAATGGGTAAAACCGGATGGAAACGGATGAAAAGGGACTAAACGTGTAAATCGTGTTGTTGGATTAGTTTGGTTTCTTTAAATCGGTTATATTTTTATTCGGGTCATAACACATAAAAAACGTGTAAAAACAATCAAAAATGGGTAAAAACGTATGGAAACGGATGAAAAGGGACTAAACGTGTAAATCGTGTTGTTGGATTAGTTCGGTTTCATTAAATCGGTTATATTTTTATTCGGGTAATAACACATAAAAAACGTGTAAAAACAATCAAAAATGGGTAAAAACGTGTGGAAACGGATGAAAAGGGACTAAACGTGTAAATCGTGTTGTTTGATTAGTTCGGTTTCATTAAATCGGTTGTATTTTTATTCGGGTCATAACACATAAAAAACGTGTAAAAACAAACAAAAATGGGTAAAAACGGATGGAAACCGATGAAAAGGGACTAAACGTGTAAACCGTGTTGTTGGATTAGTTCAGTTTCATTAAATCGGTTATATTTTTATTCGGGTTATAACACATAAAAAACGTGTAAAAACAAACAAAAATGGGTAAAAACGGATGGAAACGGACTAAACGTGTAAATCGCGTGTTGGATTAGTTCAGTTTCATTAAATCGGTTATATTTTTATTCGGGTGATTAATTAAACACAAAAAACGTGTAAAAACAAACAAAAATGGGTACAAATGGATGGAAACCGATGAAAACGGACTAAACCACCAGCCACCACTACCAGCAGCAACCACCACCAGCCACCACCACCACCATCAACCACTACCACCACTAGCCACAACCACCACCACCACACCAGACACCACCACAACCACAACTAGCCACCAGCAGCAGCAACCACCACCACCATCACAACCAGCCACCACCGCCATCAGCAACCACCACCAGCCACCACTACCACCATAAGCCACTACCACCACCAGCCACCACCACCAACATCAACTACTACCACCAGCAGCCACAACCACCACCACTACACCAGACACCACCACAACCACAACTAGCCACCACCAGCAGTAACCACCACCACCACCACCATAACCACTAGCCACCACCACCAGCAGCAACCACCACCACCACCATTAGCCACTACCACTACCAGCCACAACCACCACCACCAGACATCACAACCACAACCAGCCACCAGCAGCAGCAACCACCACCACCACCACCACAACCAGCCACCACCACCACCACCACAACCACAAGCATCACCACCACCACCACCACCACCAACAACAACAACCACCACCAGCCACCACTACCACCATCAGCCATTACCACCACCATCAACCATTACCACCACCAGCCACAACCACCACCACCACACCAGACACCACCACAACCACAACTAGCCACCACCAGCAGCAACCACCACAACCAGCCACCACCACCACCACAACCACCAATCACCACCACCACCAGCAACCACCACCAGCCACCACCACCATCATTAGCCACTACCACCACCAGCCACAACCACCACCACCACCAGACACCACCACAACCACAACCAGCCACCACTAGCAGCAACCACCACCACCACCACCACAACCAGCCACCACCACCACCACCACCACAACCACCAGCATCATCAACACCACCACCACCACCACCACAACCACCAGCCACAACCACCAACAGCAACCACCACCAGCCACTGCCACCACCAGCCACCACCACCAGCCACCACCACCACCATAAACCACTACTACCACCAGCCACAACCACCACCACCACACCAGACACCACCACAACCACAACTAGCCACCACCAGCAGCAACTACCACCAACACCACCACCACCAGCCACAACCACCACCACTACCACCACCACAATCACAACCAACTACCACCACTAGCATCACCAACCACTACCACCAGCAGCATCACCAACACCACCACACCACCACAACCACCAGCCACCACCACTAACAGCAACCGCCACAACCACCATCAGCCACTACCACCACCATCAGCCACTACCACCACCAGCCACCACCATTACCACCACCAGCCACCACCACCACCACTACCACCAGCAACCACCACCACTACCACCACCACCATCTTTTTTTTAGTCATCTTTATCATTAGTATTAAATGTAGTAATCATTTAAAATATAGTTATTCATATATCAGAATCTTTTTAACATGTTATATATATTTTGAATTTGTATGTTGTATCAAATAAAACACAAATTACCTTTAATTACTAGTGTGTCATAATTTGGACTAAATTATATATTAATTAACACTTACATATTAAAAACTTAAATAGTGATTTGATTGATTTGCATGAGAACATGAACAAACTGCGTGGGAAGACTCAATACTTTGAATTAGTACTCTGTAATTACTTTTTGCAATGATTTAGTTTACACAGCCACATATATATGTTTGGAGAGTAGATTAGTAATTAATTGCTATATCTAGTTTCATCCCTAGCCACATAAATCATCATCAAAAAACACAATTTCTTACTTAACCATTATCAAATCATCATCTAAAAACATGTCTGGATCTCCTAATCTCGATGAACTGAAAGATTTGTGTGGGTATGATAAACTTCACAAATGTCTCAAGTTCCTCTTCAGTCAAGAAATTCCTCTAAATGAAGTAATGATCCAGTGTTTGGGTGAGAAGCGTGATGAGCTGAGGATAAGTGTTGATAAGCGCACCGAGAGAATGGTTGAGGTTTTAGATCTTAACTTTGATGAAGAAGAAGTTGCTGCTGATGGTTATGAGTCCCTTGGGGAGGTTCAAGTGATGGAGCGCCGTTTGCTGGAGTCCCTTTCGACCATTTTGGTTGACCTTCGTGCTCTGGTATCCAAGAAGGAGGAAGCCATTGCCGATATGGATTATTATGATCAGAGCTCTAGTTGAATGGTTGTTTAAGTAGGGTCTTTTTGGTTAGGTTTGGTGGTTCCTTAGCTTGTTATGTTTTTGGTTGTTGTTTTGAAGGAACTGGTACATGTAATCACCCTCCTTAATCTTTAATAGTAATAAATATGATTTAGGTTTTTAATTATGTCATAATCTTGTGTTTTTATTTTAAATATACTTTATTTATAGGCAGTTGAGTTACCTTATATCTCACACTCTGAAATATTACACACATAAGAAACACATATTGGTGAAATAGGTATCTTCAGTGAATTTAGGGGTTTCAAAATGAAGTAACAAAAATGAAATCAAGAAATAAATAATCAAAATAAACGCTCTATATAAGAGCTTGATTGTTTTATCATCAATACAGGCATCCATTTGGGTGTTTATCAAGTCATTCATGTATTAGTTTTTTAATTGTATGCTAATAAGATTTTTAAGTTGATTAGGTTATGATTTTTTGTGTGGTTCGGATGGATTATTAAGGGTTGCTTGATTCTTATTGTCTGCTATAGATGTTATAGAGTGTTTGGGATGGATTATTAAGGGTTACTTTAAATTGATGTATGGATATGTTTGCAAGTTAATTAGATTATTTGTGTTTAAGTAGCTTGTTTAGTTAGTACTCAGGTTGTGATAACATTGCACAACTGTACTATGAAATTTTGTAGATTTCTTCAAGTCAATCATGTTCCATTGTGGCTAGTCTTCGTTGGCGACTAATGTATTTATAGTTCTGTCAAGAATTATAATCATTCATCCCTGGCAAATGCTCGTCCCAATGGATCATGATTGGCCAGAAGATGTTGCGAAGGTTCATGCCAGTCTGCATCAAAAAAGAAGTCAGCAAAAAGTGACAAAAAAGTTACACTATGTTCTCAAGTTGAGTAAAAAGAGGGAAAGAAAATGAAAGTAGTTTTTGTTGTGTTCTCAAGTTTTATTTAGGAAGTAAAGTGAAATCAAAGTTGAAGAAATGGCTAAGGCGGTTTTTGTTGCGAAGGTTCAAGCCAGTCTGCATATAAAACTTTCACCCTACTTTTGGGAGAAACTGATGCTACTAGTAATGTTAAAGAAATGGCTAAGGTGGTACAACAAGATCAAGTTTCTACTGCTGTAGAGGTTTAGATTGTATGTTATTCTTTGTATCTGATCTTGGGAATGCCCATATCAGCAATTGTTAATGTTGTAAAAAAAACTTTTGGTAAGTAACATAATTCACCTTTTGTGAGATTACAACTGCTGTAGAGGTTTGGATTGTATGTTCTTCTTTGTATCTGATCTTGGGAATGCCCATATTAGTTTCTACACTTTTTTTTCCTTCCTGAAATAGTGAATTTTATTAATTAAGGAACCAACAACTTACAAAGATTATACAAGCAGTCAAATTGAACACACTCATTTTACTGATACAATATAACAGATACATTCTACATAATCATTCACGAATCATGAAACTAGCTGATTCAATATCCACCATTCTTCTAGACTTAGCAACTACATGCTAACATCTAGGCAACCATGGAGAAATATCCCTTATTGGCTACATTTCCACTAAACAAACACCCTTCCTAATTCCATCCTAGTCAGTTTCTATAGTTTAGCTATTTAGATTTTGTAACAAAATGAAAAAATAGTCTATAAGAGGAATATAAAAATAGTCTATAAAAGGAATATAAAATACCTGTGGCCCCCTTTTTTGGTATGTCCTCCCCAAAATTTTTGAAAAGCCCTCTATATTTTTTCACCAAATTTTGAATTCTCCCTCCACCCATTTCCATCTCCACCCACGTTTCTCACATTTCTCACCAATCACCACTCACAGCCACCAATCACCAATCATCAATCACCAATCACCAGTCACCAATCACCAGTCACATCACAGCCACATTCACCAGTCACCATCCATCATATCACTTGTCGGTCCGGCCATCAACAATGGAGGGAGGTTCATTTAGATATAAATTAGGTACTTTTTTTATTTAGGAATTCATTATGTTGGAATTTTAAATTATTATTCATTTTCATTGTATATTTTGTTTGTTATGGATTTGTTGGTTTCTTGTTTCTTTGGTAATGTTAACTTATCGTGTTTTTGGCCGAATCGTTTAATTAACCAACAACACAATAAAGATAACATGTTGTAATTTACACATTTTTCTTAATATACGTTTTCATATTTGACATTTGAAGCTTAATTAGATTGATGCCCAATACATTCATTCCATTGTGTTGTTGCAATTCTTATTGTAAACCTAGCTTATTAATTAGCTAGACACTTGTGACTTGACATTGGAACTTCATCAATCTAAATCTTCATATATGCTTATATTGTTTGAACTGGTAACTTGTAGGATATATACGTTATCATTTGACCTCAACAATAATAGCATGGACAAGTCTTGGATGACAACTTGTAGGACCAATAAACAATATATTGATGGAGTAGCAGCGTTTATTAAGTATGCACTACACAACTTTCAGAAGATGAAGAACATCGACCCATGAGTTAATATACGACAGCTTAAGATGCCATGTCCGTGTACCACATGTTTAAACAAAATAGAGCAAACAGAGGATGACGTGGAGTACCATTTATTCTACTTCGGGATTAATCTTAGATACAGAAAATGGGATAAACATGGAGAAAAGGATGAGCAAGCAACAACAGCCCAAATACCTGATAATGCATAAACAGAGTTTGTTGACGACACGGATTTCGACATGGAGTCACATTCAGAAATTCCAACAGATGGCCCAGCAACAGTAGAAATGGTTAATGCTACAAAAGAAAATTTTGATGAGGATGACCTTGCCAAGTTTCAAAAACTATTAGTAGACGCGGAGAAGCCACTTTATAAAGGATGTCTTGACTTCACAAAGTTGTCCGCAATAGTTTAACTACTTAACTTGAAGGGTAAGTATGGAGCTTTTGATAAGTTCTTTACTGAATTACTAGGATTGATAAAAAAAAATGCTACATGCTGGTAACGAAATGGTTGAAAAAACTTATCAGGCCAAAAAACTAATGAGAATGATGGGATCAGGATACAAAAAGATACATGTATGTAGCAACAACTGCATTCTTTACTGGAAGACTATCAAGGAGTTGACTATTTGTCCAACTTGTGGGATATCAAGATGGAAGGTGGATAATAAGACACGTAAAGTGTATGAAAACATTCTGGCAAAGGTCATGTGGTACTTTCCAATTATACCAAGACTGCAACGACTCTTTAAGTTAGAGAGTATTTCAGAAGATGTAAGATGGCACGCCCAAGGAGGGTAACAGATGGTGTTTTACGTCACCCTGCAGATTCACAGGCATGGCGTACCATAGATGAACAATTCCCCCACTTTGCTGAAGATCCGAGAAATCTACGGCTAGGAATATCGGCTGATGGGGTTGACGTCAACTCAGGAACTAGGCATCACAGTGTATGGCCAGTTTTATCTGTCATATACAACCTTCCTACATGGTTGTGTATGAAAAGAAAGTTTATCATGCTTTCGGTATTGATATCGGGATACCCGAGAAATGATATCGATGTATTTTTAGAACCGTTGGTTAATGATCTGCATACCTTATTCGAGGATAGGGTTGATACATATGATGCTTGTACAAAAGAAATGTTTAAACTGCGTGCCACTGTGTTATGGACGATAAATGATTACCCTGCACTTGGTACATTATGTGGCTGCCC